>JANAVB010011395.1:2474387-2588192 GCA_029216955.1 Iris pallida
ATGACACCATGTTACATTTGCCATGTCTTAAGCATAATGCGCCATCCGCTGTTATGCGTAAATCATTGACTGACTAATGTGTCATCTGTCTTGAGAACTGTCACTCTGCTTGTGCTATTTTTTAGAGAAAAACTCTGTGTAGAGTTAAAATTACTTGTTTCTTACAATCTTTCATGACTCTAACTTTTGTTTCTTTTTGCCTTTCGGTAACATCTACAGTGACACCAAAAGCTGAGGTTGTCGTCAAAGAGGAAATACTGTCTCCTTCTATCAAAAAGGAACCGACGACCATTAAGGAGGAAATAACTCCTAAAATTGAAGTCACTGTTAAGGAAGAGATAATTACAAAAGTCGAAGTGGCTATCAAGGAAGAGCCAGCACCAAAAGATAGTAGTATAGAAAGATTTAGTCAGCCAACTCCAGAAGACCTTGATCAGCTGGATCCTTCATATGCACGATGGTTGAGGGGATGGTACTTTCCCTATCATGCTCATCCTCGAGCAAATGAATAAAAGCACCCCATCTTTAATGTTTCTTGTTTAAATGTAGCTTTCATATATTCTAAGGTGTAGTATGCTTCCAATGTAGTCCTTTACTCCTTATAGAAAATAAAAAACATTTCAGTTTGCTCATTTGTTATAATTTTGTAGATTTACCATCTTTTACGTATCTGGGTTCTGTAATAAGTCATTGATACAGATAGTAGAGTTCAGACAAGTCACTGATGTAGATAATAGAACTCAGAGGTAACGAGTCGTTAATGTAAATAGCATAATTCAGAGGTAATATGGACCTAAATTCGCATATCTATTGATTATCATTGGGCCAGCTAGGACTCAAAAACATGATATCTTTTAAAATAGTTGGGTTTTAAAAAACGATGTTTGTAATTATACAGTAGACGTTGTCAATGATGATAAGATCTAGATAGACTCTGCTGAGGATTCAAAAATTTAAAGTATGTACAATATTTGTTAGAAAATATAATACACACTTTCAAACATGGTACTTCTTCACGAATTTGTCGTTAAGAGGCATCATGGCGATTCAGCCATCCATCCCAGACAGTTGATAAGCTCCGTTAGAGAAAACTTTGCTTATAACATAGGGACCCTCCCATTTTGGTTCAAACTTTCCTTTGCTCATGTGTGTCATAGTCATAGGACGTCTAACGGTAAGGACTAGCTCGCCTTTTTGAAATGCTCGTACTTTGACTTTACGGTTGAAGACTTTTGAGATACGGGCTTGATATAGCTCGATGTGTTGTTGAGCTAATAGTCACTTCTCATCAAATGCTTCAAGCTCCTTAAGTCGAAGATGATCATTATTTTCTGTTATGAGTTTGTTGGCAATAGCAATTCTCAATGTCACGACCCGCACTCGCTTTTCGAATACGAGTCTGTGTCCAAGCACAGCCTACGCTGCAGTGTCGGCGGTAGAACGATGTCTAGTATATATAAGTCATAGAATCTATAGAACTAACATGGCAATCTAGATCTCATCCACAGAGTAATAAAGATACAACTAAGATCAATGAATGTCAATGAAACTGAATAATAGAATACTGAAGGATAATATAAACTGAATGTTTCCAATTTTTTCAAGAATTCAAATCATGTCTGGTGGATACATCCAATACCAGTAGACAAAAATAAAAAGAAACATGAAATAGAATGACTGAATCCAAACTATGCTAAAAATCTAATGACATCATCACTGCAATAGTACCGTGGTCTGATGTTGGCTCAAGCCTGTTTGTCTGTAACTGGCTCAAACTTGGCTAAACCTGAAGAGATCATCCGATCCTCAGAGGACTAGCAAGATATATAAAAACATGCCTTTTTATAGTTTATCATGCATAAAAGAAAACAAGATATAAGCAGGAAAAGACCAAGCAAACGTGATACACGTGAATAACTACACATAAATGAACTGCTGGAAGAAACGTGTGAACAAGAGATCAACGGATACCAAACCCTCGTCCCGAGTGTCGACTTGCAGGTTTAAACTAGTCACTAACCCTTGCCCCGAGTGTAGACTCGCAGGTCAGTTCAAGGCAAATCACCCTCGCCCCGAGTGTGGACTCGCAGGTGCAAACGGTCAACCTCCCTCGTCCGATGTATGGACTCGCAGGTTACAAAAATCAAAACAAGGAAATATCAGTTCAGTTTATAACGTAGTCATCCTACGATACAACTCAATCAAGTACAAGTGAAAAATATGTCCGATATGGCTACAAGGCTAACTGTGAACAAGGACTATATAACAATGAAGAAGCACGTGTCACAATCAAATCAGAATCAACTGGATAATGAAGAATATAAGCATATAATAAAGTTGTAAAGAAAGGTAATGTATACTTGCATGTGGTCCTGAGCTGCGGATACGGGCCGAGAATCTGTATCGAGGTCCAAGTAACCTATTTTATAAATCACAGTGTCAATAAATAATTTAAAGTCAAGTATAATCTGTCTACTGGTCTTCTTTGCCCACGACACCTACTTGTATCGACCCTCATGTACCAACTGTTTTATGATAATACTCGTGTACCTACACTTTGTACTCGGATACACAAATACAGAGCTCTACTCGACCTAGGCTGGTCCTCTACTTCCATTAAATTGTGATTCCCTCCTATGCACTTATACTTTATAATACAGAACTTGAAATTGGATATTAGCATATATATTTCAAAGTGGCATTACTTTAAACACATATGTCCTAGTGTCCTACTGAACCTGGACACAGGAGACTCTCCTTTTGGGTTTGCATCTCATGTTCCATACTACTGATACACATCTCAGCTAAGATGCATCACCTGATACCATAGTTGGACATCTCCTATCTACCCATATGGATTGAACCCTTTATTCAGACTGATGCTTGCCATCCCATTTTGAGCATATGTCTCTGTGGCAGACTTTGTCTTGTATGGTGGTGCACTCTGTGTCATCTATACTCGATTGATACCAAACATCTTCCTTTCTTGTTCGACCATGCTACTGTATAGAGGACAGTCCTCATGAAATCTGTGCTCACATGCAGGATGTCCTAACGCTTCCCTCCTCTCAGTCTTCATATACAGACTTGTAGTTACTCTGTGGGGGTTTCTAATCTATGAGGATTTGGTACTTGGCTATAAGGGTATAAATCTGCTACCAAGTGTCGGATAGGGTATCAGTTATAAATCTGATATCAAGTATACTACTCGATACCAAATGTCAACTCTGATACCAATTTGCCTCGACTCCTTACCGCTACTTATTCACTAATCCGCTTCCTAGTTTTGTGTCAATTGATCCTCACTCTCCATTCCTATAACCAGGTAAGTATCATATCCTCTATTATATGCTGCCCTTTACCGATTTTCTAATAACTCAATATACATTATATTTACGACTAATATTGCAATGTATCTGGATTACAGTCTATCGCAAGCCTAACCCAAGTCCTTCTCGATACTCGATTTGATTATTGACACCCTTCCTTAGTTATTGGTATAAACCATGTTCTGACCCCTACAGGTATCCTAACATTTGTTCTGGTCTAGATTATTTGGTCAAGGTAAAACCCGACTCCCTCTTGGATACCCAACTAATACAGACCAATTTCACCACTATTTTCTCCCATTGTATTTACAGTAAAACAACATACTATAGTTAGTAGTGCCATTACCACCTTCGCAAAGGAATGGAGATGGAAAATAAGTCACAGCAGTAGTAGTTCGTAATGCATACTGCTGAGTCGGTCTAAGGCGCCAAATTATGGTCCTGGTCTGGAATGACATGGGTTCAAATCCCATCTCTATTCCTTTCTATAGTTGGGTATCTTATGCTTGGCTACTAACATAAGGTGCGACCTATTGGCTTATTCAAATGGTAACAAAAGTGTAGGCTAAACCATAGTGTGTGACTGTGATATATCAAACCTTACTGTCAAGTAGTCTAAGGTCCATGTTAACGTACAAGTTATGGAGATAAAGCCATGTCATTCCAGAGTAGCCACCATATGTATATCTAATGGTGCATCATGTGGTCTCCTTGACTTGTAACCTACATTTGTGCATACAATTGATCCCACGGTACTGTCAACCCCTATCTTGTTATCTATGGTAATTTAGACACAACTTTCTAACTGTTACTTTATGGCAATCTTGTAGGTGGTGGAGCAATTCAATTGTCAGTATTGCAAGTTACTACTAATCACTAATATAAAGTGACATTTGATGCAAGTGCATTCGATACCAAAAGTATAGGCTTAAAACAATGGTGTGGGTATGATGTGTGATACCTTAATGAGCGACAGATTCATCAAGGTATCCGCCCAGTTTCTCTTAAGTTCCCTATCAATGTACAGATAAGTCTCAGGTGCTCCACATCTATAAGATTGAACCCAAAAAACCCTTTCTTACTCATCTTTGATATCAAATGGTGAACCCTAAACAAAACTAACCCTTCTACTACGTTGCCTATATATTTTACTTGACACAGACCCCTACTATTGCTCTATTAATGTCTACAGGTAATGTGATTTACACTCAATTGCGCAGGACTTGGTCTTTGCTACTTGTTCTCAGTATTACCTTGAACATATGGGTTTCCTTTAGTTTTGATAAGGCCCAAAAGTATCATTACTAATACCAGAGTCGAAAATGCTATCCCTACCAATCTGATACCAAGAGTCGGGTTTGATATCAATATTAATCTGATCCCAAAGTCAATTATGATATCAAGTATCAAATTCGATACCACACATATACCACCTAATACCAAGTGTCAACTTCGATACCAATTGGCCTCGACACCCTACTGTCACTTATTTATTGCTTCATGAGTTGTTCATGTCTCCTTTCTGTCCTACAATCCTAGGTTTGTAAATTACAAAAATGATTGACACAACACTAGTACATGGGCTACACCTATGTTAGATTTCTTTTAGGAATCATAGCAAATACTTCTTCCCCTATTAACCATGATAAACTAATATGGATTTAAAGAATTGCATGATATGGATTATAGTGGGAAAAATACCTGTTGATGAATTTGTAGGCTCCTGCTCGACCACAACCTTTCGATTGATCGTACAACTACACGAAATGGAGGCATAGGGAAGCTAGGGCTTAAGGAGAAAAAAGGAAATCTGATCGGTTTACTTATATACAAGGTTTAGATAGTATTGAATCAAATTGGGATTAGACTGTGATCATGCTCAAGGAGTTGAAAAAAAACTCTTTACTTTAAATCTTATTCATTCGAACAGAGGCTTTATGGGTCGGTGGTTATTCAATTTGAATTTGAATATTTCACCAAGCCCCCTTAGCAAAATGATTTTTGCATGAGTTCTCTATGTGAGTGAAACCTTGTATTACCTTGGCTTAAAAACTCTAGGGCTTTGGCTAAAATATATATACATATATATTTTAATGATAATGGTAACAACAGTGATAATAATAATAAAAAATTTAGTTCAAGGGCTCACAAATCTACCCACCTTAAAATAATTTTGTCCTCGAAATTTAATGAACCATGGCCTACTAGAATGAATAGTCTAGACTATTGCTATTAAAATAATTCAAGTACTCGTAAACAAATGTCTAATATAGGACTAATAATAATACCACTACTATAATCTACTGGAAATTACCGCTAGCTCCTCCTTGTGGTGTTGTCGCATCCTCCATGATCATGGCAAAAGCTTGTCCTTCTTGTGCGGTTGGTAGTAGTGGGGCAGTCGCGTTTCTCTTCGAACAAAATCAAAATACGTGCTGGTTGGTGTTTGACGTAACAAAAGGTTGAACGAACTTTCTGCTTTATTGAACATATAAGGTATCTGTGTACAAAGAAGGAAGTCCTAAATAGGATATTCTAAGTACAGGAAGAAGAGGTTTCTGGGAAAGTATGATGGTAGAGATTGAGCGATGTAGTGGCTCCTTTACTCCGTTGATCATCTGACAACGAATCAACCTTGCTATGGCTCTCTAGCGCCTTTGATAGGACTCTGGGGTGGTCACCGATCAAGAGGCTATCTGGATGAGAAGGTTGGTTGGTTCTTTGGTTGATAGGTGGATGAGGGTGGTCGACTCTTCGTGGATAAAGATCGCTGCTCCTTTAAAGATTGTCGATTGTCAATGTTTCCTCTCCCTTTATCCTCTTTTTTGGTAGAAGAAGAACTCCTTCTATTTATAGAAAATCGAGCACATATGCGATATGTAATAGGGTTCCTGAGATATTAAAGAATCTGCCATCATTGTACGGTACAGGCTTCTGCGGTGCTGACACGTGGCGGACATCGAGATTCCCCTCAAACGAGATCTCTGGTGGTTATAAACATAAGAAAAGGAGGTGACATGTGGCACGTGCCAATTTGCTTGCTCGGATACAGCCGAGTAAATCTTGAGATTTTATCCTAGATTTGGAGTCTAACTGATCCTCGTCTAAGATTTAAATCAATCTGATATGATATCAATCATGATTTAATCCCAATCTTCTCTGCAAGAGGCGGTTTAAACAAACCAATTAGGATGGACCCACGCTTTATGTGCCTCTAATGAGGAGTAAGTACCGCTATACTTCTGGGGCGACGAGTAGATCGTGCTTCTTGAGACGACGGAACCTCTGTGCTTTTAGGCGACGAGTGGACTTGGCTTTGAATGAAGACGAGACTTTTGTGCATATAAAGCAACTTATGAAGCTGTGTTTCGGGCTAGCGGAGTCACTGTGCTGTAGGCAACAAGTAGGCTTATGCTTCAGGTTGACGAGGTTATTATACTTTTGGAGCGACATGTTGACTTATATTGGTTGCAATGGGAGTTCCCAAGTCTCTTGTAGAGAAGTGACTTAAGCTTCTGATCCGGAGCAGATGACTGCACCGTGGGAATGGAGATGGTGTGAGCATATCACTATCCTGTGCCTCATACGGATGCAGGTAAGTAGTTGTGCCTCTGAACAGTGAAGGCATTGGCTGCAAAGGGAAGGGTACGACACCCTTGCGCGTCTGAGATTGGTGCGGGCAGATAGCTGCACCTCTAGAGTAAAGACACCGGCTTCTGAAATAAAAGAAGGGGAGGGGGCCTACCACCATATTGTTTCTGAGGCTGGCGCAGGCAAGTGGCTGTGCCTCTAGCTTGAAGGGTTTGGCTTCTTCAAAGTACTGGGTTACGGATATGCTTCTGAGAGGCTGCACCCATAAGAATATTAGAACATACATCGGGGGAGGTTCCCGCGTGTGTATCAAAAAGAAGGTAGGCTGCGCTTCGATGAAGACTGCATCCTTTATAGATCCCTCTAGGCTTCTGTCGAATCTGTACTAGATCTTTTGTAGAAGAACAGAATTAGTCCCTTATGTATGGTCTTAATGTGTCTGTACTAGACTTTGGTAGACATAACAATAAAGGGACTCCTCTTCATATCTTTTGTTTTGCCTTTTTAGTACTAAGTCTCAGTCTTTTGCATCTTCTGCACTTTGGCAAAGGGATATCCTCAGCTGAGATTTTCATGCTTCTATAAGACTCCCTTCAAAGTGTTCCAAACTTGAGTCAAGCTCGAAATACTTTGAACAGAAGCATGAACACGTGTCAGGACTGTACGAGCTGGGTGATGGCTGATGTCACGCCTAGATCTTAGCATTAATTGTCTTGAGTCATCATTTCATAGCATGGGCTCCTGATGACTTCTTGATATTGGAGCCTCTTGCGTCTTTACAGGGACTGCGAATCTCTTTAACAGAGGAGGTTTAGAGTTACGTTCCTTTGGTCACTCGCATACTGTCATCTGTCATGGAGTAGAACTTTAGCTTAACTTATAAGTTTCTTTCTGACCGATGTCTGGCTCGTGCTTGGACCACGCGAACAGCCTACATAAAGGACTGTCCCCTTCAAGAGAAGACTCAGCTGCTTTAAAAATGGCCTTGCTTGTCCAATGTTCGGCACCTGATGATCTTGGAGTTTGCTTGAGGCAGCCGTCGGTGGAAATTTTTTTATCCAAAGAAGCTGTAGTAGAGCTACCATTGGATCTCGAGATGTCCCGCATCCTGGATGTTGTAGGCGTTAATGGCGTCTCGGACCTCTGCTTCCTGGGTTTGGATTGCTTGCCATTCTGACCAAGGAATAGCAAGGCCTGCTGCTGTGGTTGCTCTCTACGGCCAGCTGGAGAGATAGGGGAGTCATGTGCTGGTCTTTATCCACGGCTTGGGTTAGTAGCAACTTCGGGCGGTGGCTTCCTTTTGACCAGGAAATGATTGGCTCCGTCACTGCCTCCTCCACGCTATTGAGAGCTTGTACCACAATTTTAGCTTTTTTACTTCTGTGTATGTAACTACGAAGAATCTGTAATAGGTCTTTGTAGCCATATGTTTTTATATGTAGAAGCTTTCTTGTTCCCTTTGCTTTTGTCAACAGAATAAAGATAAAATCTTTATAATGGATTTCTCTGACCAGAGGTAATATGGATGTGGTAGGCTTGATCTTTGTCGGGGTATAGAATAACAATCCAGAGGTAATATGGACGTGAACTGTTTTCTAGAATATCGGGATAATCATAGAACTGGTGCGAGAAGAACGACTACTCAGAGGTAATGTGGACATGGTAGTCGTGTCTTCCAGGCGTAAAGGAGCAATCCAGAGGTAATGTGGACATGAAGTGCTTCATCTACTTGATAGAATATATAAGTGGGAGAGCGAGAGATCCTCTTACCAGAACTCATGGGCACCCTTTTCAGGGGATATGGATGTCTATGCTGGTTCTGTCTTCAGACATAATACTTCTTTAGGAACTTTCCTTTGATGGACATTATTAGCAAGTCCCCATCGGGCTTAGCTAGCCGATAAGCACCGTTGGAGTACACCATTTCTATGACCAACGGTCCTGCCACTTAGTCTCAAACTTTTCAGCCGTCTTGTGGGTCATCACCATCGGTCTCCGTACTGCCAAGACGAGTTCGTCCACCTGGTAGGATCTTTTGCAGACCTTTTTGTTAAAGGCCCCAGAGATGCAAGCTTGTTAAAGCTCAATCCTTTGCTACGCGAGCAAGTGCTTTTTATCCAATGCTTCTAACTCTTGTAACTGCCTGCACTGATTGTCTATGACGGTTAACTGATTAGTGATCATGTTAGCAGACAATATCTTCTTAAAGACTTGACCCATGCTGGTATCGGAGTCCCAAGTTGAGGAGTCAGATGAGTGTGAGTGCCTCATGACTTCTTCTTCTGAATCTTCTGAGGTGGTCGTAGGTGTAACATACCCCAGCCCTCGACGAGTACGTTGGTAGTAGTTTTTAGCTTTTCCTTTTGGAGTGCGAATCTGTAAGGGAAGACACTAACATTTGCTATAATTGAGCCCTTTATTGCTATTCAGGCCATAGCCCATCTTCCGGATAAGGTTCTTGGCCTGCATCATGTAGCGGTAGAACTATATTTTGTCGTTGTCGAGGTCTGGGTCTTTAGGAGTTATTCGTTACGGATGCTCCAATCGACCGAATATGATGGGTTCCTCTTCTTTTTTCCTGGCTGGAACTACGAAGTAGGCATCTCAGGCGTGTTTGCCATAAAAAAATCAAAGACAGGTTTTACAGAAATACTGAAATTGATTGCAAACTCGCTTGTACAAAGACAAGCCTAGAAACAAATCCTAGAAAATAATCTAAGTACAATTGTTTAGTTTTGATTCTAGAGGGTGACGGTGGAGGCTCGAAAAAGTGCTATCAACTCTGCCTTACTCCGTGGTCTGACGCAGTCTTTAGCTCTTGAAGAAATTGCCTTTTTTAAATGTTGCCAGCCTTTTGCAGGGGTGTGGCACCCTGCTATTTATAATGGTATGTATGTTGATCCGTATAGCGTGTGAAGACCCGCTCTTTGGCCGCCATCTGTCGATTTGTTGGGATTTTATTGCAGCAAATCTGGGTAGCTAAGACTTGGTCAGCCTGCCACGTGTCCTGTTGCAGGAATAATTTTGAGCCGCATGGGTCTCTCAGTTTTCGGCCATGTGGGGCCGCATAAGACTCATGCGACTTAAGTCGCTGTAACGACCATAGTTCGTATTACATATTTTGGTTTACGTATACATAATTTTGGACCTGTATTTAGACTTGTCCTGATTGGCTAGCCTTGAGTTCTGTATTGGCATGAGTTAGTCAGCATTTCATAGTTCAGGCATGCACTGGGTTCGGTTGGGTTCGACTTGATTTGGTTCGGCTTGGGTTGAAGTACAAACCCCTACCTACCACCCTCCATCATTTATTAACCCCCAACCACCTTTCTCTCTCTGCATTCAATTTTCTTATTACTGCTCTTCCTCTTCTTCTTCCTCACCGAACCCCACCGTAGGCAAGTACAACTTGCTTCATGGAGGAGCTCAGATTTTGTTGTTCTATTATCTTCCTCATGAGATTCTAAGTCACTTTAGTATTTAGCATTTTCGAATTCCACGGCTCATTTCGTGTAGATCTAAGTTTTAATATTTTTTATCTTCATGGTTTTGATCTTCTAAAACTTGGTTACTTCCGAAATGGAGAGTTCCATGTAATAGGGATTTTGATTTTATGCAAGTTTGGCTCTGGAATGGTTGGGTTTCATCGAGACTTGACCGAGATGGAGTTTTCTTGAGTCCTTGAGCTTTTACGCCTACTGGTCTTGGCCATAGGGAGAAGATGAAGTTATACGCACACATTTTACATGCTAGCATAGTGTTTAGCCTTACGCCCACGTTTTACGTGTCAGTGTATTATTTCAGCCTTTTATGCACACGCAATTGCGTGCCAGCGTACTTCGTTTTACGCTGAGTTCCTACGAATTTTTACGCCCGGGGCTCTCCCGGTCGCGTAAAATCGTGCTCGCGTAAAATCCCTGGCTCGAGCAGACTCTCGCGGGCGTAAAGTTTTGCCCGAGTGTTTTCTAGCGTGTAGCTCACTCGCGTAAAGTTTCACTCGCGTAGAGTTTCGCTCTAGAGTTCACGTGCATAGAATTCTACTCGTGTAAAATCTTACATGTGTATAATCTCGCATGCATAAAGCCCGGTTAGCGTAAAACACCACCCACATGCGCCCTTGCTCGCGTAGAGCTATCTCACCTTGCTCTTTCCAGCGTAAGACACTTTACGCTAGAGGCCCCTTTGACTTAGAGTAGTGGTGCGCGCGTAGAGACATGAGTCCCTATAGTGTACACCTTTACCCTTTTTTATCCTTATGCCTTTTTGTTATAACTTGATAATCACGAACTTATTTATTATGTTTGTAATGATAATTGTACACGATATGGTATGAAATTAGTATGACATGACAAGAATTATTGACCTGGATACCGTAGACGATTGTGTTTGTACAAATAAATAGTAATGTTTTGCTTCATGTCTAGGACAGGGACCCCTGAATACCACGGTCAGGGACACCTACCGCAATTGACTAAGGCTAATAAAATAGAACAACTCAGTAGACATGAAGAGATTTTTCAGCTACAGGCAATCCCGTTATCTGGGTGCATTAAGTGGACTTGTAGCCTACCGACAAGTAGGACACATTTCCAGCACACAGTCATGTGGTGCACTCTTCATAAACGGACATTCGACCTGGATAACCTGGACGGTCTACAGGGCTTGTGGCTGTTGGAATAATCTTATTGTATCTTGCTAGTAACTAGGCCTGTGATAATCCTAGTTAGTTAAAGTATCAAGCCGTACTCGTTGCTTGGCCGTGATTGATTGGATGGAGTCTAGCCCAGCTTAGTCTTGTCCAGATCCTGTACAAGATTGTAACATGACCTGATTCCTTGTGCTTTACTTACCGATAAATGATGAGATACCAAGTTCTGTTCAGACGAAGGGTTACAACCCCGGTCCTTGTTTGGTTTAAGGGTTGTAACTTGCTATCTGAATAGTCTCGTTGTTATCTTATCATATATCGTCCTTAGTGCTTACGCTTGCCTTAACAATAATGATCATGCTTCCAGTTCTGTTCAGGCGAAGGGTTACAACCCTGATCCTTGTTGGGTTTAAGGGTTGTAACCTAGCTCCCGGAGCAGTTCTGTGTCCTCTCTTCGTTTATTTTTTGATTATTTTATCAACAGTATTTGAGACAGTTTTTTATTCAGGTGAAGGGTCGCAACCCCGGTCCTTGTTTGGTTTAAGGGTTGCAATCTGGCTACTTGAATGGTTTCCTCGTACTCAATTTATTATTGTTATTTCTGTTATTATCAGTATCTTTATAATTAACTTTAATATTCTCTTTATGGTATGCTGGTTTTAGTCCCTAAGTGAAGCCTCCTTTGTGGCACTTGCGCTTTCTGGGGTCTGACCCAGCTGGTTTCGTATGACCAGATATCGGAGCAGCTCCAGAGGATCTACCTACCTTCTAGCCAGATGGTGACCACCAGGCGTAACCCTGGCAATGAATGGGTTTCTTTTGTTCTTTCACTTATTATAAAATTATTCTTTTGAGGCGTTTAGTCGATGAGCACGTGTTAGCTTGATTGCACCTTTATTTACTATCTGCCTCCGGGCTGTAACATGATTGACAAATCCTAGGGTTGATCATGTATGACCGAAACTCTTGCTAGTCTTGTCATTTTGTACGACTAGTTTCATGATCATCCAAATATTTAATGTATAGGACGCCTTATTATTGTATATTTGGTGTTCTGACATCTTGTAACTGTTATTGCTTGCTTGGGATTGAGACAATAGGCTTGTTCATGACCATAGGAGACTGATGGCTTGTAGTTAAACCCTCATGTATCTGGACAGTCGTGACCGTATAACGAGGTAGGTTGCACTTCAATATACGTAGCTGGCTATGTATACCCCCGCTCTCCAGTATTCTGGTTCTGGGGCGTTACATGGTTTAAGTAGTGGCCCATGCAGGCCTTGTAAATCAAGATATATGAAGGTTTACCGAATAGATGTCTCAATCAGTACTCGCCCTTGATCTCTGTGCGTATCCTCTAAATCCCTGAAATTCTTGTCCTGATCACCTGCTTGTATCGTTGATCTGTCCTGGTCCTTCCTTATTATTTCCTATGTCGTCTTCTTCAGCGGCATTGTTCCTGGTCCTACCGATCGGCAAGGCAGAGTATCTCTCGTGGACCAGCAGTAACCCGAAGATCTAGTCCAGCATTCAGGAGTACCTCCAGAGTTATGCCTACTGGAGGAGAGCCACCAGTTCAGCCCGTCCAGCCTGCAGAGCCTGATGATGGTACTTTTGTAAGTCTCATCAGGTCGTTGTTAGCTTCCCAAGATTGTCGGGGAGATGCCTTGTACCAGGCAGTGACGGATGCTCTAACCAGAGGAGGTAATCAGGGTAACAGCACGGCTAACACTTCAAGCGCTTGAACCCTCCATTCTTCGACGGCAATGAAGATGCTATTGCCGTAGACGCTTGGCTTCAGGATACAGAGGTGATTCTAGAAGCAGCCAGGACTCTAGAAGACGAGAAGGTGGCTGTGGTGCGCCTACAGTTAATGGATCTTGCCCGCAGCTGGTGGGCGGCGCAGGCCGTTGGATTAGTGGCACTCATTGCTTGGGCAGTATTCAGAGAGAGATTCCAGACCAAGTATTTCGATGCTGTAGCTGGATACGATCTACAGACGAGGTTCACCAATCTGAAGTAGATGGGCAGGACGGTCGACGGATATGCGGCCGAGTTTTCCAGGCTTAGTCGGTTTGCTCCCACCGTGGTGGCGACCGAGTTCTACAGAGCCTAGTTGTTCCAGCAGGGACTTCATCTAGAGATTCTATTGGCAGTAGAGCAATTTGAGCATCATACTTTTGATGTGGTATTAAGAGCAGCTAGGAGGCATGAGTATACCTTCCAGAGGATCGGGGATAGGACCGGAGGTCGAAAGCGATCCCATAGTCAGATGAATCAGTCTTCAGCCCCAGCCCCGGCAGCTAGGGCTTTGACCATTGGAGCTCCGAGGCGGGTGGCCTCAGTGACGTCGGTTCAGCATTCAACCCCGATGCACCCTCAGCAGCAAAAGCAGAAGCAGTCTTCCGCAATGGGTTGCACTCATTGTAGGAAGCCAGAGCATGTGGTGTCAGAGTGTCGCAGAGCACATAGATTGTGCATGGTTTGTGGTGCCCCGGACCACAGGGTTGGGAACTGCCCGAACAGGGGGAGTTCATCTTCATCAACCTTTCTAGTCCTTCAGTTAGAGGACCAGTACCAGTCCAACAGCAGCTGTAGTTCCCGTTGCCGAGGCCATTGCCGATGCAGGCCTGGGCATTCCAGCAGCAGAGACCGTAGCAGTATGCCCAAGCCCAAGCCTTGATCTAGAGCAGGCAAAAAGATTTTCAGCATAGAGGACCCGCACCCAGAGGACATGGTCAAGTGCTGTCTTTGACCATGGGAGAGAAAGGATTAGCACCAGGTGAGGTGGTGGCAGGTACTATTCTCGTCAACACCTTTCCAGCTTCAGTATTATTTAATTTTGGTACCTCATATTCTTTTATGTCTTCACGATTCGCGACACGGATAGGACTGGAGCCCGAGTCGTTATCAGTAAGGCTCAATATACTTACTGGTAACGGTCTTGTGGGAGTAGATAGAGTGTTTTTCTCGTGTCGGATCGTAATTAGCGGTAGAGAATTCCCCGCTAGATTGATAGAGTTTTCGATGGCCGATTATGATATGGTCTTAGGGATGGATTAGTTGAGAGACCAGTATGCTAGGATAGACTGCCATATTGGCAGGGTTGTTTTTAGCATTCCAGGCGAGCCGGAGTTTTTTTTTTCTCGAGGCGAAGTTGAACCTTCTCCTCCAGTATTGCGGATGGCAGTAGCAGCAGTACAGTTACCCCGGATAGTCGAGAAGTTTTCAAATGTTTTCCCAGAAAAGCTTCCAGATATATCGCCGGAGCGAGAGATCGAGTTCACCATCGACTTGATCCCAGAGACAGCCCTAGTATCGGAGAGATTCTGTAGGATGGCACTGTCAGAGTTAGAGATATTATACAAGATGATTGAAGAACTCAGAACCAAGGGATTCATTCGTGCTAGTGGATCACCTTGGGGAGCTCCGATGCTTCTTGTGAAAAAGAAGGATGGTACGTCCAGATTATGTGTTGACTATCATACCTTGAACTTGGTGACAATCAAAAATAGATACCCTCTCCCGAGGATAGATGACTTGTTTGATCAACTCAAGAGGCAGCAGTATTCTCGAAGATTGATTTGCGCTCAAGATACCATCATATCAGGGTAAGAGAGCAGGACATCCCAAAGACAGCGTTCAGATCAAAGTACGGGCATTGGGAGTTCCTTGTGATGCTATTTGGAGCAACCAATGTGTCGACTGTATTCATGGACCTCGTGAATCGTATCTTCATGCCTTATTTGGATCAGTTCCTAGACGACATCCTGGTCTATAGTAAGAGTGAGGCAGAGCATGAGCAGCATCTCAGTGTTGTCCTTCAGACTCTCAGGGAGCACCAGTTGTATGCCAAGTTTAGTAAATGCGAGTTCTAGCTCGATCACATTTCATACTTGGGTCATATCATCACCAGAGGGAGAGTAGAAGTGGATCCCCAGAAGATCGTAGCTATCGAGACGTGGCCAGTAACCAGCACAGTGGCAAAAGTTCGTAGCTTCCTTGGATTGGCCGGCTACTAGTGGCGACTCATTTCGTACTTTGCTCGGATTTCAGCGCCTATGATGCAGTTGACCTGCAAGGATGTGCAGTTTGTTTGGACAGCAGGATGTCAGAATTTTTTTGAGAAGTTGAAGCAAGGCTTGATGACGGCACCTATTTTCACGCTTCCAGATGGGACCGGGGGATTCTCGGTGTATTGTGATGCTTTAGGAAGAGGTTTAGGATGTGTTCTGATGCAGCATAGGAAGGTAATAGCTTATGCGTCACGACAACTTCGTGATCATGAAAGGAATTACCCAACCCACGATTTGGAGCTGGCAGCAGTAGTGTTTGCACTTAAGCTATGGAGACACTATTTGTACGGAGATCGGATGGAGATATTCACCGACCATAAGAGCCTGAAGTATGTATTCACTCAGAAGGATCTTAACATGCGTCAGAGGAGATGGCTAAAGTTACTTGTAGATTATGATGTCAACTTGCAGTATCATCCTGGGAAGGCCAACGTCGTTGCAGATGCATTGAGCAGGAGAGTCGACGTTTATTTTCTAACAGCACAACCGAAGATGTTAGTAGATCTTCAGAAGATGGGTATTAAAGTTGTCCTTCCTACAGTGTGGCATTGATGGCCAGCATGCAAGTTCAGTCCGCTATAGTCGAGAGGATCCGGATGGCGCAGTCAGCAGATTCTAAGCTTCAGCGGCTTAAAGTAGAGTGTGAGGCCGGACGTAGACCCGAGTTATGCATTCATGAAGATGGTACACTTAGGTATGGGAAGCTACTTTGTGTACCCGATATAGATATCAGACAGAAGATTATGGCAGAAGCTCACAGTTCTCAGTATTTGGTTCATCCCGACGGTACGAAGATGTGTCGTGATATCCGTCAGCACTTTTGGTGGAATGGCATGAAGAGGGAGATAGCCTGGTTTGTCTCTCGATGTTTAGTTTGTCAACAAGCTAAAGCCGAACATCAGAGGCCAGCTGGACTTCTTAAGCCCTTGCTAATTCCATAATAGAAGTGGGAGCACATAACCATGGATTTTGTGACTGGATTACCTAGATCTCCGGCCGATAGAGATGCTATTTGGGTTGTTATAGACAGGCTCACGAAGGTGGCTCACTTTCTCCCATTCAGAGTTGGTCAATCGATGGCTCAGCTAGCAGAGATGTACCTCAGGAAGATCGTCAGATTCTATGGTGTACCAGTTATTATTACCTCGAACAGAGATTCCAGATTTATGTTGCACTTTTGCCGTAGTCTGCAAGAGAGTTTGGGAACTTGCCTCCAGTTCAGCTCAGCTTATCACCCGCAGACAGATGGTCAGTCAGAACGTACGATCCAAACTCTTGAAGATATGTTGCGATCTTGTACACTCGACTTCGGTGGTTCATGGGAAAATCACCTGCACTTGGTGGAGTTCTCGTACAACAATAGTTTTCAGGCCAGTATCCAGATGGTACCGTTCGAGGCACTATATGGTAGGAAGTGCCAATCCCCGCTAGTATGGGATAAAGTTGGAGAGAGGCAATTGCTAGGTCCGAAAATGATTGCTTAGACAGTTGAAGTGGTCAGAAGAGCCAGAGATCATCTTCGAGTTGCCCAAGATCGCTAGCGTCATTGGGCCAATTCGGTGCCCTCTTGAGTTTTTTGTCGGCGACCATGTATTCCTGAGGATTTTGTCTAACCATGGCGTCATTCGTTTCGGCGTACGGAGAAAGCTTAGTCCTAGGTATATAGGACCGTTCGACATTCTAGAGCAAGTAGGTGATGTATCCTATCGTCTCGCTCTTCGGTCGTTGTTACGTGAGGTGCATGACATGTTCCATGTATCCCAAATACGATGGTATATCCCAGACCCGAGCCACATCCTGGATCATTCGGAATTGGTTGTTGGTACCAACCTTTCGCATGAGGAGAGGCCCGTATCTATATTGGATAGGAGAGAAAAGATACTCAAGAACAAGACTATTAAGTTAGTCCGTGTTGCTTGGGGTCATCACTCTTTGGAAGAGTCAACGTGGGAGCGTGAGGATGATATCCGATTGCGATATCCTGACCTGTTTGACTCATAAGGTATAATGTCTTTCTCATGCCTTATGCTCTCCGTTCCTTGATTGAATGAATGATTTCCTGATTGGTTGCTTAGTTATAACTTGCCTGTGATTAGTATCGCTTGTCCTTGCCTCTCTAGCCTCTTAATTAAATTTTGAGGATGGAATTCTTTTAAGGTGGGTAGAGTTGTAACGACCATAGTTCATATTACGTATTTTGGTTTACGTATACGTGATTTCGGACCTGTATTTAGACTTGTCCTGATTGGCTAGACTTGTGTTCTGTATTGCCATGAGTTAGTCAGCATTTCATGGTTCAGGCATGCACTGGGTTCAGTTGGGTTTGGCTTGATTTGGTTCGATTTGGGTTGAAGTGCAAACCCCTACCTACCATCCTCCATCATTTATTAACCCCCAACCACCTTTCTCTCTCTTCATTCAATTTTCTCATTACTGCTCTTCCTCTTCTTCTTCCACACCGAACCCCACCGTAGGCAAGTACAACTTGCTTCATAGAGGAACTCAGATTTTGTTATTCTATTGTCTTCCTCATGAGATTCTAAGTCACTTTAGTATTTAGCATTTTCGAATTCTATAGCTCATTTCATGTAGATCTAAGTTTTAATATTTTTGATCTTCATGGTTTTGATCTTTTAAAACTTGGTTACTTCCGAAATGGAGAGTTCCATGTAATAGGGATTTTGATTGGTTGGGTTTCATCGAGACTTTACCGAGATGGGGTTTTCTTGAGTCCTTGAGCTTTTACGCCTACTGCTCTTGGCCATAGGGAGAAGACGAAGTTATACGCACACGTTTTACGTGCTAGCATAGTGTTTAGCCTTACGCCCATATTTTACGTGTCAGCGTGTTATTTCAGCCTTTTACACACACGCAATTGCGTGCCAGCGTGCTCCGTTTTACGCTGAGTTCCTATGAATTTTTACGCTTGGGGCTCTTCCGGTCGCGTAAAATCGTGCTCGCGTAAAATCCCTGGCTCGAGCAGACTCTCGTGGGCGTAAAGTTTTGCCTGAGTGTTTCCTAGCGTGGAGCTCACTCGCGTAAAGTTTCACTCGCGTAGAGTTTCGCTCGGGAGTTCACATGCATAGAATTCTACTCGTGTAAAATCTTACGTACGTATAATCTCGCCTGCGTAAATCTCGGTTAGCGTAAAATACCACCCACATGCGCCCTTGCTCGCGTAGAGCTATCCCACCTTGCTCTTTCCAGCATAAGCCACTTTACGCTTGAGGCCCCTTTGACTTAGAGTAGTGGTACGTGCGTAGAGACATGAGTCCCTATGGTGTACACCTTTACCCTTTTTTATCCTTACGCCTTTTTGTTATAACTTGATAATCACGAACTTATTTAATATGTTTGTAATGATAATTGTACACGACATGGTATGAAATTAGCATGACATGACAAGAATTATTGACCTGGATACCATAGACGATTGTGTTTGTACAAATAAATCAGTATTGTTTCGCATCATGTCTAGGACAAGGACCCCTGAATACCACGGTCAGGGACACCTACCACAATTGACTAAGGCTAATAAACTCGAACAACTCAGTAGACATGAAGAGATTTTCCAGCTACAGGCAATCCCGTTATCTGGGTGCATTAAGTGGACTTGTAGCCTACCGACGAGTAGGGCACATTTCCAGCACACAGTCATGTGGTGGACTCTTCATAAACGGACATTCGACCTGGATAACCTGGACGGTCTGCAGGGCTTGTGGCCGTTGGAATAATCTCATTGTATCTTGATAGTAACTAGGCCTGTGATAATCCTAGTTAGTTAAAGTATCAAGCCGTACTCATTGCTTGGTCGTGATTGATTGGATGGAGTCTAGCCCAGCTTAGTCTTGTCCTGATCCTGTACAAGATTGTAACATGACCTGATTCCTTGTGCTTTACTTACCGATAAATGATGAGATACCAAGTTCTATTCAGACGAAGGGTTACAACCCTGGTCCTTGTTTGGTTCAAGGGTTGTAACTTGGCTATCTGAATAGTCCCGTTGTTATCTTATCATATATCGTCCTGAGTGCTTACGCTTGCCTTAACGATAATGATCAGGGGTCCAGTTCTGTTCAGGCGAAGGGTTACAATCCTGGTCCTTGTTTGGTTTAAGGGTTGTAACCTGGCTCCCGGAGCAGTTCTGTGTCCTCTCTTCGTTTATTGTCTGATTATTTTATCAACAGTATTTGAGACGGGCTTCTATTCAGGTAAAGGGTCGCAACCTCGGTCCTTGTTTGGTTTCAGGGTTGCAATCTGGCTACTTGAATGGTTTCCTCGTACTCAATTTATTATTATTATTTATGTTATTATCAGTATCTTTGTAATTAACTTTAATATTCTCTTTATGGTATGCTGGTTTTAGTCCCTAAGTGAAGCCTTCTTTGTGGTACTTGCTCTTTCTGGGGTCTGACCCAGCTGGTTTTGTATGGCCAGATAACGGAGCAGCTCCAGAGGATCTACCTACCTTCCAGCCAGATGGTGACTACCAGGCGTAATCCTGGCAACGAGTGGGTTTCTTTTGTTCTCCTACTTATTGTAAAATTATTCTTTTGAGGCGTTTAGCCGACGAGCATGTGTTAGCTCGATTGTACCTTTATTTGCCTACGGACTGTAACATGATTGACAAATCCTAGGGTTGATCATGTATGACCGAAACTCTTGCTATTCTTGACATTTTGTACGACTAGCTTCATGATCATCCAAATATGTAATGTATGGGATGCCTTATTATTGTATATTTGGTGTTCTGACATCTTGTAACTATTATTGCTTACTTGGGATTGAGACAATAGGCTTGTTCATGATAATAGGAGACTGATGGCTTGTAGTTAAACCCTCATGTATCTAGACAGCCGTGACCGTATAGCAAGGTGAATTGCACTTCAATATACGTAACTGGCTATGTACGCCCCCGCTCTCCAGTATTCCGGTTCTGGGGCGTTACATTCGTAAACTTCCTTAGCCCACAGATAGCTTAAGGATTTAAGCCGCATAGATTCTGTATTTTGGCCGCATAAAGCTCATGCGACTTGGATCATAGTCACCCTTGGCCGCATGATGTTCGGAGACTTTGGGGTCGCATATGTTTGAGCCGCATAAGGATCATGCGGCTTAGGTGATACTCCTTCTGGCCTCATGAAAGCGTACGAAACCTTTTTTTGGTGACGTCTCACGTCTTATCTTTTTGTCAAAATGTCAGAGCTGTCATTTTTGTCAGTTTTGATAGGACTTGTCAGCTTTATCAGACGAACTGCTCCTTTTGGCCGTATATCTTTCTTCTGTAGGTGTTTGTTGACGGGCCGCATAAGGTATTGAATCTTCCATGCGACTTTCCTTTATGCGAACTTGTTTGTCCCGAAGTACATATGCGATAATTTATGATCCGCATGAATCCCATATTTTTTATGCTTCTACAAGACCCCCTTCAAAATTTTCAAATTGCAAATTTGGAATACTTTGAATAAGAAGCATGAAAATATGTCAAGCCGTAGGGAGTCTTCCAGTCGCAGGGAGATCTCGAGCCGCAGGGAAATCCCATCAGCCTGTCAGCTGTCGTTGCTGTATTTAATTTTCTTGATTCGATTTTGGATTTGGGTTCTCTTTTCGAGATAAAGTCGACGGTTACTAAGGATAAAATCTCCAAATGTCATCATTATCTTTAATGATCTCGAGAATCGAAGCGGCATTTTTTTAGAAACTCTATAAATAGGGGTTATTTTGAAGAGAAAATTTTCTATTTTACCTTCTTCTCTTTCGTCTTCGTCTTCCTGTGTCAATGGCTCCAAAAAACTTCTAAGTCGACCGGTGCTGCGGCCAAAGGGAAGGGACTTGCTTCTCCATCAAGAGCGGCGGGTTCTCCTTCCATTCATTCTGACGTGCACCCCCTATCAAAGGTAAGGACAGTAGGAAGACGATGGCCTCATCGTATGTTTTATGCACAGGCCTGTGCTATATCGCTTTCTGTGCTTTAAGCTTGGTCGGTGCGTGCCCTATCCCAGTTGGACCACATGTGTTCTATATGATAGGCTGCTCGGGCTGAGCCGCATAAGTGCTGCACATTTGATCCTGATCCGCATAAGTGACCCGAGACTGATCAACATGAATAGTACATAACTGTGCCGCATAAGTGTCTCTTGATTGAGCCGCATGGGTGTCTCATGTTTTGAGCCGCATGAGCACTTCATGACTGAGCCGCATAAGTACCTTATAAGAGCCTCATGACTAAGCCGCATGAGTACTTTCTGACCGAGCCGCCAAAATGTCACACAACTGTGCCGCATGAGCACTGTATGACCTAGCCTCATGCGTCTCATACCGCATAGGTTCCGTTTTTGCTCGGTCGCATGGCTGAAGGGATAAACCTTTTTTTAATTTTACTTCTTCTCTGTCATTTGCAGTGACCTTACCATCAGCTCCATCGGGGGAGCTCCTGATAGGACATGCCCAATCTGCGTTGGGTGTGAGTTTTGACCAGATAGTCGAACATGTGTCGACTCAGATTACCCAAAATCAACCTGAAGACCGGTTGAGGGAGATCAGAAGCCAGTCCTTCTTTTTCTTACTTAGCATGATGAACTCCGGGCAACTGAATGACATTCATCTGAAGCTTATGTTTTCATTCGGGGATGCCCTGACTATTTCAGACCCGAGTATCATAGAGACTTTTGAGAGTTGGGACTTCTATTTTCAGGGGGAAGCAATTCATATACCCTTAATGGAGCGCCACTTCCCCTTATCCGGTTTCAATATGGTACCTTTTGAGAGAAAGATGTTAGGTTTTCTAACTCTGGATCAGCGGAGGATCTTTGTGGGCCACATCCGTTTTAACAACCCCACGAGGTCAGTGATCACAGCAAAGGAATCAATGAGCTACTCCGTCATTTACTGGTTTCTGGCAGTCTTATCAACGAACTGAAGCCCAACATATTTTTCTCTGAGGCTGATACCTTTTTGAATCGGATTGCTCGCAAAGGGTCATACCCTGCAGGGAGATTGTCCTTACTGAACTGGCAACATCGTTCCCCTCCATTGGTTAACCTGACTTCTTGGATCCTGGCGGAGTAAGAGGACATCCTACGATGGATTGACCTCTATTATGCCATTAGGGGCTCCTGCTATGGTTTGTTTATGAACCCAAAATTATTTATGGCATTGCTTGAGATGTACAACTGCCGGACGGAGTCCTTTTTTACTCCAGGTGGAGAGATGGGGCTTGCTCTTCACGAGATGCATGGTGTGTCCAAATTGCCCTAGGGTGATGAAGCTTATGAGGAGTATACCCCGACAAACAAAGAATTCGAGGAACTAGAGCGACGGTATCCCGGATTCTAAGCCGTATATTAGGAAGTGCTATGCCACCATAGCACCTGTCAACAAATATCCAAGAAAAAGGATGATAGTTTAGAAGGAAACCTTCCTCATATCAAGGCTTGGATTAGCTATTTATTTAGCCTTAGCGCGTCCGGTCGAGTTGCTGTTAGGAGTACCCAATCTCTGGAGCAGGTTGATGTTCAGGTGCAAAGTACTAAGAGGTCCCGTGCTGTTGGTGACAGATTTGGGAGCCTGAGCGACACTTTTAGCTATTTTTATCATTATACTTAGCCTATATCTGTTAAGGCCATCCTGGCCGGATACCTGATGATATGGTTAAGGGTTTGTGTTGTCTCGGTGGGCTCTGGTGCGATTGAGAGGATTAGTCGCAACCTAATCCTTCCGGCGGTAAAGTTGGTCTTTGGAGGTAATTTGGCTCTGCTTCCTGCTATGGTATACAGCGTCCATAGGGGTCTTCATACTTTTACGTCGAAAGTCATTGCTCGTAATCTTATGAAACCCTTCCACAGAATCGAGCTACCATATTATTATTTAATTGGGTGGTTGTTGATGCATTGCCCCTCTCTGATGCGACCTGGTCCGGAAGGCAATGCGACAAGTGACGATGCCTTCATCTAACACTATCGCGACATGCCCTGGAACTGTACCAGCTTTCCCGATTGTCGAGTCACTCTCGTGCGGGTGGATAGATACACTTTTTTGTTTCAGTTCCGTCTTTTACTAATGAGGAGATAGGACACGTTCACCTTGATAGTGCTGTTGCGCCCCAGACTTTGTCTGAAAAATTATTTTGCTAGTTGTAGAGTATCCGTCCCTCCCATCTGGTTTACCGCAATCGCAATTGTATACCTAGAGCCATATCTATCTAGCCGGTATTCTCAACAATTTGGGTATAGCCAATTACATTTGGATAGCCCTAACCCTTGCCTGGGTTTCGAGGGGAGCATCTTGGATGGTATCCGGACCTGGCACTATTATTCGACGATCTATACCCAGGCCAGCTTCATTTTGCCTGACATCGAGACTATAAACCCCCTAAAATTCTACTACGATTTTTTTAAAAATATTATTGTATTTATTTTGTACTTTGTATCTGCACGCCGCATACGAATTCGCAAAGTTGTAGCGTACGAGATTTGCGTTTCGTAATTGCTCGTCGAGTGCGAATATGTGCGAGGTACATATTTTTGTAAAATATTTTATTAGAGATTTTTTATATATAGAAGAATTTAGTTTTCAAAATAATATGTGATAAATATTTTTATTTCTAAAAAAAGAGTTATTTTGTTCGTCGTTTAAAAATAAGTAGTGATTTGAAAATTATGGTTTACATAAAAAGTATTCCAAATATTTTGCAAAATTTGAAAGTTCTTATTTAAAATATTTTGTTATTTATAAAAGCTATTTTATGATTTAATATTTAAGTATTTATCGTAATTTTTGAAATTAATTATTTTGATATTTATTTAATTATGAAAATGATACTTGAGATTTTGTTGATTTTACTATTTGATTAAATATGCTAATTTAAATTAGAAAAAGATTTCATTTGAATTCGAATTAAATGAGTGGAGGTTTTATGTTTGATTTGGATTTGAACGATTTAAATTTAAATCAAATTTAATTTAATATGATATTACCTATAGGGAATTTAGATCCTCCAGCTCCCTATCCAACTGAAAATTCCCACCTCCTATATATAAGAGAGGTACTCCTCCATAATTCTACCATTCACAGAGGTGCACCGTGTCGGTGTCCATCCAAATTCTTATTCCAGTTTTACAATTACATCTCCGCTCTTCCTGACAACTCCCCCGCAACCACCACCGTCATCACCATAACGCTTCCTTCTTGTCCATACTCAACCTTCCCACTACCGTACAAACACACAGCCACCACCATCAACCCCCAAAACCATTACCATCATCATCCCAACCCTGTCATCATCATCGCCGACACCACCACGAACTTCACCATCAACAGAAGAAGAAGAAGAAGAAGAAGTAAAAACCCTCACTTGACCTGGCCTCGACCTGGCGACCGCCGTTCCTCTGCCACCGTGAGCCGGTGCCTTCCTGACTCTCGTTGGAACGGCCATCCGTCGCTGCCCGAAGCCTTACGCCTCGATCACCTTGCTGCGCCGCCCACGGGAGCACGCCCTCCGTGCGTGGAGCCGCTGCCGGCCAGCTCGGCCCCATGCCATCAAGCATGGGCCCTCGCACAGGTCCGGCAGCCGTCGTCTCCGCTGCGGCGCTATCCGCCGTGAATCTGCCCCACCGTGCCGGAATACCCCAGCCGCCTGAGCTCCTCTGGCCGAGCTCCGCGCTCATCCTCCCCCATCGATCCGCACGCCCCTCCTCTTCCCGCACCTCCGTCTCCGATTGCCCACCGTGGCCGCTCGAGCCGACACCCTCGACGACCGGCGACCAGATCTTAAATCATCCGAGGCCGTACCGCCCGACCGTCGCCACCGGACCGCGTGGACTGCACCGCCCAGTCGACCTAGCCCCTCCGTCGTTGAACCATCACAGCGTTTCCTCCGGGCAGCTATGCCTCTGCCGCGCTCGGCAGCGTGCGCCGGGGGCCGCCAGAGCCGTCCGATATGATGTCAAGTGCCGAAAACCCATAGGTGAGTTTCCACCTCCCCTTCCATAAAGCTCTCTACCTCCTCATTTTTAAGGCATCAGAGTTTGGTGTTAACAGCAGATCATTGTTGTTATATTATTATTATTATTATTATTAT
This sequence comes from Iris pallida, assembly GCA_029216955.1. Taxonomy (NCBI): domain Eukaryota; kingdom Viridiplantae; phylum Streptophyta; class Magnoliopsida; order Asparagales; family Iridaceae; genus Iris; species Iris pallida. The sequence goes on from JANAVB010011395.1 coordinate 2,500,110, forward strand.
TATTATTATTATTATTATTTCTTTTTTTGTTTTTGTATTTTGTGCCTCCTTTGCAAACAGTATCATTAATATTATTATTATTATTATTATTTCCTATTTTTATTGTGTAAGGAGAATAGCAGTACTCGATTGGAGGTGGGTATTAGATTGTATTTTATTACTTACTAGTTGGTGTTCCTTAACAAGTGATGGGAGTTTTGTAGGTATAATATTTAATGATTATTATTATTAAGAGTATTATTATCAAATGCTGTTATTAGTACAGTATTTTGCTATAGCTTTTATGAAATTGTAATTTTTATTATTATCATTAAAATTATTATTTTGAAGATTATATATTATTATTTTATATGTATACAAAGCTATCTATATAATTTCTAATTTTGGGATTCCTGGCCCTAAAATAATTAATTTAGTTTTATTTATCTAATATAAAAATTTTGACTAATAAATCATAATTTCCAAATTGCTATGCAATAAACATTTTTAATTATTTCTCTAAAATTATTTTTACTAATAAAATATGTTTCAAGTAATCTAAATAGTATGTGTATTTATCTTCACAAATTCTTCTCAGTTACTACCAATCATGACTAATCGTGCTTTCACATTCCTAACGAATTTGTACTCCTACACCTCAAACATGGCTATTGGACATTCATGGCTTGTTAGAGTATCGTACCACTCCAAGAGACACACCAGGCAAGACACCTTGCCTTTACTGTTTAAATTTTCTGCTTAATATCATGCATGTTTTGTTTATTTTCAAGTTATTTCTTTCTAAACTATATGTAGATGCAAATTACTATATTTTATGCAATTGGCTTAGAGTTAAGGGACTACCATCAAATTTAGTGTGTCTCATTGACTTGTCACAATTGTATACGAGTTGTGTGTGAGAGTTGTGAGTATCATATAAAGGTCACTTGCGTGTGGCCTGATCTTCCGTACGCATGTGTAGGAATAACTGTCAATAGATGCATGTTAGAAGACTTGACAGTTATCTATTATAAAACAGTATGGTGGAAATGACACGTGTTTGTGTGTCGTGGTTACGACATATGTATAGTATCATTGGGGGGAGGGAACAGCTACTAGCGTAGGGGCTACATTTATTTTTACACATATTTGGGAGATAGTGTCTCGGATGAGCGCTATGTGTTAACCGGCCGATAGTGTCTCGGATAAGCGCTACTTATTGGCCACTCTTTATTACTTGCTTGCGTGAATCTGTTACAGCCCCTGCGTAGAACGTTGTCCTCTAAAGTGCATTCCACATAGAATGGTTAGGAACCTTTACTCATGCATACTTTTCTGTTGAGCGTTATTATTCAGTTTATTGGCATGATATTATGTGTCTTGCTACGTCCCTCTGAGGACCTGGTGATCTCTCCATGTGTGTGTTTCGTGATATCTTGTAGGTGCTCTAGCTAAGGCCATGTCTTCCTTTCTCCGTGATGATTGCTCTTGGACTCGTCACTTACTCTCGCTCAACCAATTTTTTCTTTGTATATTTTTCCATATTTAATTTAGTTGGTAGTAGATTTGTCTCCGCCCAACTATTATATACGTGACAAACTCAAAGTTGCTTTATATCATCATTTATCTTCGTAGATGAGATTTAGTGTCTTGGCTTTCTACATTTTACAGCTTATGTATACATACGAGCCTTTCATTTACTCGTATGCATACAACTGGCATGATACCTATCTAGTCTCAAGTATTTTGGGACTGGGGCGTTACATGTTTTTGTGGTGGCCAATGCAGGTCTAGGTTTACCGTTTCGGTTATATTAATGTACCGAACGGGCCTACAATATAGGATTAGAGTCTAGAATCTCTTCCACCTACTTGACGTCCTTTCTTGACTTCAAATTTCGAACTCTCGTTCGACCTCCTTGATTTGCATCTTGCTTGACTCCTTCTACCGTAAATTCTTAGTTTCGTGCTTAGTGACAACTAGAAAGATGACTATACTAGTATATGCTCATAGGTTAAACACATGGCTGAAGGATTACATTGACAACTAGTATGTATTAAGATCCTATTTGAGTTATAAAGATATAAGGATAAGAGGAACCATATTTTTCTAGAAGTATGAACTCAAGGTTAGTTAATTCCAAGTTGGGTAGTAGCAACATTAATTACTTCGAAGGATTGTTAGAACTTTATTTGGATCTACAGAAGGATAGTAGGACCTATATGCAAATAAGAAAGGAAGTTGATTTGATTTTTGAGTTTTAATTTTAAAGGTCTTTGAAAAATATTTATGATTTATTTGATTATAGCTATATATCCTTGAAGAGATATAAAGTTAGTTAAAAAAAATACTGCTGTAAGATTTATAAGGGCGGTTGATAAAGCTTGGTTTTAAATTGGGTTGTATGGTTTACTATTAATAAGTTCATGAAATTTTGAATTTCAAGTTTGAAGTAATGATATTGAAATCCTGGTTTAAAATATTTGGAAGAAATGGAAACGACTGTTGAGGAAATTTTTAAATTTGAAATCATGTCATTTGATTGAGAATTTACAAATCTATTTAGATTTTGGTTTAAAAAGTTGTGATTATGGATATCAAATTTTGGAAAAAAAAAATTTGAATATTGAGTTTAAAAATTGAATTGCTAATATTAAATTTTTGGAGAAGTTACTAACGACGTGATTTTGATTGATTAAAGGAATTACCATTTAAAAGTTGAGACTATGTTTGAATGACTTAGAATTAAAGTTATTATTGATGAATGCGTTAAAATATTGAGAAAAAAAAAATTTAGATTGCTCATGATATGCTAAGGATTTAACTTAAGGATTTTTGAGAAAATTTTGGAGTTTTAAAGTTATGAAGAAATATTAAAAAAATTATAGATTCATGGTTTATGAACTCTTTAGTCGAAGGTTGGAGTGAAAACGTTAAATCTTGAAAAAGTTAGTAGTAACGGGACGAAAGATCACTTGGAGAATTATGGAAGGGATTAAACTTTTAAACATGATTAAATTCGACAGCTTGGAGTAAATACAAATTTTGGTTGTTCATTTTGGAAAATTTATTTAGAACCTCTTTGAAGGAAACTTGGGTTTTAAATTTTAATGATAGGCCGCCAAGATAACCCTAATGGGTTAGAAGGATTCCACACTAAGTGCCACATCCCTCATGGCCATGATAGTAGTATAAACACAAGTGTAGTTGGTCATCTACCAAATCATATGGTTATATTCCGATCTTGACTCACTCAACATTCCCTCAAATCTAGATTTTATCGTGACTTTCTAACCATTTAAAACTTGAGAAATGATTAGATTGTTCCTTGATCATACTCCATCTAATTGGCTATCATATCTCTATAAACTGTATTCCTAACTTATTTACATTGATCTACTAGAATCTGAATTATCTTTATTTTATGCGTTAACTTGGTCATTTATTTTGTGCGTTAATCATTACCTCATGAACTCCCACTTTCTATTTTAAATTATTTTATGTCCTTTACCGTGACTTGAATATTTGGAGCACAACACTAGACTTTTTCATCCAACAAATTCCATATGCAAGACCTAGACGAGCCCACCTTCATGCAGACATGTCACGTCCCACTAAAACACGCCCCCTTGTAATCTATTTTATGATGCGACTTTCAAGTCAAAATGGTTAGCTATAAACCCCACCATAATACTATGATCCTTTTTGACTTCGGTTGGAGATCAAATCTTGACTCAAGTCTTTCGACCCGATATATGATTGTGACCTACTTAATTCCTTATTATGCATCAAACTTTGTGTGTTAACTTAATTGCTTAACCTTGTCATTTTATTTACATGCTTTATCTTGATTTACTTACGCATAACACCCTTCTACTCTCCATGCAATATTAGCAATTTTTACTTTTCTCCTTTCCGATTAAATTGCTTCACTCATATTTCACCTTGAATCCTTCGTGGTTTATGCAATTGTGTTCATGCTATGATTTCCTTGCTCGAAGATGAATTTGATCATGACATCCTTTGGTTGGAGAGAGCTTAGATTAGAAAATCTCTAGAGAAAAGTGGTAAAAGATGATTGAGCATGCATAAGTAAAATTTTGCGGTAAACCTATGAGACGAAGTATATTTTATGATAAAGGGAGAATAGATTCTTATTTGACAAATTGAGTCTTTATTTTATGAGATGATAAATAGAGTGCTTGAAGAATTCAAGAAGAATGTAATTTCTTAAATCCTTAATGATCAAGAATTTAACTATAGGATGATTGTAAATATAAAGGTCATATTAACGTAAGATTGGATTTACTCTTGACTAATTGAGTGAAGAAAACTTATTTTAAAGAAAAATTTTGCATGGAGAAATTAGCTTGAGAGAAAATAGGTAGGAAGAAGAGTATAAAAGATTATTTAAATTGGAAGTTGGACTTATCAAATTTTAAGATTTTAGACATAATTTCATATTAAAGTAAGATTGAATTGATCTTCGACTAATGGATTAAAAGGTTGAAAAAATTCAATTATGATGGTGTTATGAAGATATGATCCACAAATATTGAAGGGATATTTTATTTTGGGATAAGTACAAATTTTCTACAAAGAATGTTGATTCATTTTTGACTAAATATCGATTACCTACTCTTGGAAGAGATTAGAAACGGGAAAAATATATTTTGAGGAAAATAATTATATTTATAGATATGTTGGAAAGTTATATTAGAGATTTATTGGAGTTGAACTTGTTGAGCTTGTTGAATTCTCCTTGTGAAACATCGGAATTAGATATATGCATACATTTTGGAATTCAAAAAAAATGTGAGATAAATGATAGAAGTAATTAAAGAAGAAGATAAAGATGGAATATAAACTTGCGAACAAAACAAAGTGAGGAAGGTTAATATAATTAATTGGTAAGGACGATTTGAGATTTTAACGATACTGAAAATGTGCACTGAAAGTTTGAATCGGGAATATTGATCTAGTGATCAAAATTTATATTGAAAACTATTACCTATTTGGGAGCTTGCACAAATAATAATGAATGATGGATTATAGACACTAAGGGTTGTCATACACATGATCGTATTAGAATTATTGAATTTTCTTGTCATAATAAATGACTTACTGCCGTTGAAATATTGTTTCCTGCTCGTCAAACAATTGATTGCCTTTTTGTTCAATATGAATCAAATTCTTATCGATTAAACGGCTTCTATTTCCTTAAGCCTACCTACCCTAATTACTCCTAAATTTCGAGGATGAAATTCTTTTAAGTTGGGTAGGATGTAAACCCCCTAAAATTCTACTACGATTTTTTTAAAAATATTATTGTATTTATTTTGTACTTCGTATCTGTACATCGCATACGAATTCACAAAGTTGTAGCATGCGAGATTTGCGTTTCGTAATTGCTCGTCGAGTGCGAATATGTGCGAGGTACATATTTTTGAAAAATATTTTATTAGAGATTTTATATATATAGAAGAATTTAGTTTTCAAAATAATATGTGATAAATATTTTTATTTCTAAAAAAAGAATTATTTTGTTCGTCGTTTAAAAATAAGTAGTGATTTAAAAATTATGGTTTATATGAAAAGTATTCCAAATATTTTGCAAAATTTGAAAGTTGTTATTTAAAATATTTTGTTATTTATAAAAGCGATTTTATGATTTAATATTTAAGTATTTATCATAATTTTTGAAATTAATTATTTTGATATTTATTTAATTATGAAAATGATACTTGAGATTTTGTTGATTTTAATATTTGATTAAATATGCTAATTTAAATTAGAAAAAGATTTCATTTGAATTCGAATTAAATGAGTGGTGGTTTTATGTTTGATTTGGATTTGAACGGTTTAAATTTAAATCAAATTTAATTTAATATGATATTATCTATAGGGAATTTAGATCCCCCAGCTCCCTATCCAACTGGGAATTCCCACCTCCTATATATAGGAGAGGTACTCCTCCATAATTCTACCATTCACAGAGGTGCACCGTATCGGTGTCCATCCAAATTCTTATTCCACTTTTAAAATTACAACCCCGCTCTTCCTGATAACTCCCCCACAACCACCACCGTCATCACCATATCGCTTCCTCCATGTCCATACTCGACCTTCCCACCACTGTATTAACACACAGCCACCACCATTAACCCCCAAAACCGTTACCATCATCATCCCAACCCCATCATCATCATCGTCGACACCAGCACGAACTTCACCATCAACAGAAGAAGAAGAAGAAGAAGAAGTGAAAACCCTCACCTGACCTGGCCTCGACCTGGCGACCGTCGTTCCTCTACCACTGTGAGTCGGTGCCTCCCCGACTCTCGCTGGACCGGCCATCCGTCGCTGCCCGAAGCCTTCCGCCTCGATCACCGTGCTGCGCCGTCCATGGGAGCACGCCCTCCGGGCGTGGAGCTGCCGTCGGCCAGCTCGGTCGCGTGCCATCAAGCATGGGCCCTCGTCCAGGTCCGGCAGCCGCCGCCTCTGCTGCGGCGCTCTCCGTCGCGGATCCGCCTCGCCATGCTGGAGTACCCCAGCCGCCTGGGCGCCTCCGGCCGAGCTCCATGCTCATCCTCCCCCTTCGATCCGTATGCCGCTCCTCTTTCCGCACCTCCGCCTCCGACTTCCCGTCGTGGCCGCTCGAGCCAACACCCTCGACGACCGGCGACCAGATCTTGAATCACCCGAGGCCGCACCGCCCGACCGTCGCCACCAGACCGCGTGGACTGCACCGTCCAGTCGACCTAGCCCCTCCGTCGCTGAACCATCACAGCGTTTCCTCCGGGCTGTTGTGCCTCTGTCGTGCTCGGCAGCGTGCGTCGGTGGCCGCCAAAGCCGTCCGATATGATGTCAAGTGCCGAAAACCAATAGGTGAGTTTCCACCTCCCCTTCCATAAAGCTCTCCACCTCCCCACTTTAAAGGCATCAGAGTTTGGTGTTAACAGCAGATCATTGATGTTATATTATTATTATTATTATTATTATTATTATTTTCTTTGTTTTTTGTATTTTGTGTCTCCTTTGCAAACAGTATCAATAATATTATTATTATTATTGTTGCCTATTTTTATTGTGTAAGGAGAATAACAGTACTCGATTGGGGGTGGGTATTAGATTGTATTTCATTACTTACTAGTTGGTGTTCCTTAACAAGTGATGGGAGTCTTGTAGGTATAATATTTCATGATTATTATTATTATGAGTATTATTATCAAATGCTGTTATCAGTACAGTATTTTGCTATAGCTTTTATGACATTGTTATTTTTATTATTATCATTAAAGTTATTATTTTGAAGATTATATATTATTATTTATATGTATACAAAGCTATCTATATAATTTCAAATTTTGGGATTCCTAGCCCTAAAATAATTAATTTAGTTTTATTTATCTACTATAAAAATTTTGACTAGTAAATCATAATTTCCAAATTTCTATGCAATAAACATTTTTAATTATTTCTCTAAAATTATTTTTACAAATAAAATATGTTTCAAGTAATCTAAATAGTATGTGTATTTATCTTCACAAATTCTTCTTGGTTACTACCAATCATGACTAATCGTGCTTTCACATTCCTCACGAATTTGTACTCCTACACCTCAAACATGGCTATTGGACATTCATGGCTTGTTAGAGTATCGCACCACTCCAGGAGACACACCAGGCAAGACACCTTGCCTTTACTGTTTAAATTTCCTGCTCAATATCATGCATGTTTTGTTTATTTTCAAATTGTTTCTTTCTAAACTATATGTAGATGCAAATTACTATATTTTATGCAATTGGCTTAGAGTTAAGGGACTACCGTCAAATTTAGTGTGTCTCATTGACATGTCACGATTGTACACGAGTTGTGTGTGAGAGTTGTGAGTATCAGATAGAGGTCACTTGCGTGTGGCCTGATCCCTCGTGCGCATGCGTAGGAATAACTGTCAATAGATGCATGTTAGAAGACTTGACAGTTATCTATTATAAAACAGTATGGTAGAAATGACACGTGTTTGTGTGTCGTGGTTACGACACATGTATAGTATCATTGGGGGGAGGGGACAGCTACTAGCGTAGGGGCTACATTTATTTTTACACACATTTGGGAGATAGTGTCTCGGATGAGCGCTATGTGTTACCCGGCCGATAGTGTCTCGGATGAGCACCACTTGTTGGCCACTCTTTATTACTTGCTTGCTTGAATCCGTTACAGCCCCTGCGTAGAACGTTGTCCTCTAAAGTGCATTCCACATAGAATGGTTAGAAACCTTTACTCATGCATACTTTTCTGTTGAGCGTTATTATTCAGTTTATTGGCATGATATTATGTGTCTTGTTACGTCCCTCTGAGGACCTGGTGATCTCTCCATGTGTGTGTTTCATGATATCTTGCAGGTGCTCTAGCTAAGGCCATGTCTTCCTTTCTCCGTGATGATTGCTCTTGGACTCGTCACTTACTCTCGCTCGACCAATTCTTTCTTTGTATATTTTTCCATATTTAATTTAGTTGGTAGTGGATTTGTCTCCGCCCAACTATTATATACGTGACAAACTCAAAGTTGCTTTTATATCATCATTTATCTTTGTGGATGAGATTTAGTGTCTTGGCTTTCTACATTTTACAGCTTATGTATACATACGAGCCTTTTATTTACTCGTATGCATACAGCTGGCATGATACCTGTCTAGTCTAAAGTATTTTGGGACTGGGGCGTTACAGAGACTTCGGGGCATATCGTATATATGGCGGCCCTTTGTCACGTATCTGTGAATGCACCTTCCAATGACTTTGATCCCTGTACCAGTTTTTTTGTTGGTACAAAATTGGAGGAGCGACTGATGGACTCCCAAAAAAGGACGAGGAAGGGAAAGAGGAAAGCTTTCGATTCTGACTCTGACGACACGGAGGAGGAGGAAGATGACTCTGAAGATCTCCAGCCCTCTGCAAGTCCTTTGGCTATGCGTGTGCCTTCACCTGTGTCAAATCCTCCATGTACACGAAGCGGGCCTGAACGTCTTGTCGCTGAGAGACCTTGTTCCCAGAAGCGAGTTGCGGCTAGTTCCATAGGCTTGGTATCGAAGAAACGGGTAATGGTACCGAAGTCAACATGGGGGTAAGTTCTTTCACGACAAGCCCCAATGTTGTCCTTGAGATGTTATCTGAAGGCTCTCATTTACAGGCATCGGAGGAAGCAAACCTTTTATCACCAGATGCCGCCCATGTAGTTTCCTCTGTGGGTCCCAACCCTAGAGTTATGGCATCCTCACAAGCTGGTGTTGATATCAGTACGTCTCTGCACGGAGCCGCAGGGGCAGAAAAGACAGGCATTGATAGTTCGAGCGCCGCCGCTGACCTCGCTGGAGTTATGGAAAAGGTGGAAAGAGCTAAAACAACTCTGACTGAGCCTCAGCCTTTACCCTTCACCTCTGGTAAGCTATATCGCTTTCTTACCAATGAGGAGAGTTTTTTGCTTCAACTCCATCTTCTTCGTGTCAAGCTGATTGCTGGTTTTGCTGGACCTATAGAACCTGCATCTCCGCTACCGGTGGTGGATGTGGCCGCAGAGGAGAAAATAGCAAAGGATCCAGGGGCTGACCTGGTACAAGCAAGGAGCATTCCTTCTCTCCTACCGGCTCGAGTTGAGGGGGCCTTCCACCGTATTGATCACAAACGTCCCGGTTCCTTCAACCTCTTTGGGGAATGCGGGATCGATTAGAACTGCCTCCTCCCCGAAAGTTGAACTTTCTGCCCTATCCAGCCTTCAGCTCCTTCGGATCATCAAGCTCAAGTGTACCTCCTTCCTAGACGCCTTCAACTTCTTTAGGTGCTATTCCCTCGACGCCGTCCTCTCTAGAGAATTTGGACGAGTCGTCAAGGTACATAGTCGAGAGCTTTTATCGTCATTTGAAATGGGGGGTCGAGGATGCTCTGAGGAAGGGAACATCGTTTGCTGTAGCTCGTCATTGGGCCTGCAGTCATATTCAACTACTGAAGACGCTCCCAGGTGGAGAAGGGGCGTCTGTCCTCCTGGAACACAAGCTGGTAGAGGCTGATCAGTACATAACCCAGTTGCAAAAACTACGGCAATTTGATATGTCTGTTGCGGTGGAGCAGGAGCGTGCTTTCCTTATAACAGTCGTGGAAAAGGTGAAGGTTGTGCAGGAGACGACTAAGCCCACCTTGGCGAAGGACCTCCATAAGTTTTCCCTAAAATATGACAAACTGTGCCGAGAGGGAGAGATATGCTTGACTCGTGAGGAGGCCACCATTCATGCTATGGCCGAAACTAACGAGAAGCTCCTCCAGCTCTAGGCTAGGCTAACATCTCTGGAGACTGAGCTCCAAGCCACTCGTCAGGAGAGAGAGAAGATCTGCAAGGAGACTGATGAAGTCACACGAGCCTCTGCTGCTCTAGAGGAAGAACTAAAGAAATTAGAAAAAAAATTGGCAGGCTCATGCACATCTTGAGGACGCCAAAAGGTTATCCCAGGAAGCTGAACGTCGAGTCAAACTGAGAATTGAGCGCTCAACTGCGCAGCTGGAGGGCATTCTCATCAAGTTATGTGTTGTTGATGAGTAGTATTTTCCTTTCCCTCTTCTCCCTCTTTTTTTTTCGAGATGTAGTTTTGTGAATGTAACTGATTTTGAATAAGCAGGATACCCACTCTGAGGAGCTTGTACTAGAGGGTTTAATAGCATTTTGATAAAGAATATCCCCCTAGAGGGACTTTTTGTGGACCTATTGCCCTTTTGTGCATTTAGAAATGCGAGCAGATAGATTTGAAAGATATTTTATGGACCTACTACTCTTTGGTACACCGATGGTGCGAGTAATAGATTAGGATAATTTTTATGGACTTATTACCATTTTTGTGTACTGGCGATACGAGTACTGATAATAAGTGGGGAGAAAACCAACATATTTACTCAGAGGTAATGAGGACGTGGTAAATATGGGTCTGAAGTAGAGCCTCCCTACTCGAAGGTAATGAGGACGTGGTGGGAGTAAGCCTAATAGGGATACACAGAACAACTCAGATGTGCTATTAACGTGGAAGTTCCATGTATTGGGTGGTTTGTTTGTGATGGATGGGAAAACAACTCAGAGGTAATATGGACGTGGTTGTTTTTTCCATTGGGGAATTTTGTGGACCTATTACCCTTTTTGTGCACCGATGGTGCGAGTAATAGATTAGAATAAGTCTTATGGACCTATTACCCTTCTGCATACTGGTGGTACGGGTAATAGATTTTGAAACAAAATCCAACAGAGGTGATATGGGCGTGATATATGGTAGTCGAAACATCAAAGCAGGAGTTCAGAGGTATCAATATACGTGGCTTGTCACTCGTAGAGATGCAATACGAGTCCCTTCAGAGGGGAAAGAACAGTGTAAGTTCATAGGTACCTGATGTATATAACTCGACACTCTAGGTAGTATTTTTTTTAATCGGTAGCCTTTTATTGATGAGATAAGGAACTCTGTCCATGGGGATTACATCATCAGGAGAGGGACTATCCGTCTGTGCCACCAGGTATTTGGCGAGTTCTACGTCCTCTTCGGCTACCCCCTGCGATCCCAAAGGTTGGTATGCCATCTTGGACAACTTGTCCACCAAGGGTTGAACTTACGACATTAGCTTGTCGGATCAGTCACTTAGTTGCCGGTTCGTCTTAGGAAGACGGGTGACAATTGGCTCGGCAAGGGACTTTATGTCTTTCGACTGTCTTCGAATGGTTTTGGCAATTGAATGACCATCGGCCCTAGGATGGGCTTTGGCTCTTGACTTTGGGAGTCGGATGACCATTGGTTCCGATTATGCAGCTTGGACGAGAGAACAAGGCACCTCTTTATGCAAAGTTGCGACAAGGGGTACGGCTTTGCCTGCTTTACGAGTCTGGAGATGAATTATCAAGTGTTCCTCTGTCCCTGTGATGGTCTCCAGTTTGTTAGTGATGTACTTCTTGGATTCTTCATATAAACAAGCCTCTGAAGAATAATAAGACTCAACCCCTTTGAAGGGATCGATGTTGGCTAATTCAGTCTTCACGAAGCCATGCTTATTGACATACTTGAAGCACTGGTGGAGGGTGGATGACACGAACATATAGTCATGTATCTACTGACGCCCTAAGAGGATGTTGTAGGGCGTGTCTACCTCTATGACGTAGCAGGTAACCTCCGTCTTCAGGTCACCAATCTGACATTTCAATCGGATCTTCCCTAGGGGATAGCCCCTTCCCGAGTTAAAACCACTAATGGCAGTATTGGTCGCCGCTAGCCGGTGCATAGGGATGCAAAGAAGTTGGAGCAAGCTTTTCGGGATGATGCTTATTGACGAGCCAGGGTCGATATGCATCCGATCCACCTTGATGTCGCCTATGTATCCAGTATAGTACAAGGGGCGATTATGCAAATTGGACTTGATCAACACGTCCTGTGGAGTAAATATGATGTTGGTCATTGCATCTGTGTTATCGCTGCCCTGTAGATCTGCTGGCAGATCTTCCTCTGGAGGCTTGACCTGAGCTAAGTAGGCGTCAGCATTTTGGAGTGCTTCACCTAATGCGACACAAACATCCTTGAAGAGCCTTAGGAGCTCGTATAATGACAACTTTGCTGGCGTATTAGCCAATTGTGCTAATATGATAAAGTTGTAAGGTCTCTCCAATCCCTGAGGCACATCATTACGGAGTGGTTTGTCGAAGCGGGTTTCCTTTGCCTTGGATTTATCTGCCAGTGGAAGCTGAAATGGCCTTGGAACATCAGAGGGAGGCAACGTTGCCGGCTGAGGATCTTCAATTGAACTATCCCGTACGGGCTGGACTTGTGCTCCAGACCGGGTAACAACGGCTGCAGCTTCCTCAGCCTCGGCTGAAATTGTATGGCAGGATTTAGACTTCATGTCCTTTTTTTTGTTAGTAGAAGTTGACACCTCCCGGGGAACTTCGGGCACTAAGTCTGGGTGCACCTACATAATTTCTCCTCGCGATGTGGTGAGAGGTACCAATCCATATATCTGGCTCCGGACATGTGGAATATTAGTAACCTCCATCGTTGTCCGAGGAACATGTATTACTTCGTCTGGATTGCTTGTTGGAGGGAAGTCGCCAAAATGAATTGACACCATGTTCGCTGCCACGGTAACCTCTTCAAAGTCTATCGACAGAGCTTTGGAGTCGATAAGACTCTGAATGTACCGCTTTAATTGGAATAAGTCCTGAGTGGAATGATGGACATAACGGTAGAAGTGATAATATTTTGGGTCCTCCGTTTCTGCCGCTCGGGGGCTCACACCTTGGTGGAGGGAGCTGGATCCTACCCCCTTGCAAGAGCATATCGAAGATGGATTTGACATGACTATATTCGAATGAGTAATTCACCTTGGGCCACAAACTTTTTGCCTAGTTTTGTTCGGGCTTCTGGGTCGCATCAGCGACCATGGTCTGCTTGCCCTTATAGTCCCGGTTGGAGGTGGTGCCACTATTGTTGTTACTGGAGGTGGAACCAGGACGTCTTCCCTTATCCTCTCCGTCTAGGATGTGTAATCCCAGCTGGCGAGCCTTCTTCAACTAAGCCTCTGCATTGGTAGCACTTATGATGAAGGTTATCCAATCCCTGAACTGATCGTCACCCATCCAGAGGCTAATTGCGGAGAGCAACTTCTTTTGCCAGATTTCAATCAAGGAGCTCTCGGGATTGCCTTGGGGCAATCTCATTACGGTTTGACGGAACCGTTCGATATAGTTTCTGGTTAGCTCCCTCTCTTTCTGAACGACGTCCATAAGAGATGACATCGTTACATCATGTCCCATTCCGTAGAATCTTTCCAGGAACATGTGCTTGAAGCCATCAAAAGAATGGATGCAGTTGTCGGGAAGGTTGCGGTACTAGTCAAACGCGATCCCCTCCAATGCTCCGATGAATAATCGTGTGAGGATGGCATTACTATGATACAAGTGGTCGGTTGTGACTTTAAAGTAAGTCATGTACCGACTAGCAGAGGTCTTTTTGTCATAAGAATCGATATAAAATAGCTTGTACCATGGTGGAAAAGGCACATCTCTCCATGCAACGGGATGTGGCTGCCATATTTTGAGGTCCCGAGAGGAGTCTCGGGTATTAAACATTGTTCGAAGCTTCTGGACTTCCCTCCTTGTCTCTTTGGCTTCATCTGCAGCTGAAGGAATGGATGCTCCTAAGAGATCATCACCCAAAGGAGGGGCGGTCGTGTTGGAGTCCGCATTGACTGCGGGTCCCAAGCTTGTTTGTCCGGGCATCCTTGCTGGTTGAGTTGGCAAGCGGCTTTGATTTCGTCCACGGACTTGACCAAGGACAGGAGCATGGCTTCCTGTACTTCTAGACGTTGTCGGTCAGAAGGCACTTCATGATCATCATCAGCCATAAAGACTGCCCTCACATGGGTAGAGGTGGAAGGGATTTTAGCAGTGGTGCTCTTTGTGTCGTACCCTTGTATAGAGAAATCGTCGAAGAATATCGAAATATCTTCCTCAGACTCGGAAGGGGTGCTACCCCCTGCGCAGGAAGCCGCATCATCTTGGTGAGGGTGGTGGCCCTCGGGGAAATCCAAGTCTGTTGCAAAGTCCAGGAGGATCTCTACCCCATGTGTGTGCTCTCGGTACACTGGGTTATCGTATATATTGAGGGGACTGCTACCCCCAGCTTCATCTACTCTCAAGGAGGCCGAAGGTGCACCCCCGGGTGCTTGAAGCTTCTTTTTGGATTGAGTGCCTAAATAGACACCTCCAGTGGTTGTCGGTGGCAACCATCCAGATAAGGGTCTCCTTGCAATACTGCCCGAGATCGTCGGGCTGGAAGAGCCTGTCTTCTTTCCTCCCTTACGAACCTTCTGAGTTGAATTATAGGAGGCGAGAGGAAACTCCCCGTCTCCCAGAATTTGCACATGTTTCTTGAGTTGTTGTCGGATAGGTGCAGGCTGTTGTAGTCGTTGAAAAACTGATTGCCGACCTTCAGGTGCCGCTAATTTATCGCAGCAGCAGTTGATGATGACTTGGGTGCAACGACGTCCCGAGAGGGACTCATTGCATGCCAATGCTGCCACCTTGTGTTTGTGAGTAATCACCTCACACAAGTCGGTAGCAAGCTGATCAACCTTCGCACCAAACTTGTGGACTGATCGGGTATCCCGAGCGTACGGGTACTTAGGTATCATGTTTGCTCCCTGATCCATGGATAGTAAAAGCACTTACTCTGGATCTTTAGAGGGAGGCTTTAAAGACCCACCATGTTCGTTAGTTCTGGGGGACTGGACGCGGGTGGTTTTGTATAACTTTCTATCAAGAGTCCGTATAACAGTCAAAGGGGCCCGCTGACAATCAGCAACTTGGATAGTTGACTGGGCTTGTTGTACCCGCACTGTCCTAGACTTTTTTTGACTTAGCACCCGAAGGTGCATAGTAGAAAGAGTCCAGATTAATACATCCCACATTCTCAATGGACCGCATGGCGTCAGGCCCGCATGGGAGACGGTTGAACACATAGCTTCTGACAGGGCCGTATGAAACATCCTGTCTGAAGCCAGGTTCGGCTGCTGCATGGGCTATCTTCTTGCGGCCAGAGCTGGCTGTCGTATGAGTTAACTTCTTGCGGCCAGAGCTGGTTGCCGCATAGGCCATCTTCCTGCGGCCAGAGTTGGCTGCCGCATGGACAGACTGCCCATCTCTCTTATACGACTTCTTCTTTATCTACATGGATTTCCCTTGTGCACCTAAAAACTCAGCATCGTAGTGTTTTCCTCTGCTGGATTTGGGGACAGTATGGTCCTCTGCGGTTGGAAGCAAAGCCGCAGGTGAGCTTTGGTCACCGTCTTGGACTGTAGAAGGAGCTTCTTCGAAAACTTGGTCGGGGGTAACAGTTCTGTGCACCGACGTCCTGCGAGTTCTCTTTGGGTTGGCTCGCTTCTGAGACGGGCTGGCGCTCCCTTCAGAGAGCATTTCTTCGAAGGCTTGTTGGTCAAAATGAACTACAAGCATTTGCGACGTAGAGCCGAGCTTGGATGCGTCAGATTGCGTCACCAGCTTCTCATCAGAGGAGAAGGATGTCCCCAGCAGATTCGCCAACGTGTTTGCTATAAAAATCAAAGACAGGTATCACAGAAATACTGAAATTGATTGCAAACTCACTTATACAAAAAAAAGCCTACAAAGAAATCTTAGAAAACAATCTAAGTACAATTGTTTAGTTTTGATTCTGGGGGTGACGGTGGAGGCTCGGAAAAGTGCTATCAACTCTGCCTTACTCTGTGGACTATCTGACGCAGTCTTTAGCTCTTGAAGAAATTGCCTTCTTTTTTGAAGGTTGCCAGCCTTTTGCAGGGGTGTGGCACCCTGCTATTTATAATGGTATGTATGTTGAGCCGAATAGCGCGTGAAGACCCGCTCTTTGGCCGCCATCTGTCGATTTATTGGGATTTTGTTACAGCAAATCTGGGTAGTTAAGACTTGGTGAGTCTGCCACGTGTCCTATCGCAGGAATCATTTTGAGCCGCATGGGTCTCTTAGTTTTCGGCCATGTGGGGCCGCATGAGACTCATACGGCTTAAGTCGCAAACTTCTTTAGCCCACATATAGCTTAAGGATTTAAGCTGCATAGATTTTGTACTTTGGCCGCATAAAGCTCATACGGCTTGGGTCACAGTCACCCTTGGCCGTATGAAGTTCGGAGACTTTGGTGCCGCATATGTTTGAGCCGCATAAGGATCATGCAGCTTAGGTGATACTCCTTCTGGCCGCATGAAAGCGTACGAACCCTGCTTTTGGTGACGTCTCACGTCTTATCTTTTTGTCAAAATGTCAGATCTGCCATTTTTGTCAGTTTTGACAAGACTTGTCAGCTTTATCAGACGAACTACTCCTCTTGGCCGCATATCTTTCTTCTGCAGCTATTTGTTGACGGGCCGCATAAGGCATTGAATCTGTCATACGGCTTTCCTTTATGCGGACCTGTTTGGCCCGAAGTACATATACGGTAATTTGTGATCCGTATGAACCCCATATTTTCTATACTTCTACAAGGCGGAGACAACTCGACTCACATGGTTGGCAGTTGTCACTTACGTCTGTAGTTTACACAGAGAATTGTCCAAGAAATATTTGGTGTTCCAGCATGCACCAGAGTAGTTCGATAATAATTTTCTGTTAATGAAGTGGGATATCTTGTCCCGAGGGATTATGTTGTCGAAAGAGTGGGCCTCTGTGTTGGCACAGACGTAATCTTCTAGCTCTTTGTCAGTGAGGGCTTGAGCTACCATCGGAGGAGAAGGAGGACACCTCCCTTTCAGCTTGACCATCAGGAATGGTGGTCGGATGCACTTGCACCTTCATGGGCGGCCTTGGAGACCTCCGGGGTAACCTCATTCATATAGGCTCCTGACTAACTTCTATTGTCACTGGAGGCGAAGGTGGAGCTTTGTACCGAAGCTTAACAACAAGATGCGCTGACACCTTGGGAGGCCTCACTTTCAGTCAAACCTTTAAAGGTTCTTCGACTACTGCTGCGCTTTCTGAAGTTGTCTCTGCCTCGTTGTCAGCATCATTATTGTCGTCACCCCAAGGGACTGACTTATACAGATCAGCATCTGTATAGTAGGCTTCAAATCCTCGAAACGGGTCGATATCAGCGAACTGATAGTCCCGTCGCTGGCAACATATTTCATACACTGATATAGGGTGGAAGGGACAATCATGTACTCATGGATCCATGGTAGCCCAGCAACATGTAATTTATGTCCACATCAATGACATAGCAAGTCACTTCAGTGTGAAGGTCGTCGATCTGACATTTCGGAAGAATTTTGCCCAAGGGCTCGCTTTTTCCCGCGTTGAAGCCACTGATTGTTGTGTTCGAGGATGTCAACCGATGCATCGGAACCCCTAAAGTTTGAAGCAGGCTTCTTAGGATAATACTCAAAAAGGAACCTGGGTCGATGTTGATGCGATCGACCTTAAAAGCACTGACATACCCCATATAGTACAGGGCGATTGTGCCGATTATTCTTTAGCAGCATGTCTTGCTGGATGAAAGTGATATTGGGAATCACTTCGACCATGTTGTGGCAATGAGGGTAAGCTGCGGGATCCACTTTCGATGGCTGAACCTGGGTGAGGAAGGACTCAGCGTTCTGTAAAGCTTCATTGAGCGCATTTCGGGTCTCTTTAGAAAGGCGGAGGAGCTCAAAAAGTGACAATCTAGTCGGAGTATTAGCGAGCTGCGGTAGAATATCAAAGTTGTAGGGCTTGATAGGCCCGATTACCGGATCCTTTCTGAGAGGTTTATCAAAATGAACCTCCTTCTGTTTTTGTTTGTCCACGGTAGGGGCCCGGAATGGACCCGCCTCTGGTGCCTCAGGGATCTGATGTGGACCTGCTCCTGATATATCTGGGATAGGAGAAGTATTTAGTGGAGACTCCTCCTGGTCTGGAGCCTGGCTCTCCTCTTGTCTCTGCGCCGAGCGGGTGGTCACCAAAGCATCGTTGGTCGATGTCGAGACCATACGGCATGCCTTACTTTTCTTTCCTTTGGCAGAAAGGGTCGTAGATGTCATCATGTCAGGAACCAAGTCAGGATGTATCCACATGACTTCGCCTTGAGGCATGGAGAATTGAACGAGCCCTTGAGCGTTGTCCCGTGCGGGAGGAAGGTTGACTACTTCCATCGTCGCCTTTGGAATAGGGATGACGCCATCTTGTACCTCTGTGGATAGAAAACTCTCGAACTGGAGAGTAACCATATTGGTTATGACAGTCTTCTCCTCGTAATCCAATGATATAACGTTGGCATTAATGAGGTGCTGAATTTGTCCCTTCAACACATAGCAGTCATGTGTTGAGTGATGGACGTACTGGTGATAATGGCAGTACTTGGGATAGTCTACCTTCCCTACTTTATTATGACGCCTGGGTACCGGGATGGACAGTTTGCCACTCTTCGTAAGCATCTTGAAGAGCTCCAGCGTATCCTCGTCATTGAAGGAGTAAGTCTCCCTCGGCCTCTGCTCTTTCGCAGACTTGGGGTTCGTAGCTGCTGAACCTTTAGAGATATTGACGGTTATGGCTTGCTTGCCTTTTTCGTCTTTAGGGTTGTTGTTGTACGAGTGTCTTCCCTTATTTTTTACACACAGGACTACTGTCTAGTATACAACCCTTTCCTATGTGCGAAGATAAGGGAAGACGCTCGTACAACAACAACCCTAAAGACGGAAAAGGCAAGCAAGCCATGACCGTCAATATCTCCAAAGGTTCAGCAGCTACGAACCCCAAGTCTACGAAAGCGCAAAGCCAAGGAAGACTTACTCCTTCAATGACGAGGATACGCTGGAGCTCTTCGAGTATCTTTTCTTATTTTTGCGTCGCACCCACTTTTCGGATACGAGTCTGTGTCCAAGCCTAACCTATGCCACAGTGTCGACGGTAGAACGCTGTCTAGTATACACAAGTCATATAATCTATAGAACTAACATGGCAGTCTAGATCTCGTCCACAGAGTAATAAAGATACAGCTAAGATCAATGAATGTCAATGAAACTGAATAATAGAATACTAAAGGATAATATAAACTGAATGTTTCCAATTTTATCAAGAATTCAAATCACGTCCGGTGGATACAAATCCACTACTAGTAGACGGAAATAAATAGAAACATGAATTAGAATGACTGATTCCAAACTATGCTAAACATCTAATGACATCATCACTGAAATAGTATCGTAGTCTGATGCTGGCTTAAACCTGCTCGTCTGCAACTGGCTCAAACTCGGCTAAACCTGAAGAGATCATCAGGTCCTCAGAGGACTAGCAAGATATATAAAAACATGCCTTTCTACAGTCTATCATGCATAAAAGAAAACAAGATATAAGCAGGAAAAGACCAAGCAAACGTGATACACGAATATATGAATAACTACACATAAATGAACTATTGGAAGAATTGTGTGAACAATAGATCAACGGATACTAAACCCTTGCCCCGAGTGTCGACTTGTAAGTTTGAACTAGTCACTAACCCACGCCCCGAATGTGGACTCATAGGTCAGTTCAAGGCAATCACCCTCGCCCCGGGTGTGGACTCGCAGGTGCAAACGGTCAACCCTCGCCCCGTGTGTGGACTCGCAGGGTAAGAATCGAAACAAAGAAATAGTAGTTCATTTTATAACACAGTCATCCTACGATACAACTCATCAAGTACAAGTGAAAAACATATCCGATGTGGCTACAAGGCTAACTGTGAACAATAACTATATAACAATAAAGAAGCACATGTCACCAATCAAATTAGAATCAACTGGATAATGAAAGAAGATAAGCATGTAATAAAGCTGTAAACAAAGGCAATGTATACTTGCCTGTGGTCCTGAGCTGCAGATACGGGCCGAGAATCCGTATCGAGGTCCAAGTAACCTATTTTATAAATTACAATGTCAATAAATAATTGTAGCTGCCCTTCCCAGAAAATTAGAATATTTTATTATTATTATTTATTTTATTGGAATGGTGATTTTTAGATTTTATAAATAATTACTTAGTTAATTAGTACGGTAATTGACTTTAACTATGATGTGGTTTTGGAGTACAAGGTGACTACAAATCGTGGCACAAATATTACAAGGGCGTGCTTTGACTAGTGTATTAGCCCTGGTAGGGAAGGCCGAGCCATAGTGATGTCCTAACTAGAAAAACTAGGCCAAATTGCGACTTAACCAGTACCGAAGTTTTAATTATTTATTATTTATATTATTGAGTTTTAGGGAACCCGGTTGTACCGAATTAGTCCAGATAGGACCCAAGACAAGCCCAAGCCATGTAGTCATGCGGGACGTCCGATGACATGCGTGTTGATGTATTTTGGTGAGTGTGTTATATTCCGTTTTAATGATTTAATGACTATTTCTAAATATTTGTAATTTTAATATTATAAATATCATTATTAATTAATATTCAATGATATTTGTATAAAATGGGTCCATTATACGTTTTGGGATTTTTAGACTACGCATAGTGGTATATACACCGTTATTGATTATTTGAATTTTGTTATTATTATTATTACTATTATTATTATTGTAACGCCCCAGTCCCAAAATACGTAGGACTAGGAACGTAGATATGCCAGCTGTATACATACGAAGTATACTCCAATATATAGAAACCTCGTATGAGTACATAAGCTGTAAAATGTAGTAGAACCATAACTAATCTCATTCACACAAAGAAATAAAAGAATAAAAGATATCATATAATCAACTATGAAATTGTCATTTAGTACATGTAGTTGGGAGGAGACAAATCCACTACCAACTATGAAAAGAAATACATAATAAAAGAAAGATTTTGGCCAGCGAAGCGAAGACGATCCAAATGCAATCATCCTCGAAGAAATAGCGATGATCACGGCTAGAGCTAGAACACCTGTGAAAGACAATAGCATACACCTAGAGAGATAACCAGGTCCTCAGAGGGACGTAACAAGATACATAATATCATGCCATATAAACTGAATAAATATTGCTCAAATAAATAAGTCAATTGAATTATAACATGGTCCAATACGTACCTATTGAACGAGCGTACCATCCCCTCAACCAAATAAGGACAAGAGATGGTAAACTAATTCACGGTGGCTTATCTTTCCATGCTAATAATCCAATATGGTATCCGGACCCCAACAAGGTTCAATACCTTCTCATCGAAGTAGTAAGCCACACCTACAACCAAACAAGGACAAGATGTGACAAACTAATCCGCGACAAGTTAGTGTTCCAAGCCACGGTCAGATACAAGTACCCAAACCAAAAGTACTCGTACCTAACGGATAAAGGTGTCTAACCGTTCTAGGTGAAATGTAGTTAAGAACAATCCTTCCTACGCATGGGCCCTGGCTGAATAGGATCGACATAGTCCCCCTTTGGGCACCAGAGGCCCCATCAGTAAGAGCATGACGTTCCGCAGAATCGTCAGTGGCCGTCAGTAATCATGGGTCATCAACCCCGTATCTCCAGCGGAGAGTCTGGGTCACAAAGAAAGTGCATCGAAGCCCATACGCTAAGGAATTGTCCTCCCTGCCCAATGCCTACTATGTTATATCCACAACAATAACCTCTATAACCGCTAAGTCAAACTAGCATGCAACCTCTATTAGCGGTTATTCCTATCGCAAGGCTTGTATGTACTGGTGGCCAGCCAATCACGCATTTCCGTGTTCTACATGCGACACACAACTTCGTGGTATAACGTGTCAAAGCCATGAATGCAACACACAAAGGTGGTCCCTTAAATCTAGGTTTAATGTGTAAGAAAAATAATACATAGCAGGAAATATAAATGAACAGTAAGTTCTAACAGGTTAAGCCATGTATCAAAGTTTATTTTGCATAAAGAAAATAATACTAATGCATGAAATATGAGCTAAAATAAATAAACAGCAAATGGCAAGGTGTCTTGCCTGGTAGTACGCCTGGTGTCCTGCGATAATCACGGTGGCACGAACTGCATCTTTGGTGTAACAACTACACAAGGGGACCTCTGTTGATGGCTCGGACAGTTCCATTGGGTCCAGAAGGGTCAAATTAGTTAGGGTGGACATAAGTTAGTACGGATTTGGTGACATGACATGAATAAGAGGATTTAGTCACGGACAGGAGGGAAATCGAAGGAAGTTGGAAAAATAATATATACGATAAAATATTTATAAAAATATATTCTATTAGTCAAAATAAATATTTCCAAAAGGCTAAAAATTATTAAAGATAAAATAGTTTTTAGAAAAATATAAAGAAAATTAAAAAGTGTTTTTAGGGTCAAAACTAAATTTCTAGGCCAAAAAGCTGTATATTAAAAATACCAAAGATAATATGTTTTTAGGCTACCTTAAGACCAAAACTATAATTTACTTAGTAAAAATTTCAAAATATAAGAATCCTTTTTAAACTAAAATATCCTACGTTTGTTAAAATAATTCCTAGTTAAAACTATAGTTCAAAAATGTATAGAATATTACAAAAATATTTTAAAAATCTAATCCAAAGTTTTGAAATTACATATTGGGTCATGCCTAATAACCTTACCAAAAATACTAAAAAATAAATAAAACATTTACAAACTAATTTTTAGAATTAACCAATAAACTAAAAATATGTATATACTATCATAATATTTATCATACGAACTATGGAACCTATATCATATATGTCTTAATGATAACTAGATAATAATTAATAATAATAATAATAACCTTAAATATAATAATAATAGAGATGATAATAATAATAATAGTTAAAAATATAATATAAAAAATAATAAAACTGTGTTGTGGTTATAAAACAAGAAAGAGAAGAAAAGAAAAAAATATAAAAAAAACAAAAACAAAAGCAAACAGTGGTGGTGGTTCTCCTCCTTGGAGGAGACCAACCAACCAAACCAAGAAAACGCAGATGGAGAGCGGAGATGCGGCGGGGGTTTTGGCCGGGCTGCGCGCGGCACGGCGGTCAGCGCTCGCGGGCGGCGCGATGGCGGCGGAGAAAGCGGAGAGCGGGGGAAGGAAAGGAAGTTTGGGGGGAGAGATGGTCGGAAAGGCGTTGTACGGCGGAAGGAGCACGCCGGAGGGTTCGGCCGGCGCGGGGGGGAAGGGAAAGAGGGCGGAGGGTTGTCGCAAGAGTGAAGGCGGCTCTCAGATCCGAGAGGAGGTGGAGATCGGGGTTCGAGATGGCGGTGGTGGCGGTGATTAGGGCTGGTCCGGTGGTCGCGCGACGGTGGTCGGAGGCTAGGGCGGGGCTACGTGCGGGCGGCGCGCTCGCGCTCGGACAGGGCTGCGGTGGTTCGTGTGGCCCGCTCCGGCGCGTGGAGGGTTTTCTCGGTGGTCTGAAACTACAGCGGCGGCGGCGGCCGGTCAGTTGCGCGCGGGGAATCGATGGGGGTGGTGGTCTTGGTTTTTCGATGCGGCCTAAGGAGGGAGGAGCCGGCACTCAGGGATTTTGCGATGTGGCTGTCGCCGAGACATGGCCGGAACTCAGGTGAGGATTTCTCGACCAAATTTGTTTGTTGGTGATGGTGTTTTTGGTGGGCTTGGGTTTGAGTTTTGGTAAGGGAAGTGGTCGGCCGGAGTGAATTCCGACGGCGGTGAAGTGCTTAGAGGTGGTGACGGTTGATGATGATGATGGTTGTGGCAGTGTAGGTGTTTTGGGGCACCGCAGGTGGTGCTAGTGGATGTATAGAGGTTGGTGGCTGGTTGCCGTGATGGTGGTGTCGGGAATGAGCGAGGAGGTCGGGACGATAGGTCGGAACAGGGGCAAACTTGGCAGCTGCGGGGATGGTTGAGCTAGGTTAGGGTTTGGGTTAGGGATTGTGTCGAAGTGTATCGGACACCTAAATTGTAGGTTTTGTGTTGTGTTGGACACGACGAGAATAGGGTTTGTGGATGGAGAAAGGACGTGTCCGGTGTGTCGGATACGGGAGAGAAAGATGTAAATGTAATAAAGTACTTGAAGGAAAAGGATGGACACGGACACGATGCACTCATACTATGGTTGTGGAATTTGGCGGAATATTGTGAAAAAAATATTGGAGGAGTACCTGTCTATTTATAGGATGTGGAAATTTCCAATTGGATATGGACTAGGAATATTTTAAACCCCAAAAATAGATAATTCGTAGTTTAAATTTAAAATCAATCAAATCCAATTCCAAATACAAATCCAATTTAAATCAAATTAAATTCTTTTAGTTTAATTCAAATTAATTTCAAATATAGATATTAGCTTACTATTTAAATGTATCCATGGAATCAAATCAAAATTTAAATTGTCACAAATATTTTGAAAATATGTTTTCCAAAAATGCTAATAATAATAATTTCGAACATTACACTATTTATTTAAAAATAAGGTAATAATTAATTATGATATATGTATGCACAAATAAGATTTACATAAATATATTTTTCTAGTATACAATAAAAATATTATTTATTATTTGTAGTTGAAAGGCCTTTAAAATGAAAAGAAAAAACTTAGCAATTCTTGTATGATAGCAAAGTATTTATTATATACATTATTTTGAACTATAAAAATTAAAATTAAAATATTTTTCTAAAAGTATGTACGCTCGTCCATATTCGTACTTGACGAGCAATTACGAAATACGTCGTTTGCGCACAACGTACAATACGACTACGCGACGTACAATACAAAAATTTTAATTCAGTACCAAAATCGATAAAAATATAGTAGAAATTTAGGGTTTTACATCCTACCCAGCTTAAAAGAATTTTGTCCTCGAAATTAAGAATTCGTAGGTGGGTGAGAAGACACAAGGGGATTTTGATAGGAAACAATCGATAACAAATCATGCCGTAAGAAATCACGATCTAGATCATAGAAAAATAATACGGTATGGTCACGGGTAATGAATGAGGGTCACGATTTAGAGAACGAATTTGGCGCACGCCTAAATTAAGCGTTTAGAGGGTCATGATAGGACCGTGAAAAAGGACGAGTAGTTTAGGGTGAAGATATAACAACATCGAGTGATAATGGTCATAATCGATAGGAAATCTGAAGGAAGTTCTAATATGACGCTTTTGTCCTCCTAAAATAGGTGAGGGCGAAGCAATATAGAGTTCGAAGGAGGCGTTTATCGAATACGAATACGTGATTCAAGGACGACCGAAAAAATTTCAAAAAGAGTTTGCAAGGCAGTCGCAGATGGGACTCTAGAGGATAAGTTTAGCTATGTCCCCATCCATGTAGAACGATAGATAAAAATGAACCAAAGTGCACTCGGTTGATCAGACCATTATGCACCGGTTCTGATAGACAATATGTTAGTGGGGTACCTCCATTAACATATATGTCACGAACAAGCTTGGTAAAAGGCTAAGCTTGCAAAAACTAGGCTACATTAGCATCATTAGTCTAGATAGTAAAAATATAGGCACGATAATAGATAAAAACAAATATGAATAGTCTAAGAGTCATAAGGATCTAAGTCTTGTTTATTCCTATACCATCATTCTACGGTTTTATTGACCAAGGCTTGGTTGACCAAATGGGTTAAATTCCTCTAATCTCTATGGTCTAGATAATACTATTTGTATTCCCTTAATGGTTAAGTCGTGAGGTATTCTACCCACCTTAAAAGATTAAGCTAAGGGTGTTTGGGACATCTAACTAGTAGGGTCAATCTCTAGCAATCACGAAGGGAAGATAATAATAATGATGGGAGGAATCAAGCAAGATGCAATCGATGAGTCGAACGGTAGTTCGAATATAGAATCGAAGAAAGAGGTCAAGTATGTGGATGAGATCCTAGATTTCTAATCCTATTCGTAGGTTTGTTTGGTACGGTAAAGTAACCAAACAATTTATCTTAACCTGTATGGGCCACCACAAAAACATGTAACGTTCCAGTCCCAAAATACGTAGGATTAGGAACGTAGACATGCCAGTTGTATACATACGAAGTACAATCCAATATATGGAAACCTCGTATGAATACACAAGCTGTAAAATGCAGTAGAACCATAACTAATCTCATCCACACAAAGAAATAAAAGAATAGGAGATATCATATAATCAACTATGAAATTGTCATTTGGTACATGTAGTTGGAAGGAGACAAATCCAATACCAACTATGAAAAAAATACATAACAAAAGAAAGATTTTGGCGAGCAAAGCGAAGACGATCCAAATGCAATCATCCTCGAAGAAATAACGATGATCACGGCTAGAGCTAGAACACCTGCGAAAGACAATAGCACACACCTGGAGAGATAACCAGGTCCTCAGAGGGACGTAACAAGACACATAATATCATGCCATATAAACTGAATAAATATTGCTCAAATAAATAAATCAATTGAATTATAACATAGTCCAATACGCACCTATTGAACGAGCCTACCATCCCCCCCACCAAACAAGGACAGGAGATGGTAAACTAATTCACGGTGGCGTAACTTTCCATGCTAAGAATCTAATATGGTATACGGACCCCAACAAGGTTCAATACCTTCTCATCGAAGTAGTAAGCCACACCTACAACCAAACAAGGACAAGATGTAACGAACTAATCCGCGACAAGTTATTGTTCCAAGCTACAGTCAGATATAAGTACCCAAACTAAAAGTACTTGTACCTAACGGATAAAGGTGCCTAACCGTTCTAGGTAAAATTTAGTTAAGAACAATCCTTCCTACGCATGGGCCCTGGCTGAATAGGATCGGCATAGTCCCCCTTTGGGCCCCAGAGGCCCTATCAATAAGAGCATGATGTTCCGCAGAATCGTCAGTGGCCGTCAGTAATCATGGGTCATCAACCCCGTATCTCCAGCGGAGAGTCCGGGTCACAAGGGAAGTGCATCGAATCCCATACGCTAAGGAATTGTCCTCCCCGCCCATTACCTACTATGTTGTATCCACAACAATAACCTCTATAACCGCTAAGTCAAACTAGTATGCAACCTCTATTAGCGGTTATTCCTATCGTACGGCTTGTACGTACTGTTGGCCAGCCAATCACGCACTTCCGTGTTCTACATGCGACATACAACTTCGTGGTATAACGTGTCAAGGCCATGAATGCAACACACAAAGGTGGTCCCTTAAATCTAGGTTTAATGTGTAAGAAAAATAATACATAGCAGGAAATATAAATGAACAGTAAGTTCTAACAGTTTAAGCCATGTATCACAGTTTATTTTGTATAAAGAAAATAATACTAATGCATGAAATATGAGCTAAAGTAAATAAATAGCAAATGGCAAGGTGTCTTGCCTGGTAGTACGCCTAGTGTGTTGCGATAATCACGGTGGCACGAACTGCGTATTTGGTGTAACAACTACACAAGGGGACCTCTGTTGATGGCACGGACAGTTCCAT
The DNA here is from genome assembly GCA_029216955.1 of Iris pallida. Taxonomy (NCBI): domain Eukaryota; kingdom Viridiplantae; phylum Streptophyta; class Magnoliopsida; order Asparagales; family Iridaceae; genus Iris; species Iris pallida. The sequence goes on from JANAVB010011395.1 coordinate 2,528,011, forward strand.
TGGGTCCAAAAGGGTCAAACTAGTTAGGGTGGACATAAGGTAGTACGGATTTGGTGACAAGACATGAATAAGAGGATTTAGTCACGGATAGGAGGGAAATCGAAGGAAGTTAGAAAAATAATATATACGATAAAATATTTATAAAAATATATTCTATTAGTCAAAATAAATCTTTCCAAAAGGCTAAAAATTATTAAAGATAAAATAGTTTTTAGAAAAATATAAAGAAAATTAAAAAGTATTTTTAGGGTCAAAACTAAATTTCTAGGCCAAAAAGTTGTATATTAAAAATACCAAAGATAATATGCTTTTAGGCTACCTCAAGACCAAAACTATAATTTACTTAGTAAAAATTTCAAAATATAAGAATCCTTTTTAAACTAAAATATCCTACGTTTGTGAAAATAATTCCTAGTTAAACTATAGTTCAAAAATGTATAGAATATTACAAAAATATTTTAAAAATCTAATCCAAAGTTTTGAAATTACATATTGGGTCATGCCTAATAACCTTACCAAAAATACAAAAAAATAAATAAAACATTTACAAACTAATTTTTAGAATTAACCAATAAACTAAAAATATGTATATACTATCATAATATTTATCATACTAACTATGGAACCTATATCATATATGTCTTAATGATAACTAGCTAATAATTAATAATAATAATAATAATAACCTTAAATATAATAATAATAATAATAATAATAAGATGATAATAATAATAATAGTTAAAAATATAATAAAAAACAATAAAACTGTGCAGTGGTTCTAAAACAAGAAAGCGAAGAAAAGAAAAAAAATAAAAATAAAAAACCAAAAGCAAACATTGGTGGTGGTTCTCCTCCTTGGAGGAGACCAACCAACCAAACCATGAAAACGCAGATGGAGAGCGGAGATGCGGCGGGGGTTTTGGCCGGGCTGCGCGCGGCGCGGCGGTCGGCGCTCGCAGGCGGCACGATGGCGGCGGAGGAAGCGGAGAGCGGGGGAAGGAAAGGAAGTTTGGGGGGCGAGATGGTCGGGAAGGCGTTGTGCGGCGGAAGGAGCCAATAAGAGGATTTAGTCACGGACAGGAGGAAAATCGAAGGAAGTTTGAAAAATAATATATACGATAAAATATTTATAAAAATATATTCTATTAGTCAAAATAAATCTTTCCAAAAGGCTAAAAATTATTAAAGATAAAATAGTTTTTAGAAAAATATAAAGAAAATTAAAAAGTGTTTTTAGGGCCAAAACTAAATTTCTAGGCCAAAAAGCTGTATATTAAAAATACCAAAGATAATATGTTTTTAGGCTACCTTAAGACCAAAACTATAATTTACTTAGTAAAAATTTCAAAATATAAGAATCCTTTTTAAACTAAAATATCCTACGTTTGTGAAAATAATTCCTAGTTAAAACTATAGTTCAAAAATGTATAGAATATTACAAAAATATTTTAAAAATCTAATCCAAAGTTTTGAAATTACATATTGGGTCATGCCTAATAACCTTACCAAAAATACTAAAAAATAAATAAAACATTTACAAACTAATTTTTAGAATTAACCAATAAACTAAAAATATGTATATACTATCATAATATTTATCATACGAACTATGGAACCTATATCATATATGTCTTAATGATAACTAGCTAAGAATTAATAATAATAATAATAATAATAACCTTAAATATAATAATAATAATAGAGATGATAATAATAATAGTTAAAAATATAATATAAAAAACAATAAAACTGTGTTGTGGTTATAAAACAAGAAAGAAAAGAAAAGAAAAAAAATATAAAAAAAACAAAAACAAAAGCAAACAGTGGTGGTGGTTCTCCTCCTTGGAGGAGACCAACCAACCAAACCAAGAAAACGCAGATGGAGAGCGGAGATGCGGCGGGGGTTTTGGCCGGGCTGCGCGCGGCACGGCGGTCGGCGCTCGCAGGCGGCACGATGGCGACGGAGGAAGCGGAGAGCGGGGGAAGGAAAGGAAGTTTGGGGGGAGAGATGGTCGGAAAGGCGTTGTACGGCGGAAGGAGCACGCCGGAGGGTTCGGCCGGCGCGGGGGGGGAAGGGAAAGAGGGCGGAGGGTTGTCGCAAGAGTGAAGGCGGCTCTCAGATCCGAGAGGAGGTGGAGATCGGGGTTCGAGATGGCGGTGGTGGCGGTGATTAGGGCTGGTCCGGTGGTCGCGCGACGGTGGTCGGAGGCTAGGGCGGGGCTACGTGCGGGCGGCGCGCTCGCGCTCGGACAGGGCTGCGGTGGTTCGTGTGGCCCGCTCCGGCGTGTGGAGGGTTTTCTCGGTGGTCTGAAACTACAGCGGCGGCGGCGGCCGGTCAGTTGCGCGCGGGGAATCGATGGGGGTGGTGGTCTTGGTTTTTCGATGCGGCCTAAGGAGGGAGGAGCCGGCACTCAGGGATTTTGCGATGTGGCTGTCGCCGAGACATGGCCGGAACTCAGGTGAGGATTTCTCGACCAAATTTGTTTGTTGGTGATGGTGTTTTTGGTGGGCTTGGGTTTGAGTTTTGGTAAGGGAAGTGGTCGGCCGGAGTGAATTCCGACGGCGGTGAAGTGCTTAGAGGTGGTGACGGTTGATGATGATGATGGTTGTGGCAGTGTAGGTGTTTTGGGGCACCGCAGGTGGTGCTAGTGGATGTATAGAGGTTGGTGGCTGGTTGCCGTGATGGTGGTGTCGGGAATGAGCGAGGAGGTCGGGACGATAGGTCGGAACAGGGGCAAACTTGGCAGCTGCGGGGATGGTTGAGCTAGGTTAGGGTTTGGGTTAGGGATTGTGTCGAAGTGTATCGGACACCTAAATTGTAGGTTTTGTGTTGTGTTGGACACGACGAGAATAGGGTTTGTGGATGGAGAAAGGACGTGTCCGGTGTATCGGATACGGGAGAGAAAGATGTAAATGTAATAAAGTACTTGAAGGAAAAGGATGGACACGGACACGATGCACTCATACTATGGTTGTGGAATTTGGCGGAATATTGTGAAAAAAATATTGGAGGAGTACCTGCCTATTTATAGGATGTGGAAATTTCCAATTGGATATGGACTTGGAATATTTTAAACCCCAAAAATAGATAATTCGTAGTTTAAATTTAAAATCAATCAAATCCAATTCCAAATACAAATCCAATTTAAATCAAATTAAATTCTTTTAGTTTAATTCAAATTAATTTCAAATATAGATATTAGCTTACTATTTAAATGTATCCATGGAATCAAATCAAAATTTAAATTGTCACAAATATTTTGAAAATATGTTTTCCAAAAATGCTAATAATAATAATTTCGAACATTACACTATTTATTTAAAAATAAGGTAATAATTAATTATGATATATGTATGCACAAATAAGATTTACATAAATATATTTTTCTAGTATACAATAAAAATATTATTTATTATTTGTAGTTGAAAGGCCTTTAAAATGAAAAGAAAAAACTTAGCAATTCTTGTATGATAGCAAAGTATTTATTATATACATTATTTTGAACTATAAAAATTAAAATTAAAATATTTTTCTAAAAGTATGTACGCTCGTCCATATTCGTACTTGACGAGCAATTACGAAATACGTCGTTTGCGCACAACGTACAATACGACTACGCGACGTACAATACAAAAATTTTAATTCAGTACCAAAATCGATAAAAATATAGTAGAAATTTAGGGTTTTACATCCTACCCAGCTTAAAAGAATTTTGTCCTCGAAATTAAGAATTCGTAGGTGGGTGAGAAGACACAAGGGGATTTTGATAGGAAACAATCGATAACAAATCATGCCGTAAGAAATCACGATCTAGATCATAGAAAAATAATACGGTATGGTCACGGATAATGAATGAGGGTCACGATTTAGAGAACGAATTTGGCGCACGCCTAAATTAAGCGTTTAGAGGGTCATGATAGGACCGTGAAAAAGGACGAGTAGTTTAGGATGAAGATATAACAACATCGAGTGATAATGGTCATAATCGATAGGAAATCTGAAGGAAGTTCTAATATGACGCTTTTGTCCTCCTAAAATAGGTGAGGGCGAAGCAATATAGAGTTCGAAGGAGGCGTTTATCGAATACGAATACGTGATTCAAGGACGACCGAAAAAATTTCAAAAAGAGTTTGCAAGGCAGTCGCAGATGGGACTCTAGAGGATAAGTTTAGCTATGTCCCCATCCATGTAGAACGATAGATAAAAATGAACCAAAGTGCACTCGGTTGATCAGACCATTATGCACCGGTTCTGATAGACAATATGTTAGTGGGGTACCTCCATTAACATATATGTCACGAACAAGCTTGGTAAAAGGCTAAGCTTGCAAAAACTAGGCTACATTAGCATCATTAGTCTAGATAGTAAAAATATAGGCACGATAATAGATAAAAACAAATATGAATAGTCTAAGAGTCATAAGGATCTAAGTCTTGTTTATTCCTATACCATCATTCTACGGTTTTATTGACCAAGGCTTGGTTGACCAAATGGGTTAAATTCCTCTAATCTCTATGGTCTAGATAATACTATTTGTATTCCCTTAATGGTTAAGTCGTGAGGTATTCTACCCACCTTAAAAGATTAAGCTAAGGGTGTTTGGGACATCTAACTAGTAGGGTCAATCTCTAGCAATCACGAAGGGAAGATAATAATAATGATGGGAGGAATCAAGCAAGATGCAATCGATGAGTCGAACGGTAGTTCGAATATAGAATCGAAGAAAGAGGTCAAGTATGTGGATGAGATCCTAGATTTCTAATCCTATTCGTAGGTTTGTTTGGTACGGTAAAGTAACCAAACAATTTATCTAGACCTGTATGGGCCACCACAAAAACATGTAACGTTCCAGTCCCAAAATACGTAGGATTAGGAACGTAGACATGCCAGTTGTATACATACGAAGTACAATCCAATATATGGAAACCTCGTATGAATACACAAGCTGTAAAATGCAGTAGAACCATAACTAATCTCATCCACACAAAGAAATAAAAGAATAGGAGATATCATATAATCAACTATGAAATTGTCATTTGGTACATGTAGTTGGAAGGAGACAAATCCAATACCAACTATGAAAAAAAATACATAACAAAAAAAAGATTTTGGCGAGCAAAGCGAAGACGATCCAAATACAATCATCCTCGAAGAAATAACGATGATCACGGCTAGAGCTAGAACACCTGCGAAAGACAATAGCACACACCTGGAGAGATAACCAGGTCCTCAGAGGGACGTAACAAGACACATAATATCATGCCATATAAACTGAATAAATATTGCTCAAATAAATAAATCAATTGAATTATAACATAGTCCAATACGCACCTATTGAACGAGCCTACCATCCCCCCAACCAAACAAGGACAGGAGATGGTAAACTAATTCACGGTGGCGTAACTTTCCATGCTAAGAATCTAATATGGTATACGGACCCCAACAAGGTTCAATACCTTCTCATCGAAGTAGTAAGCCACACCTACAACCAAACAAGGACAAGATGTAACGAACTAATCCGCGACAAGTTATTGTTCCAAGCTACAGTCAGATATAAGTACCCAAACTAAAAGTACTTGTACCTAACGGATAAAGGTGCCTAACCGTTCTAGGTAAAATTTAGTTAAGAACAATCCTTCCTACGCATGGGCCCTGGCTGAATAGGATCGGCATAGTCCCCCTTTGGGCCCCAGAGGCCCTATCAATAAGAGCATGATGTTCTGCAGAATCGTCAGTGGCCGTCAGTAATCATGGGTCATCAACCCCGTATCTCCAGCGGAGAGTCCGGGTCACAAGGGAAGTGCATCGAATCCCATACGCTAAGGAATTGTCCTCCCCGTCCAATACCTACTATGTTGTATCCACAACAATAACCTCTATAACCGCTAAGTCAAACTAGTATGCAACCTCTATTAGCGGTTATTCCTATCGTACGGCTTGTACGTACTGTTGGCCAGCCAATCACGCACTTCCGTGTTCTACATGCGACATACAACTTCGTGGTATAACGTGTCAAGGCCATGAATGCAACACACAAAGGTGGTCCCTTAAATCTAGGTTTAATGTGTAAGAAAAATAATACATAGCAGGAAATATAAATGAACAGTAAGTTCTAACAGTTTAAGCCATGTATCACAGTTTATTTTGTATAAAGAAAATAATACTAATGCATGAAATATGAGCTAAAGTAAATAAATAGCAAATGGCAAGGTGTCTTGCCTGGTAGTACGCCTAGTGTGTTGCGATAATCACGGTGGCACGAACTGCGTATTTGGTGTAACAACTACACAAGGGGACCTCTGTTGATGGCACGGACAGTTCCATTGGGTCCAAAAGGGTCAAACTAGTTAGGGTGGACATAAGGTAGTACGGATTTGGTGACAAGACATGAATAAGAGGATTTAGTCACGGATAGGAGGGAAATCGAAGGAAGTTAGAAAAATAATATATACGATAAAATATTTATAAAAATATATTCTATTAGTCAAAATAAATCTTTCCAAAAGGCTAAAAATTATTAAAGATAAAATAGTTTTTAGAAAAATATAAAGAAAATTAAAAAGTATTTTTAGGGTCAAAACTAAATTTCTAGGCCAAAAAGTTGTATATTAAAAATACCAAAGATAATATGCTTTTAGGCTACCTCAAGACCAAAACTATAATTTACTTAGTAAAAATTTCAAAATATAAGAATCCTTTTTAAACTAAAATATCCTACGTTTGTGAAAATAATTCCTAGTTAAACTATAGTTCAAAAATGTATAGAATATTACAAAAATATTTTAAAAATCTAATCCAAAGTTTTGAAATTACATATTGGGTCATGCCTAATAACCTTACCAAAAATACAAAAAAATAAATAAAACATTTACAAACTAATTTTTAGAATTAACCAATAAACTAAAAATATGTATATACTATCATAATATTTATCATACTAACTATGGAACCTATATCATATATGTCTTAATGATAACTAGCTAAGAATTAATAATAATAATAATAATAATAATAATAACCTTAAATATAATAATAATAATAATAATAATAAAGATGATAATAATAATAATAGTTAAAAATATAATAAAAAACAATAAAACTGTGCAGTGGTTCTAAAACAAGAAAGCGAAGAAAAGAAAAAAAATAAAAATAAAAAACCAAAAGCAAACATTGGTGGTGGTTCTCCTCCTTGGAGGAGACCAACCAACCAAACCATGAAAACGCAGATGGAGAGCGGAGATGCGGCGGGGGTTTTGGCCGGGCTGCGCGCGGCGCGGCGGTCGGCGCTCGCAGGCGGCACGATGGCGGCGGAGGAAGCGGAGAGCGGGGGAAGGAAAGGAAGTTTGGGGGGCGAGATGGTCGGGAAGGCGTTGTGCGGCGGAAGGAGCCAATAAGAGGATTTAGTCACGGACAGGAGGAAAATCGAAGGAAGTTGGAAAAATAATATATACGATAAAATATTTATAAAAATATATTCTATTAGTCAAAATAAATCTTTCCAAAAGGCTAAAAATTATTAAAGATAAAATAGTTTTTAGAAAAATATAAAGAAAATTAAAAAGTGTTTTTAGGGCCAAAACTAAATTTCTAGGCCAAAAACCTGTATATTAAAAATACCAAAGATAATATGTTTTTAGGCTACCTCAAGACCAAAACTATAATTTACTTAGTAAAAATTTCAAAATATAAGAATCCTTTTTAAACTAAAATATCCTACGTTTGTGAAAATAATTCCTAGTTAAAACTATAGTTCAAAAATGTATAGAATATTACAAAAATATTTTAAAAATCTAATCCAAAGTTTTGAAATTACATATTGGGTCATGCCTAATAACCTTACCACAAATACTAAAAAATAAATAAAACATTTACAAACTAATTTTTAGAATTAACCAATAAACTAAAAATATGTATATACTATCATAATATTTATCATACTAACTATGGAACCTATATCATATATGTCTTAATGATAACTAGCTAAGAATTAATAATAATAATAATAATAATAACCTTAAATATAATAATAATAAAGATGATAATAATAATAATAGTTAAAAATATAATAAAAAACAATAAAACTTTGTTGTGGTTCTAAAACAAGAAAGCGAAGAAAAGAAAAAAAATAAAAAATAAAAAAACCAAAAGCAAACCGTGGTGGTGGTTCTCCTCCTTGGAGGAGACCAACCAACCAAACCAAGAAAACGCAGATAGAGAGCGGAGATGCGGCGGGGGTTTTGGCCGGGCTGCGCGCGGCGCCTCGGTCGGCGCTCGCAGGCGGCACGATGGCGGCGGAGGAAGCGGAGAGCGGAGGAAGGAAAGGAAGTTTGGGGGGAGAGATGGTCGGAAAGGCGTTGTGCGGCGGAAGAAGCACGCCGGAGGGGGTCGACCGGCGTAGGGGAGAAGGGAAAGTGGGCGGAGGGTTGTCGCGAGAGTGAAGGCGGCGCTCAGATTCGAGAGGAGGTGGAGATCGGGGTTCGAGATGGCAGTGGTGGCGGTGATTAGGGCTGGTCCGGTGGTCGTACGGTGGTGGTCGAAGGCTAGGGCGGGGCTGCGTGCGGGCGGCGCACTAGCGCTCGGACAAGGTTGCGGTGGTTCGTATGGCCCGCTCCGGCGCGCGGAGGGTTTTCTCGGTGGTCTGAAACTGCAGCGGCGGTGGTGGCTGGTCAGTCGCGTGCGGAGAATCGATGGGGGTGGTGGTCTTGGTTTTTTGACGCGGCCTAAGGAGGGAGGAGCCGACACTCAGGGATTTTGCCGATGCGACGGTCGCTGAGACATGGCCGGAACTCAGGTGAGGATTTTTCGACCAAATTTGTTTGTTGGTGATGGTGTTTTTGGTGGGCTTGGGATTGAGTTTTGGTAAGGGAGGTGGTCGGTCGGAGTGAATTCCGACGGCGGTGAGGTGCTTGGAGGTGGTGACGGTTGATGATGATGATGGTTGTGGCAGTGTAGGTGTTTTGGGGCACCGCAGGTGGTGCTAGTGGATGTGTAGAGGTTGGTGGCTGGTTGCCGTGATGGTGGTGTCGGGAAGGAGCGAGGAGGTCGGGACGGTAGGTCAGAACAGGGGCAAACTTGGCAGCTGCGGGGATGGCTGAGCTAGGTTAGGGTTTGGGTTAGGGATTATGTCGAAGTGTATCGGACACCTAAATTGTAGGTTTTGTGTTGTGTTGGACACGACGAGGATAGGGTTTGTGGATGGAGAAAGGACGTGTCCGGTGTGTCGGATACGGAAGAGGAAGATGTAAATGTAATAAAGTACTTGAAGGAAAAGGATGGACACGGACACGATGCACTCATACTATGGTTGTGGAATTTGGAGGAATATTGGGAAAAAATATTGGAGGAGTACCTGCCTATTTATAGGATATGGGGATTCCCAATTGGATATGGACTAGGAATATTTTAAACCACAAAAATAGATAATTCGTAGTTTAAATTTAAAATCAATCAAATCCAATTCCAAATACAAATCCAATTTAAATCAAATTAAATTCTTTTAGTTTAAATCAAATCAATTTTAAATATAGATATTAGTTTACTATTTAAATGTATCTATGGAATCAAATCAAAATTTAAATTGTCACAAATATTTCAAAAATATGTTTTCCAAAAATGCTAATAATAATAATTTTGAAAATTACACTATTTATTTAAAAATAATATAATAATTAATTATGATATATGCATGCACAAATAAGATTTACATAAATATATTTTTCTAGTATACAATAAAAATATTATTTATTATTTGTAGTTGAAAGGCCTTTAAAATGAAAAGAACAAACTTAGCAATTCTTGTATGATAGCAAAGTATTTATTATATACATTATTTTGAACAATAAAAATTAAAATTACAATATTTTTCTAAAAATATGTACGCTCGTCATATTCGTACTTGACGAGAAATTACGAAATACGTCGTTTGCGCACAACGTACAATACGACTACGCGACGTACAATACAAAAATTTTAATTCAGTACCAAAATCGATAAAAAAAAATAGTAAAAATTTAGGAGTTTTACAATTATTATTATTTTATTGAGACTATTATTATTATCGGTTATATTATATTTGGCAAATATTATTATATATAGTCCTATTTATATAAATAGGCCTTATAATATGAACAAATGCCATTAGGATTTATTTGGGTTTATCTAGAATATATATGAGCATATATATATATATATATATATATATATATATATATATATATATATATATATATATATATATGGCCCACCCCCCCGTAGCCCCTTCTCCCGCGCCTCCGACACCCTCGCCGGCGACGAACGGGTTCCTATCGCTGCAGTGGCCCTCCACCGCCCCAGCCCTGCGGTGGCCCCCTCCGGTTCCCCTGGTCTCCCCCTCCCCAGCCACCAGCGGCTCCGGTGGCTCCTCCTCCCTCGCCACCGCCGCTGGGCTTGCGGGAGATCCCCCCCTCCTCCTGCCACGACCCCCCCTCCCTGGCGCTACCCGGCGCCCGTTCTCCTCTCTCGGCGGCGGCGCCCGGCTTACCCAGCGAGACCCCCTCGTGGGCCTGCGTGGCCGTGCAGCCGCCGGTGCGTTTTAGCTTCCCCCCGGCGACGATGTCGGCGTCACCCCTCCTCCCCCCGGGGGGTGGCCTACGGTGCTCTCTCCGTCTCTCGCAGGAGGACCCCCCCCCCCCCCCCCGCGAGTGGTAGGCCCTCCCCACCTCTGGCGGGCCGCCCCACCCTCCTCTCGGCGGCCGAGAGCCACCCCCCCGCCCCTTTCTCCTCCTCGACGCGTCAGCCCCCTTCCTTCTGGAGCTGACGCCGGCTGTCCCCCCTTCGCGCGGCGCTCGCTTCCACCGCCCGGTCCCCTCCGGGTTTGATCCCCCGCCCGCCGCGACGCCTGGCCACTGCCGGCATTTTGCCTCCCTCTCCCTCCCCGGTGGCTGACTCCTGCGTCGGCCGGCTAGTCAGCGCGCCCCGCCGTCCCCCTTCCAGTCGCCTCCGCCGGAGTCCCCTGCCTTCGGGCGACTCGCCCCTCCGGGATGGGATCCCCCCCTCGGGAAGGAGAGCGGCCGCCCTCGGGTCTCGCGCCCAGCTGCTCGAGACCCCCGCTCTGTCCTCGAGACGCGGGCCCTCACCCACGTGGGCCTGCCGCCCTCGGTCCCCGCGTACGACCGCCCTCGGGTCACGAGCGATGGGGACCAGCACCATTCGAAATTCAAATTCTGCTTTATTATTCAAATTTTGTCCTTTTCCCAAAAAAAGAAGAAGGACAGAGTGTCCTAACCTACAGTGCCCTCACACCCACTCAGCGGGATGCTTTTCCCGCCGACCCTTTTTTTTTGTTCACTCCAACCCAGTTTCGAAATCGTTTGGAATTTCGAATTTCGAATGTCCAACATGATTTTGAAATACACTCGTTGTACGATATTTTGGCCGTCCAAAATTTCGACATTTAGTTTACTGCTTTTACTTTTTGCTATACAGGGTCATTTTGTTTGTACGGCCCTGTACCAGTTTGTAATGCTCCCCTGGAGCCTTCTTTTCTGTTTCAATAAAATGTCCTTCTTAAAAAAAAAATTTTAAATATATATATATATATTAGAAAAGAAAGAAAATAACTGATGTATTGAGAGCCAAGCAAAGCCCGGCCGATTTTTCCCCATACCCGAACCAACAGATACCCAAACCCAATAGAAATAACCCCAAACTGAGCACAGGCCCGATCCTGCACAGCCGAAGACTTATATATGAGAGAGAGATCGAGAGTAGGAGAAACCCCAAAACCCTAATCCAACTCTACCCATACCAGTCCCGACCTCCAGGTGGCGCGCGCCACCGCCGGGGCGGCGATCGGTCGGCCATCGGCGGCCGACAGCGCATGGACAACGAGAAAACCACAGCACAGTAACGGGGAAACCACCGACTTCGAGGCGATGGATCGTCGTCTCCGGTGGATCATTTTGTGAACCGATCGATCTGGTATGTTCATAACATGACCCTCTCCTAATCCCTTCAACTAATTTGATTTAACTTTCCCTGTACGCATCGTAAATCGAGGCAAAAGTTGTCGAGAAACCTATTTAAAAATAGAACATTGTTTGGTTCTAACACCCGATTTGGAAGACGACTCCCTGTCGATCTGTCGATAGTTTTGAGAAACCAAAAGATGACATTTCTAGACAACCTATAGGGCTTCGAATCCCTTCTTGTAGAATCGGACTAAGTCGGCTGTGCGTCGAAAAATCGAACGCCCAAAACGAATAAAAATATGTTTTAAAATATTAAAATTATTGAAAAACTCATCCACACGACGTGCGTTCCGCCAATCCGGGCGGCGTGGTCGTGAACCAAAAGCATCGAATGTTGCGTATCGGCTTCGTGGTCGTCTAGGCTTTGACGAAATTCAAATTGGTCGCGTGTGCGCGATGAATTTGATACGTATCCGTCGAAATTCACCATATCGGCCTCTGTGCAAATTTCTTAATTACTTTGTACATGCTCGTCAGATCAAGATGAAACTTACGCCAGCAGCACCGTATGATTTTTCTGGTCCTGTATGCCATGTTTGGTCCGATTCTGAGACAGTTGATTGGATCGCCGTTTTGCGGGCCCTACGGTCCAACTCAACGGGCAATTTTGTGCACGGCCTGCCAGAATCAAACTCTGGACATACGGTTGGGTTCATATCGGAAAACTGGATCCGTAGACATGTAGTTTGATGACTTTAGAGACTGTTGACTCTGGCATACTTTTCGGTGCAAAGCGGGTCCAACGGCGGACACCGTTTTGACCCAAAATTATCGTTTTGCCCATATATCCAGAATTAGACTTAAGGACAGGCGATCCTAGCTATTTTGACTATTCTAAGAACATTGGTAATATTTATTTCAGTATCTGGAAACTGTTGTATGGGTTTTGACTTTTGTGGCACACTAAGTGGTTTAGACTGTCGATTTCACCAGCAAAGGACCACAGGCGAGTACAGTTTATTGTTTGCATTTTGATATTGATCTTCACTATATTTCATTGATTGGCTATTGATTATGTGATTTTTAAATTCTATTATAAATTTTTGAGTCGGGAATGTGAAGTACCAATGATGTGTGATCTGATCTTAGATAGTGTAGACAGTGTAGACAGTAATTTATTATTGTAAAGTAGACAGTGTAGACAGTGATTTATTATTGCAAAGTAGATAGTGTAGACAGTGATTTATTATTACAAGTAGACAGTGTAAACAGTAATTTATTATTGTAAAGTAGACCATGTTTCTTTATTGTATTATTTGATGTAGACAGTATAACTTTATACAATGTAGACAGTGTAACTTTAGACAGTGTAGACAGTATAACTTTAGACAGTATAGATAGTGTCGTGTAATTGTCCCGAGATAGATCACATATCAAAGGTACTTCTAACAGTGGGGAAAGTATATTCGTCTATTTATTTACTATTGATTTTCTGTCTTTTCTTACGGCTTTACTGTTTATTTTTAAAACTCATGATTGATGTCTAACCTTTGTTTTATAGTCATTTTCATCTATTGAAATTGCATTTAGTGAATTGTGCTCGTTCCATTCCTGACTGGAAACTAACATTTTTCAGGTTAGTCGTGGATTCACTTAGCTTGGGGAGTGACGGGTATACTTGCAGACAGAAAGCCTAGAGATTAGCTAGATAGATGAGTTGTAGTAATTCCATATTTGTACAAGTTTATATTTTCTGTAAATGTAAAACTTGTGAATATTATAAGTTAAATTGTTTTATGAATGAACATTATTTGTGATTTTGATCTCCATGGTCGTGACAGCGTTCTACCGTCGACACTGCAGCGTAAGCTGGCTTGGACACGTCTCGTATCCGTTTTAAAAAAACGGGTGCGGGTCGTGACAAATTTTTATGGTGGCCCATGCAGGTATGTCTTCGCAAATCAACTCGTGATAGTACTTAAGTTAGTCCTACTATTGCGAGCCTACGACAAGAAAATGCTCATTCACGAATTAGGAATTAATTTAATTTAAGATAATGGCTAGGACTAGGAGTCCCTTATACAAATTTGCCGATGGGTAGTCTAGGCCATGCAATTTAGATAAGGAGTTATTAATTGTCTAGTTTTCCAGATCCCCATAGGTACACTATTACCTCTTGATAGGACGATATGATCCAATGTGGATAGATTATTCACTTGGTGATTCAGAGCTTCCTAGAATTAATGAACTAACCTAGATGAATTATTCAATTCCTTCTCCTTGCCCCTTTAGATATCATCCTCATATCTTAGTCTGAATTGCCTATTTAGTTCCTACTTTTCCTAGGAATTATTATTTGTCTGATTTTGTTATCTATATACGAACCTTGAATAAGTTTCGATTCAAAGTTTTCCTCCATGATTTGAATACATATGAAATGGATACTAGGATGTTTGTATTTCTTTGTCTTCAGTTATTTCCCTCCCCGTTCACCTTTTATTTTCAGGGTTGTGGATGATAGGACAAATACTTACGCTTTATTTCATAGTCAACTTGTTTGAATCTCTAGAAGCTTGGGAATTTGTACAGATATTAGTCAAAGGAATGTTAGTTAATTCATAATGGCAGGACAGCAGCGCACTGCCGCCATTTATTTAAATTTTGGAGACTATAGATTCACTGCCGCCAGCAGCGCACTGGCGAGGTACGACCCCTAGAGCCAAAAATCAGTTTAAGAGAATATAGGTTATAGAATATTGCTAAAACTATGGCGAGTGGTCCTCTTTGATCGTAGCTACCCTTGAATCAATATTGGATAGAGTTAAAAAGTGTTTGACTTTGTATCATATTTGAGTTACGAAACCAAGGGTTTACCACAGCCTAAGTATACGGAAGAGGCGTAATCTTCGGTAAAATGACTTCAAACATGATTACCAGTTCAGGATACCATAGAGGATATAAAAAATGCCCTGTGTGACCCATAAGATCCAAATCCAATACTAGTGGAAGTTATGTAAGTTGGGTAGCATGTCTCCCAACCTAGCATTCTGCGGTCCTTGTGACCTATTGACGAGGTAATTGACTGACACTAATAGGTTTACCTGGAATATGGAATTTAGAAGTCCATAACGCATTGGTTGACCAAGGTCTTATGAATAAGAAGATAGTAGGAAGATTGTATAAGCAAGAACATCGGGTAAGGTTTTGATTCTCACAAAAGTCGAACTACTTGTGCCTTCTTTCAAAAAAATCTCGCATACTCGTATTTTTGACTATTTTGACCAATGCTGCTATCACAGCCTAGTTTTGCAAGCTCATTATGTTTTCGAGCTTGATTCAAGACATATGTTTAGTAGGGACGCCTACTAACATGTTGTCTGTTCAGAATCGATGTATTATGGTCTGATCAACCGTAGTGCACTCGGTTCGCTCTCTCTTTGATTATCCCACGTGGATTGAGATATTGAGGTATCTAGAATCTCATCCGCGACTGCATTGACCATTCCTCTTGAATTATACGTTCGCCTTTGAATCACGAAATTGTATTCAGTGACATCTCCCTTGAACTCTTTATTATTTTTGTCTTTCATCGATTTGGAAAGACGAAAGCTCGTGATGATAGAGAGATACAAAGTATTCCCATGGCTATGATAATGGTAGGCACAAGTGTAGCTACCATCGGCCAGTCATGTGATTGAGTTACTCGTTCTTCCATCGACCCTCAAACTACTATTGAGACTTTCGAGCCATCTGAATTTCAGAATGATTAGGGTTTTACCCTTAGTCAGAACGCCAACCTAGGAGACTATCTATTATTAAGAAACCAAATGTTGTGAGTCTCTAATTATTTGCTGGAAGCTTGCCTTAACTAGCAACCCTTAAGCCTTGAACAACCCTTCCTCGACCGAAGCCCACAGTTAGATATGAGATGAGTGGACAATAGGGTAATCATTTACCGTGACACTCATCCCGATATTTGTTTCCAACCAATATTAATCTAGTTATGTAAATTTTATTATTAAGACCTAACTAGTGTTAGAACACCACAGTCACTAGCTTAGCCAATACCATAGCTTAAATACCCTTTCATATTATGATCTACCAATTGTCAACAGCAATACACGATCACTACAACTCTTGTGACGATAGTCTGGCAGGTTGACACAAATAGAAATTTATGACTCAGTTGTTAGAAATCTTGTGCCTTAGAGTTGGTTACCCCGTCGATAACTCTAGTATACTATAGACGAGTAGATCATCCTATTTTATCGACCATGTGTCATTATACACACTTGTTCTCCATTTATTGAGGAACGATCCTTGACTTGACTTATATCTACCGTATCCCGATACGCCGTGCCTTATCCCCTATTAATAAAGAGTCCAGGTACAGTATCCGGACTTTGGGAACCCTCTAACCTCAATATTCCTAAGACCATGTCCTATTTCTAAGGTGGGTAGACTGTAAGCCTCCTAAAGTTTTAGGATATATGAAGATCACAGATTGATTAGAATAAATTTTTCATTAGGATGATAATTAGTGTCTCATGGACTCCCACTTTCCATTAGATTATTTTGTGTCACCGGCCGTGTCATTAATATTCGGAGCACAAGACCAGCTGTTACCTTCCAACAAATTTCATATGTAAGATCTAGACGAGTCCACCTTCATATAGGTATATCATGTTCCACTCAAACCCATCCCCTTGTACTCTATTTTTATGGTACGACTTTCAGGTAGAAAGGACTAACTATAATCCTTACCATGGTACCGGTAAACTTCTCGACTACAATTAGGGACTCAACTTCGACTCGAAGCTTTCAACCAAATATATGGTTGTGATCGACTCGAGCCCACTGCGCACATGTCACTAATGTGCCACTCAATTGTGCCTTATCGTGCTAATTAAAAACAAAAGTCACGGAAGGCGTATTTTGGAGCTTTAAGGACCTAGCTAACCAACCTGACTAGCAACTAGCTCAACCACTCGAGTAAAAACCTATTCTAGGTGACCCTAATCTAGTAGAAGTAGTATAATCAATGGGATCTTGACCAGTCAATATAGACTAAAATTCAAGGTTCATCCAATCAACTATTGGTGTCCAATCAGGGAACCCATTAAGACCCCGTAAAATCCATCCCTGCATAACACCATACCTGGACTATAAAATCGAACTTTTTGAAATAGGTCCCTATACCTATTATATAGTCTCCACCTCTTAGAATGTGAAGTCATTCGTGACCCTTATTCCATCTACCTGGAAGTCGCGATATGATCTTGTATTACATTTTATATCCCTTGCTCGTGTGTTTAAATAACCACGGAAAAGATCACAATCTTGATTTCTCAAATTTTGTTCTATTATGGAACCTGTTTAGAATTTCGAGAATGGAATTTTTCATATTGCATGGATTGCAAGACCCTCTGAGAAACGAAGGGTTCGTTGACTTAGCAAGTGATTGGACTAAAGTAGCCCAATCAAGCAAATAGGTCAACAGTTCGTAAAACATTCTTTCTATCTGTATCATTGGATACTCTCTGCCGCCCTGGAATTTCATACTTGCTCTTGATTATTCTTCTTTATCTTTCTATCCTTCCTAGTTCAGAAAGATGAAAGGTCATGCTTATTAGAATTTACCAATATTTATTAGCTACTTGTGTAAATTGTTGCTTGTTAGCTTTCGGATTGTTCGATAAATAGGAGGAGGATATAGACTATTTTTGAGGAATTAAAATTCGAGGAGATTAAGCTAATGGTAGTTTTTCTTTGAAATATAAGGAATAATTATGAATTAGAATTTCGAGGACGAAATTATTTTTAATTGGGTAGATTTGTAGCTGCCCTCCCAGAAAATTAGAATATTTTATTATTATTATTTATTTTATTGGAATGGTAATTTTTAGATTTTATAAATAATTACTTAGTTAATTAGTACGATAGATGACTTTAACCATGATGGGGTTTTGGAGTACAAGGTGACTAGAAATCGTGGCACAAATATTACAAGGGCGTGCTTTGACTAGTGTATTAGCCCTGGTAGGGAAGGTCGAGCTATAGTGATGTCCTAACTAGGAAAACCAGGCCAAATTGCGACTTAACCTGTACCAAAGTTTTAATTATTTATTATTTATATTATTGAGTTTTAGGGAACCCGGTTGTACCAAATTAGCCCAGATAGGACCCAAGACAAGTCCAAGCCATGTAGTCATGCGGGACGTCCGATAACATGCATGTTGATGTATTTTGGTGAGTGTGTTATATTCCGTTTTAATGATTTAATGACTATTTTCTAAATATTTGTAATTTTAATATTATAAATATCATTATTAATTAATATTCAATGATATTTGTATAAAATGGGTCCATTATATGTTTCGGGATTTTTAGACTGCACATAGTGGTGTATACACCGTTATTGATTATTTGAATTTTGTTATTATTATTATTACTATTATTATTATTATTATTTTATTGAGATTATTATTATTATTATTGGTTATATTATATTTGGCAAATATTATTATATATAGTCCGATTTATATAAATAGGCCTTATAATAGGAACAAATGCCATTAGGATTTATTTGGGTTTATCTAGAATATATATGAGCATATATATATATATATATATATATATATATATATATATATATATATATAGATTAAAATATATATATAGATTAAAATATATATATATATATATATATATATATATATATATATATATATATATATATATATATATAGATTAAATAGTGGAAAAGAAAGAAAACAACTGATGTATTAAGAGCCAAGCAAAGCTCGACCAATTTTTCCCCATACCCGAACCAGCAGCTACCCATACCCGAACCAACAGATACCCAGACCCAACAGAAATAACCCCAAACCGAGCACAGGCCCAATCTTGCACAGCCGAATACTTATATATGAGAGAGAGATCGGGAGTAGGAGAAACCCCAAAACCCTAATCCAACTCTACCCACACCAGCCCCGACCTTCAGGCGGCGCGTGCCACCGCCGGGGCGGTGATCGATCGGCCATCGGCGGCCGACAGCGCATGGACAACAAGAAAACCACAGCACAGTAACAGGGAAACGACCGACTTCGAGGCGATGGATCGTCGTCTCCGGTGGATCATTTTATGAACCGATCAATCTGGTATGTTCATAACATGACCCTCTCCTAATCCCTTCAACTAATTCGATTTAAGTTTCCCTGTACGCATCGTAAATCGAGGCAAAAGTTGCCGAGAAACCTATTTAAAAATAGAACACTGTTTGGTTCTAACACCCGATTTGGAAGACGACTCCCTGTCGATCTGTCGATAGTTTTGAGAAACAAAATGATGACATTTCTAGACAACCTATAGGGCTTCGAATCCCTTCTTGTAGAATCGGACTTCGTTGACTGTGCGTCGAGAAATCGAACGCCCAAAACGAATAAAAATATGTTTTAAAATATTAAAAATATTGAAAAACTCATCCACACATCGTGCGTTTCGCCAGTCCGAGCGGCGTGGTCGCGAACTAAAAGCAACAAAAGCTGCGTATCGGCTTCATGGTCGTGTGGGCTTTGACGGAATTTAAATTGGTCGCGTGTGCGCGACGAATTTGATACGTATCCGTCGAAATTCACCATATCGGCCTCTGTGCAAATTTCTTAATTACTCTGTACACGCTTGTCAGATCGAGATAAAACTTGCGCCAGCAGGACCGTATCATTTTTCTGGTCCTGTATGCCAAGTTTGGTCCGATTCTGAGACAGTTGATTGGATCGTCGTTTTACGGGCCCTACGGTCCAACTCAACGGACAATTTTGTGCACGGCCTGCCGAAATCCAACTCTGGACATACAGTTGGGTTTGTATCAAAAAAATGGATCCGTAGACACGTAGTTTGACGACTTTAGAGACCGTTGACTCGGGCATGCTTTTCGGTGCAAAACGGGTCCAACGGTGGATACCGTTTTAATCCGAAATTACCGTTTTGCCCCTGTGTCCAGAATTGGACTTAAGGACAGGCGATCCTAGCTACTTTAACTATTCTAAGAATATTGGTAATGTTTATTTCAGCATCCGGAAACTGTTGTACGGGTTTTGACTTTTTCGGCACACTGAGTGGTTTGGACTATCGGTTGCACCAGCAAAGGACCACAGGCGAGTACAGTTTATTGTCTGCATTTCGATATTGATCTTTACTATATTTAATTGATTGGACATTGATTATGTGATTTTTATATTCTATTTTAAATTTTTGAGTCGGGAATGTAAAGTACCAACGATGTGTGATCTGACCTTAGACAGTGTAGATAGTGATTTATTATTGCAATGTAGACAGTGTAGACTGTAATTTATTATTGTAAAGTAGACAGTGTAGACATTGACTTATTATTGCAAGTAGACAGTGTAAACAGTAATTTATTATTGTAAAGTAGATCACGTTTCTTTATTGTATTATTTGATGTAGACAGTGTAACTTTATACAATGTAGACAGTGTAGACAGTATAACTTTAGACAGTGTAGACAGTATCGTGTAATTGTCTCAAGACCGATCACATATCAAAGGTACTTCTAACAATGGAGAAAGTATATTTGTCTATTTATTTACTATTGATTTTCTGTCTTTTCTCACGGCTTTACTGTTTATTTTCAAAACTCATGATTGATGTCTAACCTTTGTTTTATAGTCATTTTTATTTATTGAAATTGCATTCAGTGAATTGTGCTCGTTCCATTCCTGACTGGAAACCAATATTTTTCAGGTTAGGCGTGGATTCACTTAGTTTGGGGAGTGACGGGTATACTTGCAGACGGAAAGCCTAGAGATTAGCTAGATAGATGAGTTGTAGTCATTCCATATTTGTACAAGTTTATATTTTCTATAAATATAAAACTTGTGAATATTATAAGTTAAATTGTTTTATGAATGAGCATTATTTGTAATTTTGACCTCCATGGCCGTGACAGCGTTCTACCGTCGACACTGCGGCGTAGGCTGGCTTGGACACGTCTCGTATCCGTTTAAAAAAATGGGTACAGGTCGTGACAATAATTCGAAGTCATGTATAATCTGTCTGCTGGTCTTCTTTGCCCACGATACCTACTTGTATCGACCCTTATGTGCCAACAGTTTCATGATAATACTCGTGTACCTACACTTTACACTCGGATACGCAAATACAGATCTCTACTCGACCTAGGCCGGTCTTCTACTTCCATTAAATAGTAATTCCCTCCTATATACTTATACTTTATAATACAGAACTTGAAATCAGATATTAACAGATACGTTTCAAAGTGGCATTACTTCAAACACATATGGCCTAGTGTCCAACTGAACCTGGACACAGGAGACTCTCTTCTTGGGTTTGCATCTCATGTTCCACACTACTGATACACATCTCAGCTGAGGTGCATCTCCTGGTACCATAGTTGGACATCTCCTATCCACCCACATGGGATTGAACCCTTTATTCAGACTGACGCGTGCCATCCCATTTAGAGCATATGTTTCTGTGGCAGACTTTATCGTATATGTTGGCGCACTCTGATTCATCTATACTCGACTGATACCAAACCTCTACCTTTCTTGTTCGACCATGCTACTGTATAGAGGATAGTCCTCATGAAATTTGCGCTCACATACAGGGTGTTCTAACGCTGCCCTGCTCTAAGTCTTCGTATACAGACTCGTAGGTACTCAGTGGGGGTTGCTAATCTATGAGGATTTAGTACTTGGCTATAAGGGTATGAATCTGCTACCAAGTATCGGATAGGGTATCAGGTATAAATATGATATCAAGTACACTACTCGATACCAAATGTCAACTTCGATACCAATTTGCCTCGACTCCTTACTGCCACTTATTCACTAATCTGCTTCCTAGTTATGTGTCAATTGATCCTCACTCTCCATTCTTATAACCAGGTAAGTATCCTAACCTCTATTGTATCCTACCTTTTACCGATTTTCTGATGACTCAACATACATTATATTCACGACTGATATAACAATGTATCTGGATTACAGTCTATTGCAAGCCTAACCCAAGTCCTTTCTGATACTCGATTTGATTATTGACACCCTTCCTTAGTTATCGGTATAAAACATGTTCTGACCTCTACAGGTATCCTAACATTTGTCCTATTCTAGATTATTTGGTCAAGGTAAAACCTAACTCCCTCTTGGATACCCAACTGATACAGACCAATTTCACCACTAATTTCTCCCATTGCATTTGTAGTAAAATAACATAATATACTTAGTAGTGCCATTACCACCTTTGCAAAGGAATGGAGATAGAAAATAAGACACAGCAGTAGTAGTTTGCAAGTGCTGAACCCTAAACAAAACTAACCAAAACTAGCAAGTGCCATTACCACCCTTTCTTATTCATCTTTGATGTCAAGTGGTCAACCCTAAACAAATCTAACCCTTCCACTATGTTGCCTATATATTTTACTTGACACAGACCCCTACTATTACTCTGTTAATGTCTACAGGTAATGTGATTTACACTCAATTGTGCAGGACTTGGTATTTACTACCTGTTCTCAGTATTACCTTGAATCTATGGGTTTCCTTTTGTTTGGTCGAGGCCCAAAAGTATCATTACTAATACCAGAGTCGAAAATGCTATCCCTACCAATCTGATACGAAGAGTCAGGTTTTATATTAATATTAATCTGATCCCAAAGTCAATTATGATATCAAGTATCAAATACGATACCACACATATACCACCTAATACCAAGTGTCAACTTTGATACCAATTAGCCTCGACCCCCTACTGTTACTTATTCATTGCTATCCACAAGTTGTTCTTGTCTCCTTTCTGTCCTACAATCCCAGTTTTTAAATTACAAAAATAATTGACACAACACTGGTACGTGGGCTACACCTATGTTAGATTTCTTTTAAGAATTATAGCAAATACTTCTTTCCCTATTAACCATGATAAAGTGATATGGATTTAAAGAATTACATGATATGGAGTATAGTAGGAAAATGCTTGTTAATGAATTCGTAGGCTCCTGGTCGACTATAACCTCTCGGCTGATCGTATAGCTTCACGAAATGGAGGCGCAGGGAAGCTAGGGCTTGGGGAGAAAAAAGAAAATCTGATCGGTTTACTTATATACAAGGTTTAGATAGGATTGAATCAATTTGGGATTGGACTGTGATTATGCTTAAGGAGTTGAGAAAATCTTTTCACTTCAAATCTTGTTCATTCGAACAGAGGCTTTATGGGTCGCTGGTTATTCAATTTGAATTTGAATATTTCACCAAGCCCCCTTAGCAAAATGATTTTTTGCATGAGTTCTCTATATGGGTGAAACCTAGTATAACCTTGGCTCAAAAACTCTAGGGCTTTGGCTAAAATATATATACATATATATTTTAATGATAATGGTAACAATGGTGATAATAATAATGGTAATAATAATAAAAATAAAATAAAAATAAAAATTTTGGTTCAAGGGCTCACACTCAGTGATGGAATCAATATGACAGCTTTACATCCATATACCAAAGAGAAAGGTGTACAGCCAGTCGGAGTATGTATGGTGGTACAAACATTCTCTAAGCTTTTTGCTCCAGTTACGTTTATTGGTGGAAACAAACTTTTTGAGAAGCTTGATGATCGTTTTGTTGAATGCTTCCGCCAAACCATTAGCTGCAGGATTATAGGCTGTAGAAGCAACATTATTGATCTAATTATCATCATAAAATCGAGTGAACATTTGGATGATGAATTGAGGTCCATTATCATGGATGATTCGTTGAGGAATACCGAATCTGTAAATTACATGATATTTGATGAAGTTGATGACACTGCTTGTTTTGACTTTGGCTAGAGGTATAGCTTCGGCCCATTTTGAGAAGTAATTGGTTATAACTAGGATAAACTGATATCCTCAAGATAATGGCGGATTAATAGGACCAATGACATCCATGCCCCAAGCTTCGAAGGGCCATGATGCTGCAGTCGGATGTAGAAATTCTGAAGGTTGATGAATGAAATCCGTATGGATTTGACATTCTCGATATTTTCTTGAATATTAAATGGCATCTGACACCATGGTTGGCCAATAATATCTCATGCGTCTAATCCGATCTTGTAGCTTAGGACCAGGCTGATGAGCACCACATACACCATCGTGAGCTTCACATAGTATCTGCTTCGCTTTATCTCCCGCAACACATCATAAGAGTATACCATCACATGATCGTCGATAGAGTGTTTTAGAGATGTGATTGTAGTAGAATCGGAGTGATCGCCGACGAATTATCGTTACTTCTTTGGAATCTTCAGGTAGAATGTCATATACCACGAAGTCGATGAAAGGAGCTCTCCAGTCTTCACTTGTAGTGCAAACTTCGACTGAATTGCTAGATTCTAGATGCAAATTATTCTCAATATAGAATAATTTCTTGTTAGTGATGACGATCATCTGTTGTCTTTTCACAGGGATCGCTAATACTGCTACTAGGTTAGTAAGCACATCAGCTTCTGTATTGTATACTCGACATACATGTTCAATGAAGAAGCCTTTGGATGATGTAGCCAGTTTGACTGATGCTTCATGATATGGAACGAGATCCTGATACTGAACTTCATACGTGCCTCTAACCTGATTGACAATCAGTTTAGAGTCTCCATAGACTTCAAGGTATTCGATATCCAATTGTTTGGCTAATTGAAGATCGATGAGTAGAGCGTTATATTCAGCAATATTATTAGAACACGACTCATCCAAAGAATAAGCTCTCTGAATGGTTAGTCCTTCTGGAGATACCAAAATGATTCCAACTCCAGCAACGATAATACATTTGGGTCCGATTCTAGAGGCATCATCAAAGAATAGACGCCAAGCGAAGATTCCTTCTGAAATTATGTTGGATTCTAGAGTTTTATCAGGAATTTTGTCATAGAGTTTAGATGTATTAGGGATCAGATGAGCAGCCAGAAAATCAGCTAGGGCTTGACCCTTAACGGACTTTTATGGGACATAGACCATATCATATTGTGCCAGTAATATGGCATATATAACGAATCTGGAATTGAGTGTACTGGATTTCTTCATCAAGATTCGAAAAGGGTTAACTCTAGAGATGACATGAATGGTTTGACCCATGATATAATATCGTATTTTTCGAATAGCAAACATTAGGGCTAAACATTCTTTTTCTACTGGGCTGTATCGATGTTCAGCACCGATCATCGTGCGACTAAGATAATAGATGGCTTGCTCATGGCCTTTCTTGTTCTTTGTGCTTGTAGGGCACCCAGAGAATGATCCATTGCTCGAACATACATCAGAAAGGGTATTCCTATGACTGGAGGCACTAGGCTTGGAGGGTTCATCAAGTATCACTTTATGTCTTCAAATGTTTGTTGGCATTCGTCAGTCCAAACGAAAGACACAACTTTCTTTATTAGTTGAGTGAACGGTCAGCAGTGTCCAGAGACATTTGAGATAAATCTCCTGATGTAGGCAAGCCCCTCCTGGAATCATCGAGCTCTTTTAGGTTGCATGGAGGATATATCTCTTGAATGTCTTTAAATTTCTCGGGGTCAAAGTGTATACCCTTAGAGGTAATAACGAATCCAAGGAATTTGCCACTAGAGACTCCCAGGAATGACTTGGTGGGATTCATCTTGAGTTGATGCTGGCACATTAGATCGAAGATAGTTCTTAAGTCATGGATGTGATCTTCCTTTAGACGACTTTTGACAGCAATATCGGCGATATTCAACTGTCTTCCATAAATGTTTACGAAAAATGGTACTCATGGCCGCTGATAGGTCACACTAGCGTTCTTGAGACCAAATGACATGATTGTATAGAAGTAGACCCCTAGAGGAGTACAAAAAGATGTATATTTTTTATCTTCGGGGTTCATCCTGATCTGATTGTATCCGAAAAACCCATCCACGAAAGACATCCGCTCGAACCCGCAAGTATTGTCGATCATGACATCAGTGATCGGAAGAGGGAACTCATCCTTGGGATAAGCTTTATTAAGGTCTCTAAAGTCGATGCAGACTTGGACCTTTCCTATTTTTATAACTAGGACGACATTAGCCACCCATTCAGGATGTTGTTCTTCTCTAACAAAGCTGTAAGCGATGAGCTTCTTGACTTCATCTTCTATAACATCTATTATGTCAGGTCAAAATTGATGTTGTTGTTGTTTAACTAGCCTTATATTTGGCAGGATATTGAGCTTATGGGTAGCGATCTGAGGATCTAATCCCAGCATATCCTCATAGCTCCAAGTGAATACGTCAATGTATTCCCGAATAAGCTGGATCAGTTCTTGTTTATCCTCTTTAGGGAGACTTTTGCTGATAAAGATTGGCCTTGGAGAAGTTTTGTCTACGACATCGACCTGGACTAACTGATCTTTGGTAGATGGTTCACATTACTCGAAGCAAAGTTTCCATTGAGTATCCATCATTTGTGCCCAAGGATCAGATTTAGGGACTTCAACAAAGTTGTCATCGTCTTCTGAGAACTCGGCGGTCACCATATTAGAAGATAAAGTCACCCGATGGACGTGACCTATGCTGGTGTCTGAATCCCATGAAGAAGAGTCAGAAGAATTAGATCGCTCTTCTTTGTCAGACTCAGAAGCATCTGGGGTCATGATCGGCAAGGTATAGCCTAACCCATGCTTTGTTTTGTTATAATATTGTAACGACTTCCCTTTTGGAGCAGGTACACGAATAGGAGTTTGCCTTCCCCTGCCACCGTTTAGGCTAGATTTGAAGTTATAGCCCATCTTCTGGATGATGTTCGTCGATTATTGACTGTAACGACGTAGTTAGAGTCGTCCATTATCGTCATTTTCAACATCGCTATCGGATATTGCCTTTTGATTCAATTATTTGCTGAAGATGATAGGATGTTCGTCCTTCTTGTGGGAGGGAACCATAAAGAATGAATCGTATACTGATTCAAGTGATACTTCATCTTGAAGAGGTTGAACTGCTCCCAATGTAAGGGGTTCGAAGTTATCCAAGATTTTTAGATAACTCGAGTATAGACATCAGTATACTATAAAGGAGATGCTACTTTATTGATAATTACATCATTATTTACAACAATGCTCTTGATCATAGCCGATGGCTTGCTAAGATTGATAACAAGAGGAAAGGAAGAAGAAGAACAAGGTTTGTTACGACGAAGGTTGATAACAAGAGGCTCAGAAGAGGTGAGCTCCCTATGCTTCATCTTTTTAGTAAGAAGATGCTTGACGGAAGGAGAAAGATTGATGGTCAGCATTTGAGAAGACGAGGGACGAGAAGTCCATCCATTGATCGGAATAACTAGGACATCATCTGGATTCTCTTGACGTTCTTCTTCTGTGTCCATGGCCAGTACCACTTTTATGAACTCTTCTTTGTACATTCTGAAGTCCGTAAAATACGCTTCAATACCTCGAAAGTGGTTAAGGTCAGCCACTTCTTTGCGGACTTATCCATTATTATCAGCATACTTGAAGCATTGATGGAGAATGGATGGCACGATATGATGTTCATGCAACCCGGTCTTCCTAACAAGACGTTGTAGGAAACGTGATTATCAATCACATAAAAAGTGACCTTCGTACGGAGATTGCCTATTTGGACTTTTAGGCGAATCTTTTCCAATGGTTCGCTTCTTCTAGAATTGAACCCCAGAATAGTCGTGATTGTTGCAGAGAGATTATGGACTGGGATCTTCATCGCATCCAATAGAGTCTTTGGCATAATGCTGAGTGCAGATCTTGGGTCGACTAGAATGCGATCGACCTTCATAGTATCGACATATCCCATATAATAGAGAGGTCGGTCATGTCGATTGTCGTCCAGGAGCATATCATCTTGAGTGAAAGTGATATTGGGGATCAGCTCCTTCACACTATGGCAATGAGAACATGTCATCGGTTCTTCGTTTAGTTTCTTAAGATAGGCCAGACAAGCGTCTGCTTGCATTAAAGCTTCACTTAACGTCTCTCAGGTTTCCCTTAAGAGATACAGGAGTTCGAAAATTGATAACCTTGTCGGAGTATTAGCTAGTTGAGCCAATATGTCAAAGTTATACGGCTTTTCAAGTCCAAGAGGTAGAGTTTTCTTTAATATTTTATCGAAATGAACTGGCTGTTTATCTTTGTCAGCTACTGTTAGTTTGGGAAGAATTGGTTCTGCTTAAGGCGATGACGTCGAAGGATCGTTGACAATAGGTAGAGAAGATGCTGAAAGGACATCAGAGACTGGAGAAGGATTGGCTGCATTCTCTTGTCCATCTGGATAGTCTCTAAGATAGAGCCTCCCAGATCGGGTACAGGTCATGGCTTCTTCTTCCGGAACTGGTGCAAAGGACACCATGTTACAGTTCTTTATCTTAGTCTTGCCTCTGGAAGACTTCTTTTGAAGATAGGACAGATTTGTCCAAAATCCTAGTCCAATACGGGACTGATTATGTTGAAGACGTAGGGAAAGGGGTATATGAGACCCTTTCCCATCATTTAAGCCAGGGACTTTCTGTAGATCATATCCCATCTTTGTCATCAGTTCTTGGGACTGTTGACTATATAGATGGAATGCTGGCCGGTAATTGATTTTCGGTTTTGGTGTCACTGCTTCGGCAGGAGAAGGCGAAGCGGCCGGATGAAGGTAGCATCCAAAGGTAGAAAATGATCACCCAGTGATGTCATATGACACAACTTATATTTGGTCTCTTTTTTTAACTTCGTAGGGGAAGCAGGTATCTTTGTTTCAAAGTCAGCAACCAAATCAGGATGAATCCACTTGATCTTTCCTTTGTCGGTCGACAAGGGTACGAGACCGTCACTTCATGCTGGCGGAAGGTTAACGATCTCCAGAGTGGATTTCGGAATGGGATCGACTCCATCATGCACAAGTTGAGTAGGAAAGTAACCAAATTGCAGAGAAACGACAT
The DNA here is from genome assembly GCA_029216955.1 of Iris pallida. NCBI lineage: Eukaryota > Viridiplantae > Streptophyta > Magnoliopsida > Asparagales > Iridaceae > Iris > Iris pallida. The sequence continues at coordinate 2,556,913 of JANAVB010011395.1, forward strand.
TAGCAGTCACCATTTTTTATCTTGCTGAAGGATAATTGCTTTGGCGATGATCATTTCCTGGATCTTCTCTTTAAGTATGTAGCACACCCTAATCAGATATCCTAAGAACTTGTGATAGACATAGTATTTAGGATTGTCAGTCTTACCTGCTTCATCTGGCCATTTTGCTTCAGATAATTGAAGTTTTTTTTTCTTGATTAGACAATCGAATATGCTCATGGTGTCGTCCTCATCAAAGGAATATTCCTCCTTAGGACGTGGTGTTCTTTATGAAGGTGTGATCGTGGTAGGTGTTGACTGACCCATATTAATGGCTAAAGCTTCTTTGCCTTTCACATTGATGGCTAAAGCTTCCTTGCCTTTGCGGTTGTTCTGACGACCGCCGTTGTCAGTGGCAGAATGTTTATCTGTTTCAAGATTGGGCATCTGGATGCCTAGTTGTTTAAACTTGTCAGCATTTTCTTTGGCTGCCCTGCCACTTATTAAGAAAGAGGCCTAGTCTTAGAATTATGTTGGTCCCGTCTACATGTTGATTATAGGTAACAATTTGATTTGCATGTATATATAGTCAGTGTATCTGGAGTACCTAGAGGCATTTTGAGTGCCTCACGAGGAAGCGCTCGATGAAAGTTCAGTATTTTCATTAGGTCATTGTTTAATTTTGATGAAGGCCGACATATTCATGTTGTTTGTTCCCTCATAGAATCGTTCCAGGAATATTTGCTTGAATCCTGCAAAAGATTTCGAAGTGATTGAGATACTAACTAGGAGATGAGTTGCCGTCAAACAGCATAATAGTCGCTGGCTTGTACTTAGGTAGAAACGGAACTTCCTTCCACTCTACAAGGTAAGGTTGCTTGATCCCTAGCTTCTGCAGGTCGTCCTTCTGCTTGAAGGCTTTGAATTGGTTATGCAAAAGCTTTACTGCCTCCAGGGGATCTCCCAAGGCTTGGGAAGCAGTAGACTGATTCGATGTGTTAGGAGACGGAACTGTATGATAAACACAAACCCCAGCACCAGATTGACTTGGAGTAGCATGAGCAGGTATAGTAGCATTGTATAAGGATTGCACCCCCAGACCAGTGTTGACAAGGGCAGATGCTGTTATATGTTCTTGGGTTGGAATTGGATTCGTAACCGGTGGAACAGTATGTTGTGCTACGATCACAGCATGCATTCTTGCAACCATTTCAGCTATGGTCTTTAAGTTAGTCTCTAATGCAACAATCCTCTGTTATTGACTATCGAAGCTGGACGCATATTGTTTTTTATTAATGACATAGGCAGTCACTTCTCTAACTATCGATGATGAGCTGGTGGAAAAGATATTCCGCTCAGAGCTCTTATTATCGGCGTTAAAATCATGCAGGAAACTACCCCCAGGATAAAGAGTGGGAAGATTCCTTTGATCGAAGAAATCTTGGTCAGAATCAGGAAGATTCCTTTGACCGATTGTTTTTTGGTCGGAAGGAAGACTGGTTGTTCCCTGGTCGAAAGGAAGATTTCTTTGACCGATTGTTTCTTGGTCGGAAGGAAGATTCCTTTGACCGACTAGGTCTCGGCTTCTTGATCTAGTATTTTGGTAGACTCCTTCACCGGAGTCACGGATACGATCAAGGTATTGTTGACTGGGATTGCGGGATGCATTACGTCTTGGACATTTTCTACCCCCGGTACTTTGGGACGTCATATTATAACAACCAATTTTCCAGATGAAGGTAATTTTGAAATTTTGTAATTATAATTATTATTTATTGATATTTATTTCATATTATAATTTTTGGTGATTTTTAATCATTTTTAAACTATTTAAAATCATGACTTGTGATTTGGTGTCTTGCTAGTGTAACCCTAGAGACAGCTTGACCTAGAGCCTAGCCATGTGATTAGGGTATTTCATATATCATTTTTAGCCTAAGGGTATTTTGGTCAATTTAAATTTTTTTTGAATTTAATAGAATTTATTAGAATTTATTGGGATGCATGTGAATTTATTATTAATCAAATATTGCTATGTGTTATGTTAGTCCTTAACCTAGAAGTTTAGCCCTAACCCAGATTAGACATGGCCTAGACTAGGGTTAGTTAGCTTGGATTAGTCATGACTAGTCATTGGTTAGAATGATCAAGTTAGACTAGCTAGTTATAGTTAGTTGAGACTAGCATTGAAACCTAGGTTCCATCCTAGCCATCGATTTGACATGATGTGAGGGTGACCATTAGATGGGATCCCAAAACCCTAGGTGAGCCTATTTAATCCCTTCCAAATCATTGCCTCTTGTTCATTCTCTCTCTTTCAAGAACAAGCTGAGCTCAACTTCATTTCTCAATAACTTCTCCATTCTTCATCCTTTTTCAACTAAACTACTTGCATTGTGACCTAACCATCACCCTCATGCTGTCCATGGAGGTAGAACACTGATTTGGGGAATCCACAGTACTACGGCTACAGTAGAAGGGACTGCACTTTGACAATTTTTGAGCTCGAGACACCCATTGGTAAATCCTTCATTCTTCATTTAAACTATTGGTTTATCATCATGGATGCATAGCCCTAGGTCCCCTCTAGCTTTGGGTAGGATTTGAACCCAACCTGTGTCGGATACTTGTCCGTATCGGACACGTATCAGTAGGCTATTTAGGTGTTCGACCTAATGTCTCAATGGATTGCTTTTTGCTGTTTTCAAAATATTTTTGAATAGAAAATTTGTTCTTCATGTTGGTTGTGTGATTTTACACGAATAAGGTGACTTTGAGCCATGTCCTAGTAACACTGGACTCGTGGACACAGCCCCGTACACGGCCAGGGTTTCTCCTGCTACTTGGGGCCTCGTGCTCAGTGCACAGGCCACGTGGCGGGCCGTGCTTGGACTGAGAGGAGGGGACAGTGTCTATGAACCTGTCGCCCAGGCCTCGTGTCCAACGGGGTCATATCGGACACGCGAAGTCACGCGCACGGGTCACACGTACGTGCGCGTTCAGTCTGAATCGCGTACTGATACGCGAGTCGTGTCCACTCTGGACACGACGTGGTCGTGTCGTGTTGGGTCCTATGTGTAGCCTGACACATGGGCTACACGTGGGCATGACCACGAGACCCCACGTGTCCTGTGTCATGTTCTACAGACATGTGCACGTGTGCACGACACTGTTCAACACTGGGTGCACCCCATGTGTTTGCTTCATGTTAGACACGCATGTGTCGTATTTCCTGTACACGTGATGACACACAAGACACGTGTACACATGCTTTGTTAATTACCCACTCTTATTTTAGCATATTAATGTGTTTTGTTCATTCAAATGTGATATTCCTCTTAAACTGATACACATTGTTCAGTTTTGTATATTCCTGAGTTTATTCTATTTTAATTATTTAAATTGATGTTTTAGATGGTCATGATAAATTCTATATGTTATTTAGTGCATGTTTAGTTCGAGTTTTTAGTTTAGATTAGGCTTGTTGATCTGGAATGAGAACTTAACCTGGAATTTGGGTTTTAATTTACTGACTGATTTCTTTCTATTTTAGATACTAAACTTTGTAACTTAGGTTCATGGTTATTGAACTGATTTCGATTGAAATGTATATCCAGAGTTTATCCATTGTTTGGATTGTATGTTAACTGTCTGAATACATTTCCTGAGACTGGGATGAACACATGGGCACTGTTTTCCCTGAACACATGAACCTGAGACTCTAGGCTACACTGCTTTCCCTATTGTACTGTCTAATTGAACTGATATTGAGTTCACTGATGGGTGAATGCCTGAACACATAGAGACAATGATACACACACAGGACATGGGATTTTAAATATGGTTTGGACTGTTAAATGGCTGGACTGATACTCAGTCTAGTTTTCAGTATCCTGGGATTAGATTCCCTGTTAAAACTCTTTACTTAATATTAATTGGTCATATTGGCTATGAACAAGTGTACTAACTCCTGTTAGTTTGATTTTGCAAGTTAGATTTGATTGTGGTTAAGGGTATTGGAATTTGAACATTGGAATGGATTTTCGTAGAGTGGACTGATACACAGTCCTGGGAATTTGAATCCTGATTTTCATTCCCTTTCTTAAACTGATTTTTGGGAGTTAATTGCCATGTTGATTCTTACACATGTTTATTAGACCGCTATATGTTAATTATTAACTGGTGTGAGGTTTTCAACTTTCGAATTAAGTTTTGGGTGGATGAACTGTCAATGACTGGTACACTGTTTTGAGAACACACATGTACACACTAGTATACCTGAGATTCCCTTTCACTCTAAACTTGTGTTGACTGAAATCAGTTAACCTTGACACCTCCTACAAACTGAGACTCCTTTTTACACTCAAATTTTGAGATTTCGAGTGGAGTTTCGAATGTGTTTTAGTGTGGCATAGGAAATTAGATGTTGAATCTGGTTTTGAGCTTTTAAATTGCTTTGAGTTAACACAATGATTCACTGTTTTCTCCTATTTTACCTATACACACTGTTTGAAATCTGAGTTACACACATATTCCTAATTAACTGTCATTCACTGATTTCCTGAGAACAACCCTAATGTGCAGTCCTATACATATATGTTTACACACACTTGTTACACACCAATGTCCCTGTTTTCACATTAACACACACACACACACTCATCCATACAAGAATACACACCCATGGGCTAACTGTCACAAATTGACAATACACACACACATGAACACTCTCATGATACACACTGTTCACACACTGTTTTCAGTGACACAATCTCACATGTACTACATCTTAACACACACATATGACACTAGCCTACAGCCCCATATCCACACACACATCCTCTCACTGTTAACCTATACACCTTTGTATCACCCTTTTTTCCCTCTCTAAAATTCTCTATACAAGTTGTATATATAGGTATGCCTATAATATGTGAAGAGTGTTTATGTAGATTGGCTTATATGAATGTGAATAAATATATGTAAAGTAAAGCTATATGTGATATACATATCTCCAAATGTGTACATGGATATATGGCCTAGTGTTGATTTCTCTTTTCATGTGCACCTCCATGTTCACACGCACATAGCTTACATGTTAGTTCCTTCCTTATATATATATATATATATATATATATATATATATATATATATATATAATGTTGAATATGCATGAATATGATGTGCCCTTACTGTGTGGTTGTGTGGCTTGTATAGCCTTGGATTGGTATGTGTGGATGCTAGCCTAGGCTTGGTTAGGCCTAATGAGACTTGTTAGACTTGTTTGGGCTAGGACTTGACCAAGTTTGACTAGTGTGGTTGACTAGAGTTGACCAAGCGTTGACTTTAGTCTAGTTTGACCTAGACAGCATGCTGATGCATTGTAGATTACATTTATCATTCCCTGTATACATCTTGACTTGTGTTGCTCTAACTAGGAGTCAGGTACCTCATCTCGGATAGTACATTTACTTCAGACATTCAGATACCAGGCGAGTACATTCTCTGATCATTTCATAACTTGTTAGAATTATATTCCTGCTTTAGATTACTTTACTTGATGCTGTCACAACATTATCACGGACTAGTACTATATGGATCTCTTCATACGATGTTATCCCTCTCGGGAGCATCGGGTACATTGTGTCATGTGCGTTTCACTTTCATCATATACTCCTGTGCTTTCACCATACATGTACACTCTTGTGAATCATGTACTCTCATATTCACGGAGCCCTCATGTATACTATCATATGCACCCTTTCATGGGCCTTCATGTGATATCATGTATAATAACATAACCTGCTTAGATCCTTGTGTATTGATCGGGGAAACGGGAGAGTGCAAATAGTCATGTGAATAAATTCTATAGTAGTGTAGATCATGTGAAACTCCTTAGTGTAGATCATGTACTAATCTGTCCTGTTCACATGTGCTATCCTGTACTCTACATCACTAGCCACTATTAGTTCTCTATATACAGTAGCTATTTACATACAGTTCTCTTCTTTTACATCATGTACTTCCTTTCAGTTTTCTGTATCTTACTCTACTGCATGTTTATATTTTCTAACCTGCTATGATCTGTTGAGATGTATTGTGCTCGCTCCTTTCCTGACTGGACCTGTTAAAAATATTACAGAGGACGGGGAGGAGGCCTGTGTGGATACCTTCTACGGGGCAGCCCTAGACGACACTTATGAGCTGGACTCTCAGGAGGACCCAGCTCTAGCTGATGACTTTACCCCTACTGCCTAGACTAGCTTAGTTAGGCTTTATCTTACTTATGTTGTGTTGAGACTAGTTTTGTTAGGCTTTATTTCTGTCTTTGAGATCTGGATTGTATATATTCTTTCATATTCAGTAGTTGAGACTTGTATTTCTGGATGTTTGCTGAGATGTTATCTTAGACACTTAGACTCTTCTGATCATCTGTATTTTCTTTGAGTTATATATCATATCATTCTTCTTCCTCCTTAGTTGTGATTGAGTTTACTTTCTGCTATGTCACCCCCATTTGGGAAGTATAAACTGCTTAGCATTATATTGTTAGATGTTGTGACCTAGGATATCGTTCTACCGCCGACACTGCAGCGTAGGCTGGACGTACCCACGTCTCGTGCCCTTACTCTTGGGTGCGGGTCGTGACACATGTTGACCGAAGCGTATTGTAACTCGTCTTTGTTCACCATAATGAGTTCAGGAGTCCGAGTGTAGTTTAAACGGTCAAAGATAGACCATTTTACTGACTGACATCAACATTTGATTACTACTTCATGATGATGATTACAGTGATGCTCCTGGTATGGAGTTACAGGTGGACGAGATGGTCCTGCGACCTTCCATTTTTGTACAAGAAGTTCACGGAGATCGGTTACAGTGACAGGATAAGGAGAAGTCGGAGGTACATATTTCTTGATGATGTTAGAAACATAATTTCGGTTCTTGAGATACTTTGTTCCCTGTGTGTATAGAGAAGTACTGAGCTCATTGGCATAGGTGAAAGAATTCTTGATTTGAGAAACTCTCTATGTGCGCAACTTAGTAAGTGGCACAGATTGCTCTTGATGCAGGCTTGATGTTGTTCTGCCCTGGTTAAGGTAAGTACGCATGTCAGGGTTTTGCGCCATCTGGTTGTCTGTCTGAGACGCCCTCAGTTTACCCTGTTTAGTTCTTGAAATGTATAAAGTAGGAAGATCCTGGCTCTGGCTTGATTGGAACTGGCCATAAGGAGCAGGCAGGATGCCCTGTTGTTCTGCGCATACTATTCCAGCGTGTTTGGCATGGCGCAGATGGGCAGTAGAAAATAGACTTCAAGCATAGTATAGTTTCTTGGCATTGATTTGATTATCTCTTCCAAGAGAAATAGACTTTGTACTCAGAAACATTCTTGCATTGATAAGCACAGAGGCACAATCAGATGCATTTTCTACCGAGTCCAGGACTGGGAAAGGATAATGAGAGGCCATAGGGTGCTTTCCTTTATTCTGCGCAGGGGCGGTGATATATAACGTCTCCACCAAGTTTAGAACTGGGGAGGAGTGAGGATTGGCCATAAGAAATTTTCCTTTATTCTGCGCCAGGGCAGTGCTTGGTGCACTATCTACCAATTTTGGAGCTGAAGAGGAAGAGGGAGCAGCCATAGGGCGTTGTCCCTTGATTGGTGCTAGGGTCATGACTGGACACCCCCTATTTTCAGAATTGGTGAGGAAGAGGAAGTGGCCATATGGCACCGTTCCCTGATTGGCGCTAGGGTAGTGGTTGGAGCACTCTCTACCAATTTTAGAATTGGCGAGGAAGAGGAAGTAGCTACAGAGCTTTTCTCCATGCTTGGCACAAAAGTTGTGATTAGTGCACTGGAGGACTTTGGAGTCCAAACATTGTACACCATATTCTTGGCAGCAACAGTGGTGGCGCGCTTGGCACCCCCTGCGCCAATTATAGCTTCGTAGGCAGTTTGGTCGACTTTTACGACCAAAGTATTCTGCATCGTGCCGACCGACGTAACATTGCATTGAGTTATCACTTTCTCGTCGATGGAGAAAGTCGTCTCCAGCAGAGTCTCTATTTTGTTTGCAAAAATAAAAGTTATTTGATTATAAACTGAGAAGAGTGTGTAAAAGAGTACAAGTTGATTTTTGGGGAAGTACAACTGTAGGAATCTGATCAGAAGACGATAACTTTATCCCTTGGATGATGCAATATCGAAGAAGAAAGCCTTTAGAGAGTGCTGCAGCAAGTGCTCAGGAGATTATGATCATTAGTGATGCTTATGAAGTGATTTGAAACTCTATTTATAGAGTTTAGAGATAACTGTTAAGTAGTTATCCTAATTGGCGCATACTGCATTTGGCGCACCATTCATCCAGTCACACGAACGGTTGGTTTAACTGCTTGGACAAGTGGCATTCTGTGATGAAGATGCGCTTGGTCATGGGCAGTGTCACGTATACGTTCTTCGACATTAGTTGCATACAAGCCACGTCATCTAACTACTTCTGGATGATTTGATCAGATAGTGCCACTGTCGAATGGTGTCGAACGCTATTTGCTGTTCTAATGCATCCTGCGTAATTCATTAATTACCTTACGCCAACTGCGAATGGCATGATGCAGCTGTCAATCATTATGAAAAATCAGACACAATCTCCTCGAGCGTCGCACATTTAGGATTCGAAACAGATTTTTTTTACTGACGTACTGTCAGTCATGATGAAAACTGTTTCAGCTTCTCAAGGAAGCTTACCACATGTCAGCCAGCGCCATTTGAAGTCCTGTTCCAATTGATGTCATGCGCCATCTGTTGTCTGGCGCCATTTGACTATTTGAGTGCTAGCGCCAATTATGAGTAGCACATGATGATGTTCATACTTTTTGAGCTTCTATAGTAGGAATCCTAAAGCACCTCGTAGATAGAACAATAGGGTTGGAACTAGTTTATATGTTATGGTTATGAAGAAGGAGGGATCATGTAAGTAGCACTATAGACAGACAGTATAAATAATAGAGATCAAAGAAGGTTAGGACCTAGCGTGCTGCATTCTTAGTGTACAATACCATGTTATTGAAGGTAACATCTGAGAAGACCCTATCATAAAAGTGAGCAAAAAGATTGGAGATAAGAAGGTGTAGGATATTATAAGTTAGTTCATGAACTTCAACGATTAGTTAACCATAGTCTCAAGAATCAAATGTTATCCTAGGAAACCTTGATAGAAAATCCAACATTCTTGTAGGAGTAGAAGCTCGACATTCTCCGTCTGATGGATCATTTGAAGTGCCGGATTATTCTAGAACCTCGGGTATGGTTCGTCCTTGATCATGCCGCTACCCCTTCAATTAAGAAAACGTCTTGCAACTTTCTGTCTCAAGATTTTATCATAACCCGTCATCTTATTTAGGTAAATGAGTATAGCATATATTCCTATCCTAAGTCGAGCCACACTAAGGATAAATCTTTACTCCTATATACCTCTATAAATATAACATCCATATTATGGTAGGTACCAGTCCTTACCCAATCTAATTTTCTTAATCTAGTCACTATGACTTAATGCTCCCTACGTATAGTCATCTTGGACTTCTTCCAAGAATGACTTCCTTATCGTTTTATGTAGTGCTACCGTTTAGTTTCAAGAACCAAGGTTCCATGGTAGCTAGATTGTATGGCCTTATAAAATTTTAGGGTTTTCCTATAATTGCTAATGATTTGGAGAAACTTTGTCTCAAATAGGTTAATAAGTTAGTAGTTCATAACACCCACTTTCTAATCAGGCTATTTGGTGTCCACTGCCGTGACTTAAATATTTGGAGCGCAAGCCTAGTTGTTACCTTCAAACAAATTTCATATACATAACCTAGACGAGTTCACCTTCAATTATGCCTATTATGTCCCACTCAAATGCGTCTCCTCGTGTACCATTTTTAAGGCACAACATTTGGGCGTAGGGTCTCAATCTTAGCCACTCCTGCAATACCGTTGACCATTCCAACCTAAATAAGAGGCTCGACCTCGACCCAACCCTTTTAACCTATTATACGATCCAGGCTGTTAAACTTGGTGTTAGATATAGCACGTCAAGAAAATAGGACTCCCTTATGATAGATTTTAGGGAGTTTGTTAGGAATAGAATGGCTTGGTAAGCCATGTATATAAGGTTGGACCTAAGACTATGAGACTGTGAAGAACTATTATGGTATGGAACTTTTATTTGAAAAATATATGACTCTATGCTTCACAGGACTAGGTAAATAGCTAAGGTGGGTAGAAATTCATGGATACTTCCCTAAGGAATAAGTTAGAATATAGTACGATATAAGGTCTGACCCTAAGTAGCAACCCTAGCTAGAATTAATAGACTAAATATTGCATCTATGGCCTAAGATAGGGCTTAGATTAAAAGAATTATTATCTAGCGATAGTGTCAAGATGGCTAATAATCTAAGAGTGCTAGATAGAGTAAGAAGATCTAAGTAGAATTGACGATCATCTATAGAAATAACTAATAGTAGGCCAGGATTAGAAGGATGACCAACATGTGTATGTAGTATCTAGTTCGGCCCCGACCTTTACCCCAAATAGGTACAATGGTTAGGTATATTTATAAGGATGGTATAGGTTGCTTATAGGTGGAAAGGAGTGGATCGCTAAGTTAAACTATCATAGAAGTGGATGATGTAATTTATAGGAATATAGGAAATAGTTTAAGGATTGGTAGAGTTTAGGAGGAATTGTGATTTTTCTCTGGGTAGTTATAAAAGAATACTCAAGAGCCAAGTTAGAAGTTGTATCTCTAGATTGATAACCCTTGGGTAATATAAAGCGTGTTGAAAAAGGGGCATATCATCTTACATTGCCCCATCATTGGTAGGAGTGCATGATGTATTCCATATCTCATGGTTGAGGAGGTATGTGACTGATCCCAGTCATGTGGTCGACCATTCCGAGATCACAGTGAGACCCAATCTACTATACGAGGAGCAGTCAGTTGGAATCTTGGATACTAGTGAGAAGACGCTTAGAGGATAGACAATTAGATTAGTTCGGATTGCATGGAAGCATCATTCTTCGGGATAATCTATTTGGGAGCATGAAGATTCCATGCGGGAGTGTATCAACATTTATTTGAAGATTCCAGTAGGATTCATAGCTTAACCCTTTATACTATAGCATCTTATAGTAGTGTTATTTAATTTCGAGGACGAAATTTTCTAAGGTGGGTAGGTTGTAAGCCCCTTGATTTTTGGATATTATTTAATTTTAATTTTATTTATTTAATATAAATATTTAAATTTTAAGCTAGATTTTTTTTAATATGGCTATAGACGTACTTCTCCGTAACTTTGATTTTTCGAGCACGAGATATGCCAATCTTTTGAAACGTCCTTCATGAGTTTTGAAGTAGACAAGTCCACCTTCAATTTGATATATTATGTCCCATCCAAACTGGTTCCCTGATATTCTTTAGACTTTGCACAACTTCGGGCTAATTTAGGCCAATTGACTGTTTATCATAAACCTGGACCTAACTTCCAACGTGAGTTCGGAACTCGACATCAATCGAAACCATCTGACCCATTATATATTTTTGACACATTTTGAGCCACGACACACATGCCAAGGGTGTGCCACTCAATTGAGTTCCTATGTACTATTTATTTACAAATGGCACAGGAGACTCATTGGTTGACTTTTGTGGTTCGATTTGACTATAAGATATGATTGGACCCTAACCTAGCCAACCCCACTTAGTAGAGCCTATGTTGGGTCGCCAAAACCTAGTAGAATTTTTTTAATTTTATTTTAGGAGATTTTGTACAACCAAAGAGGTTTAGATGCAATCAAAAGTTTTATATCCATTTAGAAACCAGATTCAATCTTGCAAGGTGTATCTTGAATAATCTTTGACTGGGATATCGAATCTCAATCAAACCCCCATCATAATATGTATGTAGTGCATGTAAATCTCATCCCTAAAATTTTAGTATATTTTATTTACTTTGTATATATATATATATATATATATATATATATATATATATATATATATTTGGTGTCCATTTCTTGAGGCCGCCATCTTGGGACCGTGTTCGCCACGCGACCACCCAGCCATCCCATGCCCACAGGGGGGACTCGAACTTGGGACCTGCCGCAAGTGAGCCCCCCTCCCTAACCACTTGGGCTAGGGAGCTTGGACTATATATATATATATATATATATATATATATATATATATATATATATATATATATATATATATATATATATATATATATATATATATATATATATTCCTAAAAAGCTTGTGAAATTTTATACAAGAATTATTTTGGTATTTATATGGGTGCATAAATATTTATATACAAAATTTACTTCTTTTATATAATTTATTTTGATTCAAATTAAAATTTATATTTGGACTATTTAAGTCATATATTTAGATTTATTTAGGTTTCATATAAAATATATAGCTTAGAATAATTTTAGTATTAATAAATAAGAGAAGTGAGATTAGTAGTAATAACAATACATGTGCCTAAAATAATTTAAATAGGAAGATAGATGTAAAATTATTTTATAAATATATTTATTTCGTATAAATAAATATCTGAAGGTAAATAAATTGTACGTAGATATATACAATCCCCCCCCCCCCCCGCACTTGAGCAACTACAGCGACCACGAGACCCTTCCGTCGACCACTGCCCGCAGCTATGCGGCCATCCGCATCTATGGCCCTCAGCTGCTGGAAGGGGACACTACCGCACGGCTGCCGGCCCTCCGCCACGCACGCGTGCACGCAGCCGCACACAGGCGTGACAAAAATAGCAACGACGATCCCCTCAACTACGGCGACAGCGGTGATGACGACCGTCGCTACCCTCGCCGCTCGACCAAGAGGCTTGGCGCGACCCCGACGAACACCCTGACACAGCCTCTATCCACCCTGATTCACGGCAAAGGCAATTCATGCGTTTCGCACAAAAATCCCGTCGTGACGCGTGCGAATTCGAAGTCAAAATTAAGTTTCGTCGCGGCAACTTTGGGCGCACTTTCTGGAAATTCGACCATTGGATCGTCGATCCGATTTTTCCTTCTCAATCTCGGTATATACCCCTTCGTTCGTCTAAAATTTTAACTGTTAATTTAATCGTTTGATAGATCAAAACCGGCCACCAAGTTGACCGTTTAAAACACATTTATTTTGGATAGTTTCATGGAGCCAACTTCACAGATTTGTTTCTTTCTCATCAAAGCTCCGATTGATGAACCACCAACTTCTCTACATAGCAGGTATAACCAAATTTAAGGCATTAAAATTTCAGTTCAATAGGATATTGTTTGGTTGGTTGAAATTGACACCAAAGTTGGTCGTTCGAAATCGTAATTTCCAATATATAAAATTATAATTTTGAACCCGGGACATCGAATTCCAAATCTGACACCAGTATTGGACTCATGGCGTCGTTCTGGCCAAGATTGACATATAATTTATCAAATTTGGAAACCTTTGTCTTGGCATTTTTTTGGTGCAAAGCGGGTTTAACGACGGACACCATTTTGATCCAAATTACCATTTTGTTCCTGTGTCCAAAATTGGACTTATTGGTAGCCAAATTTAGCTATTTCTTTTATTTGGGACTGATGGCGATGTCTGTTTCATCATCCGGAGTTGTTTGCGAAAAACTCACTTTTGATGCTTCTATTGATTTAACAGTTTTGTCGTGAGATGTCATCTAGTCATCGTGCAACCTCCAAGTAAGTGTACCTTGTCAATGTTCCAGTATATTATTATTTTTATTAATATATTTTATTTTTATTATAAAAATTATGGTCATAGGATCAGTTGGTACTTAGCGTCCGAGGGTTACTCGGGTGCCGATGTCAGTTTACAGATATCGGGTATCAACATTAGTGTAAAACCCAGTTTTTTATTATGAATAATTATTATTAGCATAATAATAATAATATTATTAGTATTAGTATTATTTATGGGTTTTAAAAATTAATTTCCAAAAAAAAATATGGCTTTTGATCGCTGACCTGACCCAAGCCCGGACCAGCTTCCCGAAACCCAGACCCGTTTTGGAACCATTTCTTTTGAATCCTGATTCCTTTTCTTTCTTTAAAATATATAAAAAATATATATATATCTATTTTCCAAGAGCTAGTCCAAGTTGGACCAGCACCTCACGTTCTCCCCCACACGTTCTCTTTTTTCCTTATTTCACTCATCTACTTTTACTCCAGCTCACATCACTTATTCCTCCCCTTCTCCATTTAAACCAACTCACACACCATCCCACCACCCCCACGAGCACCTATCCCTATCCCTCTTTCTCTATTTCCCAGAAGAACAAACCCCCACCTCCATTTCATCCTTCCCCCTCTCTCACTCACAAACCCTCCCCAGCGCGCCCCTGGCCGACCCTTCCAGCCGATGGCCCCGACTTCTCAGCGCTCATCACCGCCGCTCGCCGGACCCCGTGAGCCGCCCGCGCGCGTTTTAGCGCCCCTTCCAGCGCCCGCGCACGCTTACCGGCCACCCGTCGGCCGACCCCAACCCCGCGACGCCCTTCCCGGCCGCCCCGGCTTCCCGCGCGCATTTTCCAGCACGACCCCGCTCCCCGCGCCCGTTTCCCCGGCCGCCGTGCCCGGCCAGCGTCCCTTTCGGCGCACCCAGCCCCTGTCCAGCGCTGTCTCGGGTTTCCGTTGCAGTTCGGATCCCTTTTATTTCTATAAATTTGTATTTGAGAGCTCTAGCCGAGCAACCCAAGGTATAACCCCCTGTCCCGTCTCATTTTTATTTGTCTGTGATGAGATTGGTCCCCAATTCCCTCCCGGGAATTCGGTTTTTAGCGACGTCGTAGCTTCGGATCTTTCGGAAATGGATTTCTGGATAAATTGGTTTTCGGATCTTTCCGATTTTGTGCAGTGATGTTTTAGGGTTGGTTTCGGTTTCCCGAATTCGTTTCGGGTCGTTCCGAATTAATATTGGGAATGATTGTGGTTATTTATATATATATATTTTTTGGGATTTCCCTGGTTTGGGATTTATAGGAAAATATTGGCACACTTTCCCAGTTTTTGGGTTGACCGAAAATAGAGGAAATGCTGTCGGATTTTCCATAAATTTTAATTATAATTTTAAAATGATTTTAAAATGGTTTTTCGAAAAATATTAATATTTTGGATTTTGGGCGACGACCGTATTGGTCAATGGGCCCTAGCTAAGTGCAAACGAAATCGGCTTCGTCCGGACGTTGAGGCATTAGCCTATATGACGATTGGACCAATATCTGAGACTCATTAATATTTAATTTATTTTTATTATTTAATTTATTCATAATTAAATTATAGGAAGATTTTAGAACTAACAACTGTTTCGTCTTATTTCAATTTATGTAAATAAATTGTAATGGGCATAAGCCCAGCTGGTCTTTTGGCTCTGTGACCTGTAATTTTGTAGCGTAGGTTTTCTGTTGTTTTTCTGGTTTTGCGAGTTATTTTAGCGTACACGTAAATCAAATAGATAATTATTTTGATATAGAAAATTAATGAAGTTTTCTCACATTAAAATTTACAAGTTTTAATATTTAACAACGATCATATTTTTCTCATTAAATAAGAAATTTAGTTTTATATGTATAATTACGAAAACACAAAGTTTTAACCAAATAAATTGATAATTACGAGTTTTTCCAAAATATAAAGTTAAATTAATCTTTCCCTCGTCATCAATTACAACGCACCGATAATCACGTTTTGTTCATGTTTAATAAATAAAGATTAAAATTGATTAGGACACAATTAGAGATTTCAACTAGCATAGTTAGCTTGGTAACCCTGGATTCTGAGTCAACTTCTCGAATGTAGGATTTTGAGGACGAGTCTAAACCCCATCTCGAAGTCTTCAACCTTTCCAGTCCAGTCCATTTTGAGGCAAGTACATTTTGTGTTAGTTTACAGTTATTTAATAATCGCTTTACTGCAAGTTTAAACCACGATGCAACATGAAACTCTCTTTCTGAGAGCACTGACTGATTGACTGTTGGGTACTGGGGGAATAGTGTAATGTTTATGACCACATCCAACTGATAACTTAGAACTGTATTAGCTTACCCCTCTTACACACGGGGATAAGCCATATCGTATTAATAGGATACTATTGTACAACCCAAGCCGGTCATATTCATTGTCTATTCAAATC
Source organism: Iris pallida (assembly GCA_029216955.1). Lineage (NCBI taxonomy): Eukaryota > Viridiplantae > Streptophyta > Magnoliopsida > Asparagales > Iridaceae > Iris > Iris pallida. The sequence goes on from JANAVB010011395.1 coordinate 2,573,103, forward strand.
ACACTGTTTAACTGCTAGAAAACTGTTCATTTCTAAATTGTTTAAAAGTGCATGATTCTATTATTATTTTAACTGTCAAATTAGCATGAATTGTACTTTGCTCCCTCCTGACTGGAGATACATTTTTAGGGGATATTGAGGATGCTGAGCTGTTATACAGCAGCTATTACGACCCGGTTCTGTACCCCGTGGTGCTGCCAGAGTCCACTTTGGAGGATGCAGGGACTGAGGCCGATGAGCCGAAGGCTTAGATAGATTTCCTTTTCCAGTTTTGTTGTTTCATTGAAAATTTTTGTTTATTTGAATTCAGTATTTATTTCAGTACTTTTAATTCCAGTTGTATTTATTTCAAATGTTTAATAAAGTTTCAATTCCCGAATATCAAGTTGTGACAAATAAAGATGTTCTTGTTATGGTTACCTGCTAATGGAACAGCTTACTGCCGCCGTCTCAACAACGGTACAGGCTGGGCATCATCCGTTTCGACCCAATTATTTGGGATTCGGGTCGTGACATGTTTTTAGTGGTGGCCCATGCAGGTCCTACGACAACATAGGAAAACATACTTAAAAACAATTAGAACACTAGAACATTGATTTGTCACAACGTAGGTCTGAATTATATATAAATAAATATTTTTGATTGATTATAGACTGGTAGAATACCTTGCTTATGTTTGTACCCTAAACCGTCCAGATTATGGACAAAGGAAAGACTACCCGATCCGGCCCTGCTGATGATGAGGTGTCGTCTACTGATCACACCCCATCTCTTCAAGCACGCCGTGACCCACCTCCGTTGCAGCTGACTGACCGTGCCCATGCTGCACCAGCACCCCGTCCTGTTTACGCTACTACAGCGCAAACGGCAGAACTTGCACTTCCCCGGGCTGAGCCGCAGACCCCTGCGGTAGTGTTCGCACCAGCTGCGCCACCAGTGCCCGTGGATCCCACTGATCTATTGGGCATGTTACGAGGAGTGCTTGAAGCACAGAAAGCTCAAGTAGAAGCTCACCGAGAACAGACTGCAGCCCAAGCTGAAGCCCATCGCGAGCAGACCACGATTATGAGAGAAGGCATGGAGAATGCCCACAATGTAGCTATGGCTGCCCTCGAGAGAGGAGAAACCACTTCAATGGAGCCACGACCTGCCAAGGTAAACATAATTCAGGAGTTAAGTTTTATATCATTAAGGCCATTCTTTTGATTAGAGGCGTATTATTACATGAAGGTCGGAGATATAGAGAGCTTTAAGAAGCAAGGCCCTCGACCTTTCAAAGGGACCGAGGGTATCATCTACGCCGATGAATGGCTAGATAGCATGGAGCGTCTCTTGAGCATCGCTCGACTCCCAGAGGACCTCAAGACCGAAGCAGTAGGACTCCAGCTGCAAGATGTGGCAAGCACCTGGTATCGGAATGAACTCCGACTCCAGGACAAGCAGCTTGACTGGGACACCTTCAAGAGGCTGTTCCGCAGGAAGTTCTTCCCAACATCAGAGATACGGGAGATGGAAAGACAGTTCCAGGACCTGAAGCAAGGGAACATGACGGTTGGAGAGTATGCGGCAGAGTTCGGCCGACTTAGCCGCTTTGCCCAGAACTTGGTTGCTGACTCCAAGGATCGTGTCGAAAGATTCAGGTATGGACTAAGGAAAGAAATTCGCACCCCTGTGATCGCAGGCGGCGCCAAGACCTATGAGAAGATTATGATACGAGCTCAGGACGTGGAGAAGAGCCAGCCTTCTCGTTCAAAGAGGGAGTATCCTGGAACTAGCAACTTCCAGGGTAACCAGAAGAGGCCCAACAACAACAACAACAGGCCTTCGTACCATCAGCAGCAGCACCATCAAGCAAGGACCAATGTCAGAGCGCCTCAGAGGCAGATCCCTGTCTGTGACTTTTGCAAGAGACCAGACATCAGTCGAACATATGCAGGAATAGGCTAGGACACTGCCTAGTCTGTGGGTCTGCCACCCACCAAGTGAAGGACTGCCCCTCGTCAGTTCACCGAATCGGAGCAAATCAGTAAAGAGCTTCCCTACCCACTCAGCAACAACGGTTCGGACAACAACAGCAGAAGACCGGGCGAGCTTTTGCCCTAGCAGCTGATGAGCAGGAACCAGAGCAGTAACCCACCGCTGATGTCATCACAGGTTCTATTTATGTGTTTTCACATCCTGCTCTAGCATTATTTGATTCGGGTGCATCACATAGTTTCATATCATCAGAGTTTATTTCTGTACACCAACTAGATACGGGACTTAGCAAGGTGATTAGTAGAGTTATGACTGGTGGTAGACCCATACCCATCACCGAGGCTTGTAACTGTCCCATCACTATCTCAGGCCATCAATTTTTAACACCCTTACTTGTGATGCCCCTGCCCAACTATGATGTAGTCCTAGGGATGGACTGGTTAAGTGAACAGCATGCGCTGATAGATTATCACCGAGAATGTGTAATCTTCAGCCCACCAGGAGAACCGGAGTTTGAAATCTCCCGAGCTCCGGAAGACATGAAGAGTGTTACCTACTCCTCAATCACCGAAGAACTCGGGCCTCCTCACCCTATCATAGCAGAATTCATGGACGTCTTTCCAGATAGCCTTCCAGGATTGCCGCCAGATCGAGGTGTAGAATTCACCATCGATCTAGTACCCGGCTCTTCTCCTATTTCTCGGGGATGTTACAGAGTCAACCCCAAGGAGGCAAAGGAGATGAAGGACCAGATTGACGAGCTGAAGGCACAAGGATTTATCAGAGACGGGGCTTCACCCTAGGGAGCACCAGTTTTGTTCGTGCCCAAGAAGGATGGAACCGTGCGGATGTGCATTGACTACCGGGCGTTGAACAACATCACCATCAAGAACAAGTACCCTCTATCCCGGATCGACGACCTGTTTGATCAACTGAGTGGAGCCAAGGTATTTTCGAAGATAGATCTCAGATCAGGCTACCATCAAATCAAGGTCAGGAAGGAGGATATTCCCAAGACAGCGTTCAACACCAAGTATGGGCAATTTGAATTCTTGGTCATGCCGTTTGGACTGACAAATGCTTCCGCGGTATTCATGAACCTCATGAACAAGGTTTTCCATGAATACCTGGATCAGTTTGTTGTTGTCTTCATCGATGACATACTGATCTACTCGAAGACTGAAGAAGAGCATGAAGAGCACCTGAGGAAAGTGCTGAGCACCTTGAGGAAGGAGAAGCTCTATGGTAAGCTATCCAAATGCGAATTCTTTTTAGACAAAGTAGAATTTTTGGGCCATGTTGTCACAGGAAAAGGAATTTCGGTGGATCCAAAGAAGATAGCTGCAATTGAGAAGTGGACTGCACCAAGCTCGGTTGTAGAGATCAGAAGCTTTTTGGGTTTGGCTGGCTACTACCGGAAGTTTGTGAAGGATTTCTCCAAGATTGCTGAACCAATAACGAAGCTTACCAGGAAGAACGAGGAATTCATTTGGTCTGAAGCTTGCCAGTCAGCTTTTGAGGAACTGAAGAAGAGGCTTACAACAGCGCCGATACTTGCGCTACCCGCAGGTACCGGCGGTTTCTCAATTTATAGTGATGCTTTCGGTAACGGATTGGGCTGCGTTCTTCAACAACATGGGAAAGTAATTGCTTACGCATCTAGGCAATTACGGACTCATGAGAAGAACTATCATACACATGATTTGGAGCTTGCAGCAGTGATTTTTGTATTGAAGCTGTGGAAGCACTACCTTTATGGAGAGAGAGTGGAAATATTTACAGACCACAAAAGTTTGAAATATGTTTTCACTCAGAAGGAGCTGAACATGAGACAAAGGCGATGGCTGGAGCTGATGAAGGATTTTGACATCAACCTACAGTATCATCCGGGTAAGGCTAATGTTGTTGCAGATGCACTTAGTCGATACCCGATGGCAATGTTCTTGACCAAGGAGCGTCATTTGCTGGAGGACATAGAGAAGCTTGGATTGGAGATTGTACTACATGAAGAGGAAATGAAGAAACTGGGAAGAGAAGCCATCGTACCAGGAGCTGAATCAACAATGATGCAGTTGCAAGTGCGTTCAAGTCTGATGGACAAAGTCAAGGAGGCACAATTCCAAGACGAGACGCTTTGCAAACTCAGAGATCAGATGCTGGCAGGAACACTTGAAGGATTCTCAATCGCCAGCGACGGAGCACTGAAGAATGGTACGAGGCTTTGCGTACCAACTGGCGAACTGAGGAACGAGCTGATGCAAGAAGCGCACCAGTCGCAGTATTCCATACATCCTGGAGCCAACAAAATGTACCGGGATATACGTACAATAGTTGTTGACACAAAGTCACAGTCAACTAAATATTGATAACATTGACTAAATAATACTTGTAATAATTCAATACGACACAAGACGTCTACATCAAGCTCAAGTCAGAAGACAGCTCAGTCTTTGCATTTCAGTTGTATATGAGTCTGTATTTTATACTTTTATTTGAGTCTAGATTGATGTAAACTGTGTCATGCTGAGCTCTTGAGACTTGACCTATAGCCTACCAAATGATCTCTAAACTCCACCATCCAGAAAATATCCATTGGTCCCCAAGAACCAGTTCTGTGCTCTGGAGACAGAGTTCGGGCCGAACTCTGCCTCCACACAAAGTTCGGGCCGAACTCTGTCCCCTAAAAATTAGCAACCTTAATTTTAGGGTTAGCTGGTTGCAAGTTGTCCAACGGCCAAATATTTGAAATTTCCTACCCGAATTCTGGCCGAATTCTGCCTACAAAAATCCTATAAATAGGCCAAGAATTCTCTCATTTCAAATCATCCAATCTTCTCTTCTCTTCTCTCTTAAAGCTCAGATAAGCCATATCCTTCCCATCTACTAGCCACAAGCTTCCTAAGTCTCGAGTGCTCAGCATCTCTCAGTTAGGAGTCTTGTGCAAGAGTTGAAGAAGTCGCTTGGAAAATTCCAAGCAAATCACCACTGCGATCCTCTGTAAGAAGTTGACGTGCTCTTCTGAAGAAAAGACACGGGTTGTAAACTACTATTTCACAAATAGTGGATTTAATCCTGAGCTAGAGTTCTCAGGCCTGGACTAGTCCTCCACGAGGGAAACCAGGTTAAAATCGGCTGTGTTTGCATATGCTCTCTTTCTTCTCATTTTATATTCCGCATTTACTCTGATTAGTTTTGTTTGTGATAGAGTTGAATTTTCAATTGGATATTATCTCTATAAACTCTATTCACCCCCCCCCCCCCCTCTAGAGTTGCCATATGTTCTTCAATTGGTATCAGAGCTCTGTTCTCTTTACAAGGATTTACATCCTAGAGCTGATCCATGGCAACCACACAATCCTTGATTTCCAATCACGGTGAAGGACAGTCCACTCATAGGCCTCCCCTATTTGATGGAACTAACTACACGTATTGGAAAACAAGGATAAGTTTTTATCTCAAGTCTCTAGACTTTGACCTGTGGACTATCGTCACTGACGGTTACAAAAAGCCCGCCAGGATAGTTGTCAACGGTGATCTCATTGAGAAATCACATGACAAATATTCTGACGAGGAGAAGAAACAGGCAAGTCTAGACGCGAGAGCTATTAATGCTTTATTCTGTGCTATAGACAAGAATGAGTTCAACAGGGTATCCACATGCACCACATCCCACGAAGTATGGAAGCTTCTAGAAGTGACGCATGAAGGAACCACCCAAGTCAAGGAATCAAAAATAAGTCATCTCACTCAAGAATACGAAGCCTTCAAGATGAAGCCAAACGAGACGATCACGCAGATATTCACAAGATTCCTCGACATCATCAACCCCCTGTCTTCACTTGGAAAGCAATATTCAAATCATGAGAAGATTCGCAAGTTACTTAGGGGGCTACCAAAAATTTGGAACCCTAAGGTGACAGCCATCATAGAAGGAAACGATCTCACAACCATGTCCATGGAGACCTTGATGGGAAAGCTAATGACTCATGAGCTTGACCTCAAGGACTTCGAAGAGCCTGCTCCTAAGGCTAAGGAGATCGCACTCAAAGCTCACCGACGGAGGGCTGAACCCGAAGAGACAGATGACGACAACTCAGAAGATGATGATCAAGCCCTCATGGTTCGCAACTTCAAGAAATTCCTTCGCTTCAACCGAAGAAAGAAGGAACCACAAGAAGATGAAGAAGAAGAGCCTACTTGCTACGGTTGCAAGAAGACGGGACATGTCCGAAAAGACTGTCCATTCTCAAAGAAAAGCAACCGCTATGAGAAGCCATACAAGAAGACCACTTCAAAGAGATATGCCAACACTAGCATCTGGCATGAAAGCGATGCCAGTGACTCCGAGGAAGAAAAGAACTCTCCTCAAGATACGGCTAATGTTTGTCTAATAGCAACATCTGACAAGGTATCTAACGACACTCTTGACGACTTCACTTTTGATGAACTTGGCGATGCTTTCACTGATTTACTTAGTGACCATAAAAAGGTCATTAGTAAATACAAACAAGCCAAGGACAAAATCAAAAGTCATGAAGTTGAAATACAAAGACTTTCTCTTTTACTTGATAATATTAGAGACACTGCACCCACAGATGTCACTGATGAGGTATCTAAGCTTAAAATAAGGTTACATGATGCCGAGGCACGTATTGAGCAACAAATAAAAGAAATTACAACACTCAACACGGAGCTTGCAGATGAAAAGAATAGACACAAGATCACTATTACTAAGTTGTATGGTTTAAATGCTAAGATCACTGAATTGCAAGCTGTCTCTAAGAAACTAGAGACTAAATTGGGAAAACAGGTTGCTCAACCTCAAACCCAATCACATGAGACACACACAAAGCATAGCACTACTCATACTAGTAAACCACGTCATACTCATGCTGCTCACAATCATGCTTACATATACACACACTTTCATAAACCTCATGCACGTAGAAATAATCATCATATGTCACATAAACATCATGCTACACACAGTCATCATCATGTTGCACAAAGACACAATCAACATCACTCCACATATAGACAATCTCATCATGCCATGCCATATAGACAACCTCATCATATCATGCCATATAGACAACCTCATCATGCCATGCCATATAGATAACCTCATCATGCCATGCCATATAGACAATATCATCATGCCATGCCATATCAATCTACATATCATCAATATTCTTATAGACATCATCAGCATGTTCCTAATATGAATAGAAATACTACATGCACTTATTGTGGTCTACATGGACACATATCACCACAATGTAGAATCAGAAGATTAGTTGATAAAAAGATATATGCATGGTTTCCAAAAGCTAACTCTTCAGGACCCTCAAGAATTTGGGTACCAAAGGTCACATCTACTCTTGATGTAGGTGGACCTTCTCTCCTCAACTAAGAGTAAGTGGATTCTCGATAGTTGATGCTCGCGGCATATGACAGGAGACGCACATCTTTTCGCATCACTATCGATGAAGAGAGAAGGATATGTATCCTTCGGAAATAACCTAAAAGGTTATATCATAGGTAATGGTATTATTGGCTATCCTCCTTCTCCCGTCATAAAGGATGTCTGCCTAGTGACCGAGTTAAAGCATAACTTGCTCAGCATCAGTCATCTTGCTGACCATGGTTATGACATTAACTTTGGACAAAACAAATGCCTTATTTATGATAGGTCAACAGGAGACATTGCTTTTGAAGGGGTAAGAGAGGACAATATTTATATTTTTTATTTGTCTCTAGATACTAACCATACAGGTAGATGCCTATATGCTCACAAAGATGAACGGTTACTATGGCACCAGCGTCTTGGTCATGCCAACATGGATAATATATCCAGGTTATCAACCAAGAAGCTAGTTAGAGGCTTGCCCGACATCACATTCAAAAAGGACACCGTATGTGCCGAATGTGAGTTGAATAAGGCAACCAAATCATCTTTCCATTCCATAAACTCTGTAAGTACTACTAGACCCCTGCAACTACTTCATATGGATTTATTTGGTCCTAGTAGAGTAGCCAGTCTTGGTGGAAAACTCTATGCATTTGTTATTGTTGATGATTTTTCTAGATTTACTTGGATTTTCTTTCTTACTTATAAAAGTGATGCTATTTCAGTTTTCAAGATTTTTGTCAAGAAAGTGCAAAACGAAAAAGGTTACATGATCACTCGAATCCGAAGTGATCATGGAGGCGAATTCGAAAATTCTAATTTTGAAAAGTTTTATGATTCCAATGGTTTTGATCATGAGTTTTCTTGTCCTAGAACTCCCCAACAAAATGGTATTGTGGAGCGGAAGAATAGGACTCTTGGCGATATGGCTAGAGTCATGTTGAATAAATTTTCACTTCCGAAATACTTTTGGACTGAAGCTGTCAGTACAGCATGCCACATTTTAAATAGGGTACTTATTCGTCCTATTACGAAAAAGACACCCTATGAGCTTTGGTTTGGGAGAACCCCAAATGTTTCTTATTTTAAAGTTTTTGGCTGTAGATGTTTTATCCTTAACACCAAAGACAACTTAGGCAAATTTGATGCCAAAGCTGACGATGGTATTTTCCTTGGCTATGCCGCCAAGAGTAAGGGATATAGAGTTTGTAACAAACGCTCTTTAATTGTGGAAGAGTCTACAAATGTGACTTTTGATGAAGATAACAGTACAGCAGCTACTCTTGATGATGATGTTGAGCCATCAACGTCTACTCCAATGAACACCACAACCGAAACAAATTCTCAGGAAAGCTTGCCTAAGAAATTCTCTTTCAAGCCATCACATCCAGAAAATTTGGTAATCGGTAAGGTTTCACGAGGAGTAACTACTAGATCATCATTAAGAGACTCCATTGCTAGCAATGCCTTTATTTCACAAATTGAGCCTAAAAACATTTCTGAAGCTTTCAATGATGAATTTTGGATTTCTGCTATGCAAGAAGAACTCAACCAATTCGAGAGGAGCCAAGTATGGGAACTCGTTCCTAGACCGGCTAATCACTCGATTATTGGTACTAAGTGGGTTTTTAGAAACAAAGTAAATGAAGATGGTTCAGTTACATGCAACAAAGCTCGTCTAGTAGCCCAAGGATACAACCAAGAGGAAGGTATCGACTACGATGAGACGTATGCTCCTGTTGCTAGATTAGAATCCATTCGGATGCTTTGCGCATTTGCAAATTTTCAAATTTTCAAATTATTTCAAATGGATGTTAAAAGTGCTTTCTTGAATGGTTTTATTAAGGAGGAAGTCTATGTAAAACAACCTCCTGGTTTTGAAAATCACAAGTTTCCCGACCACGTGTTCAAGCTAAAGAAAGCACTATACGGCCTCAAACAAGCCCCTAGAGCTTGGTATGAACGGCTTAGCAACTTCTTGCTTGAGAAAGGTTTTTCAAAAGGGAAAATTGATACTACACTTTTCCTAAAGTCTTTGAAGGACACTATTCTCTTAGTACAGATATATGTAGATGATATTATTTTTGGTTCTACTGATGAGACTCTCTGTCAAGATTTTGCCAAGTGTATGCAGACCGAGTTTGAGATGAGCATGATAGGGGAGCTCAACTACTTTCTTGGGCTGCAAGTCAAACAAATGTCAAATGTAATTTTCATCTATCAGTCGAAGTATACAAAGGACATGCTGAAGAAATTCGAACTTGATAATGTCAAACCAATCAGCACTCCTATGGCTACTTCAACCAAACTTGAACCAGATGAAAGCGGCAAACCCGTAGATCAACGTAAGTATCGAGGTATGATAGGCAGTCTACTCTATCTTACTGCTAGTCGCCCTGATATAATGTTTAGCATTTGCTTGTGTGCTAGATATCAAGCAAATCCTAAGGAATCGCACATGACCGCAGTTAAGCGTATCTTCAGATACCTTAAGGGTACGGTTACGGTGGGCCTATGGTATCCCAAGTCAACATCATTTGACCTCATTGGTTATTCTGATACTGATTTTGCTGGATGCAAGGTCGACCGTAAAAGTACGAGCGGTACGTGCTATTTATTAGGAAAGGCTTTAGTCTCTTGGTTTAGCAAGAAGCAGAATTCTGCTGCACTATCCACAACAGAAGCTGAATACATAGCAGTTGGGCGTTGTTGTGCACAAATTCTGTGGATGAAGCAAACCCTTGAAGACTATAATTTATCTTTCATGCATATTCCTATCTTTTGTGACAACACTAGTACAATAAATCTTACTAAGAACCCCATTTGTCACTCACGCACGAAGCACATTGAGATACGACACTATTTTTTGCGTGATCATCAGCAAAATGGCACGATTAACTTAGAATTTATTGACACTGATCATCAGTTAGCAGACTTCTTCACAAAGCCATTATCCGAAGAGCGCTTCAATTTTCTTTGTCGTGAACTTGGAATTTTAGATGAAGCCGTCATAAATTAAAATACACCTGCGTAAATATTGATTATGTTGTGATTCTCTTATGAACTTGCTATGAGTACAAGCCGAAAGGGCCCTTCTGACAACAAGGCGTAAAGCCTAAGCGACACGGTGCACTAGTCCTCCGGACTACCGCTAGCTGGGATCCGGCCCCTGCAGCTAACTCATGGCAAATTTCAAAATATTGAATTATAATATAACTCTTTGTTTATTATACGGTACATTTTGATTTATCACTTGCTAATATGCTATTTTTCAATTTCATATTTGCTATCTTTCTACTTCTCCATCTGGTTTATTGAATCCTTTAAGCTTTATCTTTATTGGCTTTCCATACTTAACCAATTTTTTTTTTTACTTCTAGCCTGATTTCTGTTCTGGGACAAGGACCCAGAATTTGGGCCGAACTCTGTCCTTACCAGAGTTCGGGCCGAGTTCGGCCTCCCTGTTCCAGAATCGGGGACAGGTTCCAGCCGTTGATCATAACTTGATCCTATGGTCCAGATTCACTCCGACCAAGAGAAACCCTCACCTATATTTCGGTTTCTCTTCCCCTTCCTTTATTCTTACCACCTCCTCTACTTCTCTACCACTATTTTCTCAAACCCTAACCCTAGTTTTCTCTCCATAGTGCTCCACTCTTCACCAAAATCAAGGAGAAGGGCTATTTTCTCATTCTCTTTCACTGTTCATCATTTATTTGAGGTATAACTCACTCTCCTTCTCTATTTCATTTTCTCTCTTTTTGTGCTAATGGCTCCTCGCTTGTTCAACCGTGGGAAGAGAATTCGGACCGAGGGAGCGTCCTCTTCGAATCCTCCTTCTCCCGTTGAGCAACGCGTTGAACAACATCAACCACCTCATCCATTGTTCAACCCTTCACGTCCACGTGATCCAAATACCTACGACGACCGACTTTTTATATCACTAGACGCATCCAATGCATGGTTTAGTGATTTTCGAACATGTCCGGTGTTTGCGGGATACCCCATTAACTTCACTATTTTCTCTCATTATGATGCACTCTTTCATGACCTATGTCTTGACGAACTTGTTACTTCTAATTCGGTCATATATCATAGTGCCATACAAATGTTTTACTGCAACTTGACTCATGATGATACTCACATCTATTCACGTGTTGTGGGTATCGATATCTCATTTGATGATTTTGACTTAGCCGAATATCTTGATCTTCAAGAGCCCAATTCTTGGAAAAGGCTTGTTGAAGCTCGGTCGTTCCGTTTTTCCTACGGGACTTCCCTTGAAAGCTTCAAGGACGACTTGTGTACTCCGAACACACGTCCTCGCAAGCTTATGGCTAAATATCTAAATCCATATTTCTATGAACTTCATCGGATTGTTTTCAATACCATTCTACCCAAAGCAGGGTCTACCGATGAAATTACATATCTTGAAATCTCAGCTTTGTATCATCTCCACTTTTGTGTTCTTTTCAATCTTCCACGTACCATGATGGACTGGATGATTAACTGTAGGAAGAAACCACGAGCCTTGGTTTATGCCTTATATCTTCCTATGGTCTTTCGTGCATTTCATTGTCCCTCTTCATGATTGTCCTTTCTTGCCTGCTCCTGCCTTCCTATCTAAGGCACGACGACTTCAGGCAGTCGTAGCCTCTCCTGCCACTTCTGAGCATTCTGATGATGAGGAGCCTGACGCCCCTCCACTTGGACAGAAAGTGCCACCTCCTCCTGCTACCCTTGACTCCATCCAGACCATGCTCCGAGACCGTTTTGCCTTGGAGGACGATCGCTGGACTCAGATGGACTACCGTACTACCCTGCAGATGAGTGCCCTCAGCAACTCGTTGTACGATATTCGGTATTCTATGTCCCGTCATCCTTCTATGCCTATTTCCATGGAGCGGGATCCTGGTCGCGAGGGATATCGCATTGACGATCCCTGGGTCATGCGCTACCTGGATCCGGGTGCTGCTATTGTGGACCCCCGCCGTTCCTTCTCTGATCCTTCTGACTCTGCTGGGCCTTCTCGTGCTCCATGATGGAGATGGCTTCCACCAGATGATGCTGCTGCTGATCATAGTTTATGTTTTTTATGCTTTCTAGTTTTTCAGTTGCTTAGTTGGATTTATGTACTTGGTACTCTTTATGCTATGTCTCTTATATGTTCCAGTTATGAGTTGTGACTCTTATAGTTCTATTATTCTATGATATTTGCTCCTATGCTGTTTCTTCTCTTTTGGTGTGTTTGCCCATTATTACTTGATTCTTATTATATTGCTAAATGCCAAAAGGGGGAGAGAGATAGAGATATGTATATTCTGGTTTTATATTCTTTTTGGTATATATGTGCTTTTGGTGCTTTTGGAAGATATTCTCTATCAGGCCAACAGGTTCAACGCATTATTTACGGGGGAGCTATCTTGTTTAGCTCGGTACCGATTATGGGGGAGCTATATTTTCGTCTTTTTCTGTGTCCAGGTATGAATATTGAATATACATTTATTATTTTGTCAATTATCAATATGGGGGAGATTGTTGACACAAAGTCACAGTCAACCAAATATTGATAACATTGACTAAATAATACTTGTAATAATTTAATACGACACACGACGTCTACATCAAGCTCAAGTCAGAAGACAGCTCAGTCTTTGCATTTCAGTTGTATATGAGTCTGTATTTTATACTTTTATTTGAGTCTAGATTGATGTAAACTGTGTCATGCTGAGCTCTTGAGACTTGACCTATAGCCTACCAAATGATCTCTAAACTCCACCATCCAGAAAATATCCATTGGTCCCCAAGAACCAGTTCTGTGCTCTGGAGACAGAGTTCGGGCCGAACTCTGCCTCCACACAGAGTTCGGGCCAAACTCTGTCCCCTAAAAATCAGCAACCTTAATTTTAGGGTTAGCTGGTTGCAAGTTGTCCAACGGCCAAATATTTGAAATTTCCTACCCGAATTATGGCCGAATTCTGCCTACAAAAACCCTATAAATAGGCCAAGAATTCTCTCATTTCAAATCATCCAATCTTCTCTTCTCTTCTCTCTTAAAGCTCAGATAAGCCATATCCTTCCCATCTACTAGCCACAAGCTTCCTAAGTCTCGAGTGCTCAGCATCTCTCAGTTAGGAGTCTTGTACAAGAGTTGAAGAAGTCGCTTGGAAAATTCCAAGCAAATCGCCACTGCGATCCTCTGTAAGAAGTTGACGTGCTCTTCTGAAGAAAAGGCACGGGTTGTAAACTACTATTTCACAAATAGTGGATTTAATCCTGAGCTAGAGTTCTCAGGCATGGACTAGTCCTCCACGAGGAAAACCAGGTTAAAATCGGCTGTGTTTGCGTATGCTCTCTTTCTTCTCATTTTATATTCCGCATTTACTCTGATTAGTTTTGTTTGTGATAGAGTTGAATTTTCAATTGGATATTATCTCTATAAACTCTATTCACCCCTCCTCTAGAGTTGCCATCTGTTCTTCAATAGTGTGGTGGTACGAAATGAAGAAGGATGTATCCAGGTATGTGGCTAAATGTTTAATTTGTCAGCAAGTAAAAGCTAGCAGGCAGAGACCAGCAGGACTATTACAGCTGCTTGACATCCCGGAGTAAAAATAGGAGCACATAACAATAGATTTTGTGTCGGGACTGCCTCGATCCCAAGGAAGGAAGGATGCCATTTGGGTTATCGTGGACCGACTGACGAAGTCAGCTCACTTTATCCCCTTCAAGGTTGGTTTATCCACCGAGAAGTTGGCAGTACTGTACATGCGGCACATCTACCGGATTCATGGAGTTCCGGTAAGTATTGTGTCTGACAGAGATACTAGATTTACCTCTTACTTTTGGAAAAGTTTGCATGACAGTTTGGGAACACAACTGAAGTTCAGCACCGCTTACCATCCCCAGACTGACGGACAATCGGAGAGAATAATCCAGACGCTCGAAGACATGCTGAGATCCTGCGTCTTAGAATTTGGAGGGTCTTGGGAAGACCATTTGTACTTGGTAGAATTCTCCTACAACAACAGCTACCAAGCTAGCATCGGTATGACACCGTTCGAGGCACTCTATGGACGTCGTTGCCGCACTCCACTTGCTTGGGACGACGTCGAAGAATGAGTGTTGCTTGGACCTGAGATGGTGACCGATGCAGCGGAGAAGGTAAGAATGATCAGAGACAAGCTCAGGATCGCCCAAGACAGATAGAAGCATTGGGCCGATAGCAACCGACGACCTTTGGAGTTTGAAGAAGGTGACAGTGTGTTTGTGAAGATCTCTCCTACCAGAGGAACAATCCATTTCGGCAGAGCAGGAAAGCTAAGCCCCAGGTATATTGGTCCTTTTGAAGTACTCAACAGGATTGGAGAAGTGGCTTATCGGGTGGCTCTACCCCCAAGTCTCGAAGGCGTCCACAACGTCTTCCATATTTTGCAGCTGAGACGCTACATCCCGGACCCGAGCCACATCTTGGACCATTCGGAGCTGGAGATTGGACCCAGCCTTACAGTGCCGGAGAAGCCAGTGGCAATTTTGGACAGAGGCGAGAAGAGAACCAGGAACTCTGTGACGCCGATAGTCAGAGTCATGTGGCGGCACAACTCACCAGACGAGTCAACCTGGGAGCGAGAAGATCAGATGCGGGAACAGTACCCGTACCTATTTGAGACTTAAGGTAACCCCTAACCCTGCCTTTAATTTCG
>JANAVB010011395.1:2588241-2837387 GCA_029216955.1 Iris pallida
AGGACGAAATTTTCTAAGGAGGAAAGATTGTGAAACCCAGTTTTGTATTATGAATAATTATTATTAGCATATTATTATTATTATTATTATTATTATTATTATTATTATTATTATTAGTATTAGTATTATTTATCGGTTTTAAAAATTAATTTCCAAAAAAATATATGGCTTTTGATCACTGACTTGACCCGAGCCCGAACCAGCTTCCCGAAACCCAGACCCGTTTTGGAACCCTTTCTTTTGAATCCTGATTCCTTTTCTTTCTTTAAAATATATAAAAATATATATATATGTATTTTCCAAGAGCTGGTCCAAGTTGGACCAGCACCTCACGTTCTCCCCCACACATTCTCTTTTCCCCTTATTTCACTCATCTACTTTTACTCCAGCTCACATCACTTATTCCTCCCCTTCTCTATTTAAACCAACTCACACACCATCCCACCACCCCCACGAGCACCTATCCCTATCCCTCTTTCTCTATTCCCCAGAAGAACAAACCCCTACCTCCATTTCATCCTTCTCCCTCTCTCACTCACAAACCCTCCCCAGCGCGCCCCTGGCCGACCCTTCCAGCCGACGACCCCGACTTCCGGCGCTCATCGCCGCCGCTCGCCGGACCCCGCGAGCCGCCCGCGCGCGTTTCCGCTCCCCTTCCAGCGCCCGCGCGCACTTTTCGGCCACCCGCCGGCCGACCCCAACCCCGCGGCGCCCTTCCCGGCCGCCCCGGCTCCCTGCTGCGCCCTTCCAGGCCGCCCCGGCTCCCCGCGCGCGTTTTCCCGTCCACCGTGCCCGGCCAGCATCCCTTTCGGCGCACCCAGCTCCTGTCCAGCGCTGTCTCGGGTTTCCGTTGCAGTTCGGATCCCTTTTATTTCTATAAATTTGCATCTGAGAGCTCTAGCCGAGCAACCCAAGGTATAACCCCCTGTCCCGTCTCATTTTCATTTGTCTGTGATGAGATTGGTCCCCGATTCCCTCCCGGGAATTCGGTTTTTAGCGACGTCGTAGCTTCGGATCTTTCGGAAATGGATTTATGGATAAAATGGTTTTTGGATCTTTCCGATTTTGTGCTGTGATGTTTTAGGGTTGGTTTCGGTTTTTCGAATTCGTTTCGGGTCGTTCCGAATTAATATTGGGAATGATTGTGGTTATTTTTATATATATATTTTGGGATTTCCCTGGTTTGGGATTTGCAGGAAAATATTGGCACACTTTCCCAGTTTTTGGGTTGACCGAAAATAGAGGAAATGCTGCCGGATTTTCCATAAAATTTAATTATAATTTTAAAATGGTTTTTCGGAAAATATTAATATTTTGGATTTTGGGCGACGGTCGTATTGGTCAATAGGCCCTGGCTAAGTGCAAACGAAACCGACTTCGTCCGGACGTTGAGGCATTAGCCTATATGACGATTAGACCAATATCTGAGACTCATTAATATTTAATTTATTTTTATTATTTAATTTTTCATAATTAAATTGTAGGAAGATTTTAGAACTAACAACTGTTTCGTCTTATTTCAATTTATGTAAATAAATTGTAATGGACATAAGCCCAGCTGGTCTTTTGGCTCTGTGACCTGTAATTTTGTAGCGTAGGTTTTCTGTTGTATTTCTGGTTTTGCGAGTTCTTTTAGCGTACGCGTAAATCAAATAGATAATTATTTTGATATAGAAAATTAATGAAGTTTTCTCACATTAAAATTTATAAGTTTTAATATTTAACAACGATCATGTTTTTCTCATTAAATAAGAAATTTAGTTTTATATGTATAATTACGAAAACACAAAGTTTTAACCAAATAAATTGGTAATTACGAGTTTTTCTAAAATACAAAGTTAAATTGATCTTTCCCTCGTCATCAATTACAACGCACCGATAACCGCGTTTTGTTTATGTTTAATAAATAAAGATTAAAATTGATTAGGACACAATTAGAGATTTCAACTAGCATAGTTAGCTTGGTAACCCTGGATTTTGAGTCAACTTCTCGAATGTAGGATTTCGAGGACAAATCTAAATCCCATCTCGAAGTCTTCAACCTTTCCAGTCCAGTCCATTTTGAGGCAAGTATATTTTGTGTTAGTTTACACTTATTTTAATAATCGCTTTACTTCAAGTTTAAACCACGATGCAACACGAAAAACTCTCTGAGAGCACTGACTGATTGACTGTTGGGTACTGGGGGAATAGTGTAATGTTTATGACCACATCCAACCGATAACTTAGAACTGTATTACCTTATCCCTCTCTCACATGGGGATAAGCCATATCGTATCAATAGGATACTACTGTACAACCCAAGCCGGTCATATTCATTGCCTATTCAAAATCACACTGTTTAACTGCTAGAAAACTGTTTATTTCAAATTGTTTAAAAGTGCATGATTCTATTATTATTTTAACTGTCAAATTAGCATAAATTGTACTTTGCTCCCTCCTGACTGGAGATACATTTTTAAGGGATATTGAGGATGCTGAGCTGTTATACAGCAGCTATTACGACCCGATTCTGTACCCCGTGGTGCTGTCAGAGTCCCCTTTGGAGGACGCAGGGACTGAGGCCGATGAGCCGAAGGCTTAGATAGATTTTCTTTTCCAGTTTTGTTGTTTCATTAAAAATTTCTGTTTATTTGAATTCAGTATTTATTTCAGTACTTTTAATTCCAGTTGTATTTATTTCAAATGTTTAATAAAGTTTCAATTTTCGAATATCGAGTTGTGACAAATAAAGATATTGTTGTTATGGTTACCTGCTAATGGAACAGCTTACTGCCGCCGTCTCAACAACGGTGCAGGCTGGACATGATCCGATTCGACCCAATTATTTAGGATTTGGGTCGTGACAATTAGGCATAACGTTGCATATTATTCATGTTTATTAACATGAATGACCACAGGACACCGACACGTTCATGATGCGAGGTTTATATGATTATTCGTAGTATTGACCTTGTAATAGTATTCTAGATTGTTCATCGTAATTATTTATCGTGATAGTAGTGACTGCATGGACTTGACAATATGATAGATACCAGACATGGGGTTGGGGAGAACTTGTCACGTCCCAGAACCAGAATACTGGAGAGCGGGGGCAGACATAGCCAGCTACGTATATGAAATGGAATCCGCCTCGCTATACGGTCACGGCTGTCTAGATACATGAGGGTTTATCTATAAGCCAACAGTCTCTTAAGGTCATGAACAAGCCTAGTGTCTCAATCACAAGCAAGTAAGTAAAAGTCACAAGATGTATGATCATTAAATATACAATAGTAAGGCGTCCCAAACATTACATATTCAGTTGATCATGAAGCTAGTCGTTACAAAATGTCAGGACTAGCAAGAGTTTAGTCATACATGATCAACCCTAGGATCTGTTAATCATGTTACAGCCCGTAGGCAGACAGTAAGTAAGTGCAATCGAGCTAAACAGGTGCTCGTCGGCTAAACGCCTCAAAAGAATATTTTTACAATAGAGTGGGAGAGCCAAAAATAACCCACTCGTTGCCAGGGTTCCGTCTAGTGGCCACCATCTGGCTAGAAGGTCGGTAGATCCTCTGGAGCTGCTTCGAAATCTGGCCACACAAAACCAGCTGGGTCAGACCCCAGAAAGAGCAAGTGCCACAAAGGAGGCTTCACTTAAGAACCAAAACCAGCAATCAGCACAAGATACAAATAAAAGTAAGAACTGGAAATAAAGAAAATACACCAGGATGATATACGACGAGATAACCATGGAACTATTCAGATAACCAGGTTACAACCCGTAAACCAAACAAGGACCGGGGTTGTAACCCTTCGTCTGAACAGAACTTGGAATTCTCACCCTTTATCAGTAAAAATAAATACAAGCATTCTGGTCATCAATAATCTGGAATAGGATCAGGGCAAGACTAGACTGGTTAGACTCCATCCAATCACTTCACGGCCAAGCAAGAATTACGGCTTGATACTTTAACTAACTATGGTTGTCACAAGCCTAATTACTAACAAGATGTAGTGAGATTACTCCACAACCACAAGCCCTGCAGACCATCCAGGTTACCCGGGTTAAAAGATTAGAGTTGAATTCAGGTGGGTACATCGCCCAGGAAACGAATGTACCCTTAGGTAGCTTGAAGGGTGCAACACATGACAGTGTGCTGGAAATGTGCCCTACTCGACGGCAGGCTACAGATCCCAAGGCGTTCCCAGGTAACGGGATTGCCTGTAGCTGGGAAATCTCGTCATGACTAATGTATTAATCTAGTTATTAGCCTTAGTCCATTTTAGTAGGTACTCCTGACCGTGGTACTCAGGAGTCCCTGTCCTAGACATGATACAAGACAGGACTGGTTTATTTATACAAACACAATCGCCCACGGTGTCCAGATTAATTATACAGGTCATGTCATGTCAGGTAGCCGTCGCAACAGCTATTCGAGATAATCATGTCAGGTTATCATGCCAAGTGTACTTGTCAGGAGTGCGCCACGACGGGCCACTATCAGGTCATGTGAGGTTATTATGTCAGGAGTGCACCACTACGGGTCACTATCACGTCATACTCAATTATCAATTACAAACATATCAAGCAAACTCGTGATTATCAAGTTCAGGACAAAAGGCGTAAGGATATAAAATGGACGTTAAACATCTAATAAAATATCAATATACAAGGCTATAGAAGATCCAGGGTAATCAGGCTACGCTCAGGTCATACGCTCAGGTCATACGCTCAGGCCATACGCTCAGGTCATACGCTCAGGCCATATGCTCAGGCCATACGCTCAGGTCATACGCTCAGGTCATACGCTCAGGTCATACGCTCAGTCCATACGCTCAGGTCATACGCTCAGGTCATACGCTCAGGCCATACGCTCAGGTCATACGCTCAGGCCATACGCTCAGGTCATACGCTCACAAAAGGCAGCGTATGCACTCCATACGACTCCTCATCAAGGCAGCGTATGAGGTCCATACGACTCCTTGCCAAGGCAGCGTATGAGGTCCATACGACTCCTTGTCAAGGTAGCGTATGCAAGTCATACGCTTCCAAAAGGCAGCGTATGAGGACTGTGCTGCGCTAAAGAGCGCGCGCAACTCAGTGGCACAAGCTAAAAAGCTCGTGCACTGCTCACTGTCTTCTCCAAATCAGCAAGAACTCCATGGTTTGAACCCAAGGCTTCAAAAGTCCATAACTTGGTCAAAATAAGTCCAAATCCAACTTTTCAAAGGTCAAAATTGGGTAGAATAAAATTCTCTACAATATGGAACCATCAAAACTTGAAAACCAAGAAGTTTGATAGATCAAAACCACCAAAATCCGAAAATAACCAATTTCTAGATCTACAAAATTAAAGCCTCAAAATGGAAAATGACAAGTTCTAATGTGTCTTAGAAACATGAGAAAAAGCTAATAGAACAATAAAAATGGGCTCTCTTATGGAAGCAAGTTGCACTTGCCTAGACCTCTCTCTTCTCTCTTTGGTAGGTGAAGGGAGTAAACGAGGAAGAAGAAGATGAATAATGAAGAGAGAGAATGAAAAGGGCTAATAAATACAAATGGTGGTGGTAGGTAGGGGTTCACCTTGGGTTCATCATGAACCCAATCAAAACCAAGCCAAGCCGAACCAACCAACCCGAACCAGGAATAAACCAAGCCCAGAAGGAAATGCCAAGCCAGGAAATCATGCAATACAAGAATAAAATACGTACACGTATTCCAAGAATACGTAATACGAACCACAGGCATTACAGAACTTGAGTACACTATCAAACCTGTTGTCATGTGGCTTATTGTTTATGTGACCCTTTAGCTCTGTAGCAGAGTGGAGGCTATCACTATCATGTTTGATTATCCTTGGTCCCACGATACGGTATAAAGGACAATATCCTGCTAAGGTGCTTTTGAGCTTCAGTTGAGAAAGTCTGATATTCTAGTACATGTTCTCACATCCATATCACTTAGACTGGTTACGGTAGATACCCTTTTTTGTTAATTTATTTTACTGTTACTTGACATATTTTTTTGTACCTTGCTAGTCCCCTGAGAACCTGGTGATCTCTCTAGGTAGAAGTCATACATAACTGGTCTATTGATCATGGAGCTATTGATGTGATCGACTCAGGTATGTTATCATGCTTACATATTGTTTCCTTTGCTTATACTCTGCTCTTAGCCTAGTTTTATAGATCCATGTCGTTTTCGGGTCAAATCGAACATGTATATTATTGGGCTGCAGAGCATAATATATATTGTTCATTCCTGATTTTCTTATTATGTGGATTGAGTTTGTTATATTCATAGTTGTTTGATAGATAGAACTAGAACACCAAGACAACTTATATGTATTCGAGCCGGACTGGAGTCCACTCGATTCGTAGCTGACATGTATACGATCTCATATTTCTACGTATTTTGGGACTGGAACGTTATGTTTCTCTCACAGTCTCTTGGTTTTTGCGTTTCGTTTCTAACATATGGTAAGATCTGAATATATATTTTATCCTTATATAAACAACTCTCTTTTATATGGTCACTATTTTTGAACCCTCAACCGATACAACATACAAATCAAACAACATCTATTATGTGCTTAGATTCGATCAAACCCACGAATGATCCCTCGTCAGTCTCTCTGGTTTCAAGGAAAAGTTATTAACTTGATTACCCCTGCAATGATTGAAAGCCTAAAAAAGATGATCATGATGACTTAGGATAGTTAGAAGAGTTATGGTGATGTTCGGGAGATGTTAGGCACATAGACACCATGAAACTTGGCATAATTTCACAATGGCATCGACAGTATATGAATATTGGAGTTATGAATTAGGAACTATTAACTCCTGAAAGAATATTATGTTTCCGACGTGTCAAAAAAAGGGGCCGGTTATATACACCCCAACCATTTCTAAGGACATCCCAAATAACTTAAATAAAAAAATAGATTCATGTTAAAAGACCAATATATCCCAAGGCTTTCTAAGAACACCCCACCACACAAAAAAAAATCTGGGATGAGCAAGACAAATACTGGTCGAACAGACAATGGTATGTTCGACAAGTATTGGTCGAACATGTCTTTTTCGGTTCGACAAATACTGGTCAAACATGTCTTTTTCTGTTCGACAAACACGGGTCGAACAAATTCTATTCGAATATGCCATCTTCTGTTCGACACATTCTGGTCGAACATACACACTATAGTTCGACTGTCGTGGGTCGAACATTCCTCTGTTAGGTCGACAAACCAGGATCGAACCTATCCGTGAATACACCCAAAAAAATTTCAAATTGTTTTTGTTTCAACAACAGTTTATGGAGTTCGAATCACAAACAGTGATTAAAAACAAAAATAGTAAAGAGTTTGAACTAATTAGGGTGTTCGATTTATGGGTTGTGAAGGATTTGGAGAGAGGGAGTAGGGGGGCCGGTTAGGATTGGAGAAGAGGGGAATCGGTGTGGGGGTGGAGTGAGGTGTAGGATGTGAAAAATGATAGATTATATATTTTAATAGGAATGATATTTTAGTCAAGTGTTGGGGTGCCCTTAGCAATATTCATCATTTAAATTATTTTAATTGGGGTAATCTATCCCCAAGGTTGTAAATCCTATTTCACCATCTGAATTCAGACCTATTTCTCTTTGTAATGTTCTTTACAAAATTATTTCTAAAATCATTACAAATAGGATTCGTCCATTTCTTCCACAGCTCATTAACCCTCTTTAAAATGCATTTGTTCCAGGTAGACATATTAGTGATAATATTATCATTGCCCATGAGTTATTCCATTCTATTTCTAAATTCCATCCATCCAAAAGTGCGTTTGCTCTGAAACTTGATTTATCTAAAGCCTATGATAGGCTGGATTGGAGAATTATTAGCCAAGCTCTATGAGGGTTTGGCATTATTGGCAAATCATATGATCTTATCATGACTTGTATTACAACTACTACGTTTGCAGTTCTTGTGAATGGTATTCCTTCTCAGAAGTTTAAACCAAGTTATGGGATTCGTCAAGGGTGTCCTCTTTCACCATATCTATTTATAATGAGTATGGAAATTTTATCCACTTTTATTAGTGTTATGGAAAGGAATTCACTCTATGATGGCATCAGAATTAATCGTTCATCCATGTCATTTTCTCATTTAACTTTTGCGGATGATATCCTCTTATTTGGTATTTGTTCCCTACACAATATTCTCCAAATCAAAATCATTATTCTATTCTTCGAACAATGGTCTGGTCAAAGAATAAATTTTGAAAAATCATCCATTTATTTCTCAAGGAGATGTGATCCTTACATGTGTTAGCTATATCGAAATTTGTTGAGTGTCAAACCTATGTTGTCTTCTGATAAATATTTGGGTCATAGGATCTTGCAATCCAAAAAACGTTTGAATACTTACTATGATCTCCTTCAAACTAGTAGTTGTAAACTTTCTGGATGGAAACGTAAATGTCTCTCACATGCTGCACGCACTGTCCTCATTAAATCTACTCTTTCCTCTCTTCCTGTTTTCTACTATCCTTCTACCTCATCCCGAAGAAAATCACTAATATTCTATCTAAACATCAAAGGGACTTTTGGTGGGGGATGGACAACAACAAGAGGAAAATACATTATACAGCTTGGGCAAATCTTACTAAACCAAAGTTTCAAGGGGGCCTAGGTATTCGTGATCCATGTATTGTCAACAACTCTCTGCTCCTCAAATTATCATGGAGATTACTTCAGGATAAATCAGCTCTTTGGTCCAAACTTATTATGAGCAAATATCTACATAAATCATCATTTTGGATGGCCCAATCTAAATCTTCTGATTCCTGTGTTTGGTCGAGCATCTTAAAGAGCAGAAACTATCTTCATGGCAATGTGGTCTGGTCTGTTGGAGATGGATCACAAATAAATATTTGGACAGAGCCTTGGGTTCCTACGTTACCTGAACATATGGTAACAGGCTATCCGTTTGCCAGGAATTGGGTTACTCATGTTAGTGATCTCATAAATAGTGATACTCTCTGCTGGAAATTGAATTTCATCCTGTTGTTGTTTCCACAACATGAAGCTGAAGCCATTTTGCAAATTCCATTATCAAGTAACTGCACTACTGATCGCCTATTCTGGAAGCATACTATAGATGGTATGCTTAACACTAAATCTGCATATCGTATCATCCATGAATCTATCAACAATGCTCCACAAATATCCCCTGTTGCTTCATTCTCGGATTGGAAGAAGTTATGGTCGCAAACTCATATATGTCCAAGAGTGCTGATTTTCATTTAGAGAGCTCTCACAAATTCTCTATCCACAAAATCAAATCTTCATCGCAGGATCACTCAAATTGATGATCTATGCCCCATTTGCAAGGTATGTGAAGAATCGACTAACCATTTATTTTTTCATTGTTCTATAACAGGTATTTCATGGCAAAGTAATCCTGCATTTATGCGACATTTCAATCCTCAATGCTCTATTTCCTCTTTCATTTCGAGTGCACTTCATGAGGGTGATCGGGATCCCATGGCTTCCTGTTGCTACTTATTGTGGTCTATTTGGAAAGCGAGGAATAAATTTATCTTTGAGAACCAAGCTATTGACACTGACCGAATTGTTAGAGAAGCAACAGCCCTGAAGGAAAAATATGAATTCTTCAATATGAATCATGTTCAACCAACTTCGTCGACAACCTTGATCCAAGCAAATGACTCTAAGTGGCATCCTCCCAATAATAACTATTTGAAGATCAATTTTGATGGAGCATACATTGATGGGAAAATGTCAGCAGCAACTATCTTAAGGGATGGAAGAGGACTATTCATTGGTGCAATTTCTAAAACTCAAAAAGGAGGTTCACCAATTGAAGCGGAAGCTCTTGGTGTTCATCTTTCTTTGCTATTAGTGGAGAAGAAAAAAACTTAATCAAGTCATTATTGAAGGTGGCTGCAAATCTCTCATTGATGCTATTGCCTCATGTGTGACTCCGGCCATTTGGTTGATTCGCCATACTGTTTACAATGCCAAGACATTCCTAGAATCAAATGAGGAAAGCTCGATCTCTTTTGTTCCAAGACTTGCCAATCAATGTGCTCACCAACTGGCTTCTCATGTTTTATTGCATATCCTGCTAACAGTCTTCTTGTTTATGATACTATCCCTCAATGTATTTCAGACTATATATTGTTGGATATATCTGTTTGTAATATTGTGAACACTTGAATGAAAGTATTGGTATTTCAAAAAAAATAAAATTGGGGTAATCTTAAAATATGAGATGTCCTTAGAAATGGCTGAGATGTGTATAGCCGGCCCCTCAAAAATATGGGTCCGACTATACGCACCCCACATATTTCTAAGTTGACCCCAATTTCTAAGTTTACCCCGCTAATAGAAAACTAGACTGAACAAATTTCTAAGTCTACCCCAATTCTGGACAGAAATGCCCCTAACCCAAATGAAACATAACCCCACCCCAGTCCACCATATCATTCAATTATTTCTAAGTCTACCCCAAACACACATTCAAACCCATCCCAACCTAACCCTAAAACTCTCCTCCTCCTCCTCCTCCTCCTCCTCCACCCCATTTTCGAACCGAACTCTCCCATTTGTACGACCCTAAAATTTCGAACGAAAACGCAAAAATTTTTAGGGTTTCCATCGGCACTGTTCGACCCTGATTTGTCGGACGGATGTCAAACTGTTCGGCTCACGACAGTCGAACTTTCCTACTCTGTTCGACAACATCCTGCCGAACAGTTTGTATTTGTTCGACCATCACAGGTCGAACAGTATGGATTTGTACGTTCGACCTGTGTATGTCGAACACTTTTAATATTTCGACCTGTGTATGTCGAACACTTTTAATATTTCGACCTGTGTATGTCGAACAGTACGAATTTGTCCGACTCGTTCAGGTCGAACAGTTCGCGAATTTTTTTTTTTTTTTTCAAAATCGAAACAGCCCAATCACTACTCGAAACAAAAATATTAGTAGGGAGATCTTCTATCATTACTTTGGCCCTCCATTGTAATTTCTTTAAGCTTCAAATAATGTCTTCTAGGGTTTTTGGGTTTGAGGAAGATAGGTTGGGGTGTAGAGTTAGAAATAGAAAAAGGATAAATCAGTCATTTAACAATACAACTTAAGTTACTCAGAAAAGTTAGGGTCAACTTAGAAATAGGTGGGGTGCGTATAGTCGGACCCCAAAAATATTTTCTTCTTCTAATTGGTTGTGCCAACCAGTACAAAAGTATACTCCAAGCCTCTTCCCTAATTTCTTCTTCCCCGCAGATCAGAGAAGAAAAAAAGAAGTACAGTAATGAAAGCGTTGTTGCTCCACCACCCTCTCCTCCCCCTCTTCCACCATCCCCACCACCCCACAACCACCACCATCCCCTTCTTCTCCCTCTCCTCCTCCCCCTCCCCAAACCCTTCCTCCATCATTGTCGTGGGCTCCGCCAACGCCGACATCTATGTGGAGATCCCCCGCCTTCCCGCCCCCGGCGAGACCATCTCCGCCGCAACCGGACGCACCCTCCCCGGAGGCAAGGGCGCCAACCAGGCCTGCTGCGCCGCCCGCCTCTCCCTCGCCCCCGTCCGCTTCCTCGGCCGCGTCGGGGACGACGCCCACGGCGGCCTCCTCGAGGGCGCGCTCCGCGGGTGCGGGGTCCGGATGGAGGGGCTGGCGAGGGTGGTAGGCGCTCCCACGGGGCACGCGGTGGTGATGCTGCAGCCCGGAGGGGAGAACTCCATTGTGATCGTGGGCGGCGCGAACATGCTCGGCTGGCCGGAGCGGATGGGGGAGGAGGAGAAGGAGGTGGTGAGGGGGGCCGGGGCGGTGCTGCTGCAGAGGGAGATCCCCGACGCCATCAACATCCAGGTGGCGGAGGTAGGTAACACTCCAATAAATGCATTTATCATAACAGAAAAATCTTCTTTAGTTGGTTTGGACATGTGCAATGTAGAAGAATTAGCTATGTTGCGCGAATACGGACATGCCACATGGATGTGGATATGGACACAGTATTGACACGGAATACGGACATTTTCAAAGTAGTTACTCGAACACGGGTACGTGCACGATATGGATACCTGCACTGTTTGGTTGTGTCCGCTGCAACACAACGAATAAGATATTAGTCAAAAGAAGCCATTGGAACTAGGCGTGCAACATAGCCATAAGATATTAGTCAAAGGAGCCGCTAGGCATACACCTAAGCAAACTTTAAGCAAACTTAAGGTTAGTGGGGATTGCGAGGAGGAGGAGAGTGTAACGGAAGATATTTTACTTTTTAACATGGTACTTAGGCACAGCCATGAAAGAGTATCCCTGTGCCATGGAGGTACCCACCAATGTCAGCGACCTTACCACCGTTTTTTTGAATAGCTTGTTTCGACAACTCGAACACAAAATTTACATGATATATGTATGATGTAAGTGCCAAAACTTATCCTTGCTATCAGTGGCGGATCGAGGACTACAATCCACTGGGGGCACAATCACAAGAGGGTGTGGGGGAAACGCCTCCAAAATCTTTCAGAAAATACTACTATATGTATTCTGTTTTTACATAATTTTACATGATCATAAGGTTCTACTAGATGTGTAATGTTTCTCAAGTCCAAATATGATCTTGTAGCTAGATGTATATTATTTCTATAAGTTAACATCTTTCAGAAAGTACTACTAGATCTGTATTGTTTCTCAAATCCGCTTGGTCACTTTGTTACCTCCCGCATGGCTATGACGTTTGTGATTGTAGGTATGCACAATGCTGGTAGCGGTTGGAGGATATTGAGGCTCGAGGCGGAGGGCATGGTTGAGTGACTCGTCCATTGTTTAGTATTTGGGCACAGTCACATGGGCAGAAATGGGAGGCCTCAGGCCCACTTCGTATCTCCTCTCCGTGCTCGACTTGTCGCTGTTGGCAGATAGGCACCGCGAATCGGGCCAACTTGTTGAATTCTGTAGCATACTGACGCACCGTCATGTTTCCCTGCTTCAGCTGCATAAACTCATTCTCCTTCGCTTGACGGATCGCTGCTGGTAGGTACTCGACTTCGAATGCCTTGCGGAAGGTAGTCCAAGAGATCGGCACGGTTGAATCATCGCGACGGATCGCTTGTTTCTGTACGGCCTACCAGTCGTGCACGTTCAACCGAAGTTGAAGTTGAGTACAAGCGACTTGCTTTGTTTCTTCGATATCGAGGAGCTCGAAGTTGTCTTCGATCTCTCCTAACCAATCGATTCCTAGAAGGGTCTTCAGTGCCAGAGAAGGAAGTGCAAAACGCCTTCTTTGAAATTGGAGATCTCGAAGGTGTTATTCCCTTGCGGCACAGGTTGAGGCGTGGGCTCCCATGGTGCGACTTCAGTAGGTCATACCACAGGCTCGACAGCATGGGCTGTTGTAGAATTTTCGTTGTTACCACCGTGTAATGACCCGTTCCGTCCTAGCGGAACGCCGATTCAAACGGCAAGTGCAACGACTCAAATGAACCATCGACTCGAAGAGTTGCGTCGACCTAATGAAGAATTGATGCAAGACTTACATTGGCCCGTCGAAGATAAATCCAGACTTAGACTTTCAAAGGCGCGTTCGGAGTATCGTTCGGCCGATGCGACCATCGCTAAGGTGGGTGGCTCCGATGAACCTGTCTTTGCTTAGCCTAGACACTTAATAATACGGACACTGTCACTAGAATCGCTAGGCGATAACACCGTGCATGCTAATGAATAACTCAACGCACCTAGCTAAGGGAATAATCCCATCTTGTATGCTTGTTTAGAATATGGAAAAGAACTCGGAAAATATAAGAACTCTCGCACCGCACTCCACGCTCGTACCAAGACACAAGCTTACATTTCAAGTTTCTTATGCGTTCAACAATGAAGCAATGAATGGTTTACAACAATGAAATGGGAAGACTATCGACATAGTCGTTCCGAGTGGAGTATAGCAACATTGGAAGACTTCGGGACCGATGGGTCGCCAAGGCGACTCCCGCACAGGGAGTTGCATAATGTACGAATGAATGAATAAGTGAATGAATGAATCAACGAATGAATGAATGAATACGTGAATGAATCAATGAACGAACGAACAAGTAAAAGAACAAAAAGAAAGAATGAATAAAAGATAAGAAAGAAAGGAATGGTTAGCGACAGGTATGACGGGATGTGCAACGGGACTCGCTACCCGCGCTACACACGGCCGCCGCCGCCAACCTGGTCGATAACGCATTATGGCTCACAGACAGCTTATGGCTCAAAGACAGCCGTTAAGTTAAAATGACAAGACAATACGAAATGGTCGTAGACAACCCACTCGTATATGGGGGGAAGAATCAAAAAGGGATTCCATGGCAACGATCAACGAGACATCGTGGCCGGTCTAGACGGAATCATGGCTTACAGGCGGCCTATGTGTGGGCTCGGACACACAAGAGACGTAAGGCCGGATATTTCAAAAGACTATCAAGTACCAGCCATCATACTATGATAGGTGAGAATACCAAAGAGAACATGTCCAAAATGGCTTGTGATGCCAGCGACCGGTACATATAGATTAAATGGGCTTGCTGTTGGCAATCCACGTGCAAGTCCTTGTATTGAAACAAAGTAGTCTAAGTAAATTAAACAATTGAATAGTTGAGTGAACATGGACGTTAGAATAAAACCCTTCGAGCATAACACAACTGACTGGTTGAGTAGATGGGATCCGAGTGAGAATGATCATCGAAACGAGGCGTGGTCATAACGTATCTTCACAAGCGGGAACACGTCGTAGAATCTGAGGCAGGGCCATGCCCTTGACATTGAATGTTTATGTAGAAAGACAATTAATGATAGACGGTGCACAAAAGTAAATAGAACGTGTTTGGTAATGATAGCATTTTGGGCGAGCTAGCCTCCCCACCAGTGCATAACAATGTACTGATAACCCCACAGTTTGCTTGTAGGGTGCAGGAGACGTCGTCGGGTGCAGAGCTTTCCTCGAACGTGCTAAGGCGCGGAGCTAACTCTGGAGCCTTGGAGCGTTGCAAAGGAACTGAAGCACCATATACATGACATAATGTATCGGAACATCGCCATGAATCATTCCATCTTGTAAGCCACTTGGCACGTCTTTTATGTTTCAGAGAGAGAGTTTGAGCTACTTGTAATCTCGGCCTAGCGTCGCTTGTAAACTTCTTGAATATCAATAAAGAGATTGAATTTGTTCCAACTTGTGTTCAATTACTTTTCGCTGCAAATGGGGACACTCTGTGCGACTCTGTGGCCTAGCTCAAATCGGCCGTTTCTGGACTTAGCCTTGCACGAGAGCAACTTAGTCTCGTGTGGCATCATGTCTTAGCAAGGACGATCGCTCCTACGGGAGCGGGACGTGACAGATTGGTATCAGAGCACGGCTTTACGTCCTTGGACTTTATTTCGATTATCTCAGTTTTGAAAGCTCGTTTGAAAACAAAGAAGTATACGCTCTCTCTCGTTGTGCCTTGGGATGTTTCATACAATAAGTCTAATATTTTCAAAAGCTCGTACGAGTACTCGGTTGAACGGGATCGATAGGCGAAGGCCTTTGTGCCAAACCATGACGGACTTGAGTTGAAAGAAAACCAATGCTAAAAGTTAGCAAACGTAGTGCGTGCTTGAATAACCTTACGCTGACAATAGCGAACGAGTACACGAGACCGAAGTATAGTTCAAACGGGATGGTTATACACACCGCCTTTTGGCTAAGATGTGTTGAGTATCGTGCACCTAGATCTTCTGGTGCGAACGAGTTGCGAGCGAGATTGACTATCTCTCGGACGAGAATAAGTAAGACTTAGAACGTATGTTGATAGAGACGTTACTTGACCAACGCTAAAGCGAACAAGGGAAATGGTTCTTAGACTTTGAGGAACGGGCGAACGCGCAATTGAACATATCGATTGAGAATCGAATGATCTTTTGAGGAATTGTAGAATGACTTGACCCCGAGTGGTATATGTGATAGCTTCGAAGAAGAATAAGAGTGAATGTTGACGACCAGTCGAGTGGCTCGAACCCTGAGTGGTGTATGGACGTTGTAGAAATTGTTCGAGCGAAACTAAAGGATTTACGGCTAGAACGAGTATGTCGGCAAGCGATGATATCGCGCAAAGCCTTAGAACGAGTAATGCTTAGTTGGTTGCGACTTCGAGAGTCTCAAACGAGATATCGTTCGGACGAATCAAGAATGCGTAGTGCGAATTACAAAACAAGTTGAATAGAGAGTAGGAAAGGTGAAATAAATAGATGTCTTGGTTGAGGAGACGTAGAAGATCGTACGTGCAATTTCAAATAGTTGACTGGATTGAAACTTGAGTTAAGGTGAAATACTCATAGACGAGATCGAAGTTAGCACGATTGGGAGATAGCGTGCATGGAAAACGTTGGTTTGAAGATACGAGAATGACTAAGGATTTGGAATAGATGTTGCTCAATGAAGAGTTAGCACGAGACAATGTGAATTGAGGAAATTAAGTTGCACGACTCGGAATTCGTTGCAAAAGAAAGATCGTTAGGTTATGTACATCATCAATGGTATTGAGGCGTATCAATGATCGATGTACGATAACTCGGGGGTACTCTGATTCGATGAATGATGATCGTGTTATAAGTTATTGTTTCGTGGGATGCTATGTTGGAGATTTTGATAGAAATGAATGTTTGGATGAAGAAGAGAAGTGACTTGATTGTTCGGTGATAACCACAACGACAACGATCTTGTCTTGTGCGGGCGCAACTCCAGCCTCGCACATGCGTCACATCGCGCATGGTGATTCATGTCCAGCGGGAATGATCGAACTCGAAATACCATGACATGGCAATTTTGATTGCTTCGACTTGTAGTTTGAAGCAAAGGCGAATTCGAGGATTGATCGGACTTATGATTGACGACTAAGTAAAGTTGAGGATTGAGTAGACCCAATCTGCGTATCGAAAATGAGTAAGTCTAGACTCAACGCAAGAGTCACGTCCCGATGAAGATGATTATTCCGCGGAAATGTTGACATGGTGATTCATGTCCGCCGTGGATAATCAGACTTGCGTGAGATCGGGGTGCGACATATTGCAATGCTAGACGACCTTGTGATCGACTACGTGAATTGGATAGGATGGATAAGTAAATTGTATAAAACATACCTGAAGAGATAGACTACGAAAGTTGCTAGTGTGGACGCACGATATTAACATGTCGAGGATTTGGTTGAGGATAACATATCGTAGGATGACTTTCCTAAACGAGCACGAACTTGGAGCGGAGAATGTCTTGATGTGAATATGGTGAACGTTGCTCGATGTTTAGAAATTTGAGTGAAACGAGCTTGGATAGAAAACCACGTACGAACGAACAAAATGGTCTGACCATGGGATTGGGGCGAGCGTCGTGCAATGACCTTGTACGATGAACCATGAACTTGACTTGTAACTATGACTTTGTGAGATGACCTAGCGGATAGGCGGACGACCCTATGCCGAGTGATTGAACCTGTGTGACTGACATTTACAGTATCTTCTGAACGGACGATAGACTTGGGGCAACAAGACTTAGAGTTAGGATGTGGAACTGGGAGTGTGCGTTAACGATAATAATACCGGCCCCAAATGAAGTGAATGAATGAAATCGAAGTTGCACAAGTAAAGTTGGGATAACGAATTGAATCATTGATAGGAAGACGTACTCGATGATAGTGCAATACTTGGTCTCGAATCGGACGGGAATTACTTAAACTTGGTCGACTCCACTAAGAAGAAATCGTATTGATTTTGTAGACAAGAACGCTTAAGAAACGAATCGGAGCATCTCGAGGACCGAGATAAACGATAGTGAGACGCACATGAGTTCGGTTTTAATCGAAGTTAGTAAAAACGATCGGCAAATTGAAACTATCACGAGTAGCTTGTCTGACTTTGCTAATCGCTAAGCTTGGTTGAAATGTACGTATTCGGAGGACGCCTTAAATATGTGCACGATCCAAACTCAGCGACATGATGAACTCGAATGCAGCTGCAAGTAGGTATTGAGATGCGCATGAACGAATGAGTGAGTTAGTCTCAGCCTATGACTCTCGTGTTTGATGAATTACAACGCACCTCGTGCGACCATTACAGTCCCGTGACAGGGCACAATAGTGACCAAGTCATAGAAACATGACGACTGGGTGAGTACCATTAACTCTTGAATAAGTAGTAAAGTCATTCGATGAAATTTATCAAATACATGCAACACAAAACTTGGAAGGATAACCGAGTATAGTTTGATGCCATCGAGCGATAAAGCCATTCGATAGGAATTGTCTAAGATACGCACACGACATGAGTTAAGGAACGGTAGGATAACCTGCACTCAGGAAGTCTCTAGGACGAGACTTGTTTTCAGTGGTGTATTATGTAATGATCTGCTCCGTCCTAGCAGAACGTCGATTCAAACGGCAAGTGCAACGACTCATATGAGCCGTCGACTCGAAGAGTTGCGTCGACCCGATGAAGAATCGATGCAAGACTTACATTGGCCCGTCGAAGATGAATCCAGACTTAGACTTTCAAAGGCGCGCTCGGAGTATCGCTCGGCCGATGCGAACATCGCTAAGGTGGATGGCTCCGATGAACCTGTCTTTGCTTAGCCTAGACACTTAATAATACGAACACTATCACTAGAATCGCTAGGCGATAACACCGTGCATGCTAATGAATGACTCAACACACCTAGCTAAGGGAATAATCCCATCTTGTATGCTTGTTTAGAACATGGAAAAGAACTCGAAAAATATAAGAACTCTCGCACCGCACTCCACGCTCGTGCCAAGGCACAAGCTTACATTTCAAGTTCCTTATTCGTTCAACAATGAAGCAATGAATGGTTTACAACAATGAAACGGGAAGACTATCGACATAGTCGTTCCGAGTGGAGTATAGCAACATTGGAAGACTTTGGGACCGATAGGTCGCCAAGGCGACTCCAGCACAGGGAGTTGCATAATGTACGAATGAACGAATAAGTGGATGAATGAATCAACGAATGAATGAATGAATACGTGAATGAATCAATGAACGAACGAACAAGTGAAAGAAAGAAAAGAAAGAATGAATAAAAGATAAGAAAGAAAGGAATGGTTAGCGACAGGTATGACGGGGACGTGCAACGGGGCTCGCTACCCGCGCTGCACGAACGTCGCCGCCGACCTGGTCGATAACGCATTATGGCTCACAGACAGCCTATGGCTCAAAGACAGCCGTTAAGTTAAAATGACAAAACAATACAAAATAGTCGTGGACAACCCACTCGTATACGGGGGGAAGAATCAAAAAGGGATTCCAAGGGAACGATTAACGAGACATCGTGGCCGGCCTAGACGAAATTATGGCTTACAGCGGCCTGTATGTGGGCTCGGACACACAGGAGATGTAAGGCCGGGTATTTCAAAAAACTATCAAGGTGTACCAGCCATCACGCTATGATAGGTGAGAATACCAAGGGGAACATGTCCAAAATGGCTTGTGATGCCAGCGATCGGTGCATATAGATTAAGTGGGCTTGCTGGTGGCAATCCACGTGCAAGTCCTTGCATTGAAACAAAGTAGTCTAAGTAAACTAAACAATTGAGTAGTTGAGTGAACATGGACGTTAGAACAAAATCCTTCGAGCATAACACAACTGACTGGTTGAGTAGATGGGATATCCGAGTGAGAATGATCATCGGAACGAGGCGTGGTCATAACGTATCTTCACAAGCGGGAACACATCGTAGAATCTGAGGCAGGGACACGCCCTTGACACTGAATGTTTACGTGAATTATGTTAAGTTGATATATATGAATTGTTGACTAACTTTGTTTACTTTGGACAGGGAAGATCGGACGGTAAGTATGGGTAAGTCGTGCATGTATTTCCATGCAAATACTTGAAATCGGTAACACGAGATAGGTTATGATATATGCCATGAAACTGATCTTAACGCAAGATTAGAAAGACAATGAATGATAGACGGTGCACAAAAGTAAATAGAATGTGTTTGGTAATGATAGCATTGTGGGCGAGCTAGCCTCCCCACCAGTGCATAACAATGTACTAATAACTCCACAGTTTGCTTGCAGGGTGCAGGAGACGTCGTCGGGTGCGGAGCTTTCCTCGAACGTACTAAGGCGCGGAGCTAACTTTGGAGCCTTGAAGCGTTGCAAAGGAACTGAAGCACCATATACAGGACATAATGTATCGGAACATCGCCATGAATTATTCCATCTTGTAAGCCACTTGGCAAGCCTTTTATGTTTCAGAGAAAGAGTTGAGCGACTTGTAAGCTCGGCCTAGCGCCGTTTGTAAACTTCTTGAATATCAATAAAGAGATTGAATTTGTTCCAACTTGTGTTCAATTACTTTCCACTGCAAATGGGGACACTCTGTGCGACTCTGTGGCCTAGCTCAAATCGGCCGTTTCTGGACTTAGCCTTGCACGAGAGCAACTTAGTCTCGTGTGGCATCACGTCTTAGCGAGGACGATCGCTCCTACGGGAGCGGGGCGTGACACACCGTTTGTACTAGTTGCCATAGTGTGTCAAGCTGTTGTTGATGCATCTTGAACTGCACTTCGAACCTGGCTTCGAATTGGATATGTCGCTTCTCGGATTACAAGCGTAGAGTTTCGCTTTCATGCTGGTGTGCCGCAAGATGTTTTTGCTACATTTCCGGCATATGCAGCATCCTTCCCATAGAGTTGTCGGAAGGCCCGGCCCCGGAACTACTCGAGCCACTAGAAGCACTCGCTTCGTTCACTGCTGTAGGTTCTACAACTTTTGGAATAAGAAGACAACTCTCATTCGTTTTCGAAAATATTATGGACTCACTGTATTGAACAACTCATCTCATCAACACGAGGTCAAAGGTTCAAGACTCGAGACAGAAGGCCAAGGACGTAAAGTCGTGCTCTGATACCATTATGTTACGTCCCGATTCTGAAGAATCGATAGTCGTCCCCAAGGCGTGATGCCGTGCGAGCCTAGTTTGCGCTCACACAAGGCATATTCATAAGGTTATCCGAAACACAACAACAAAAAGAGTACGCAGAGTAAATTGAACACATTTGTATATAAGTAACTTCTTTCATTGATGACACTGAATTTACATTTACATTGACCCAGATACAAAAGAGAGTTGCCGCGCGGGCTTACAGATTGACTCAATTACAAAATGAACGTCGATGAGATAGTCGTTCCATACATCACACCCCTTTATACAACCAATCCAAAATATTCAGACACCTTGAATGGGGGAGAACTGAGTCATCTTTGCTTGGACAATTTCGGAGTCTTCAAAAGGAATTTGATCAAATCTTTGCGCGCATGGACAAAGCTTCAAAACACACGAACGTCGCCTTCAGCTAAGTGGCACGTCCTGATTGATTCGGAGCACCTGTGGAGAGCGAGGATCAGTACATTGCCGTGTACTGGTGGGTGACTAATTATTTTCCATCAAGGTTCTAAACGGCGGTAGGCGGGTGCACGACGGAGAGAGTTCGCCTACCGCCTAGGCGCCACCCAGGCGGTCGATACATTTTGAACATTTTTTTACTATTTTACAACTGTTTTTGTGCATATTATGCATATTTTAAGGGTGTTCCATGCATAACTAAGTTGTAGAACAAAGATTTATAAAGTTTTAGTTTTGTAAAAGTGAACCATAGACCCATAATGCTTACAAAACCTTTTAGGCCAAAATATCTTGTTAGGTATTGGTCCGCCTAGGCGTCCGCCTACGCCACCTCACCTTCGCCTATGCCGCCAACCTCCATTGGTCGTCTTCTCTATCGCCTACCGAAAAGCGGTGCGGAGAGAGACCGCCTAACGCCTAGGCGCCGTCTAGGCGCCATAGGCGGACGCCATTTAGAACACTGGTTTCCATGCTCTCATTTGGTTCAAGAAGTTATATGATATAATTGATGATCTTTCTAGCAATCCTAGTAAATTTCATGAACGAATCTCAGTAGGCATAAGCATATGTAAATTACCATGAAACTTACCCACGAAAGAGCATGTCATTGCAACATAAACTTACCATGTTCTTCCTTATCAATTGTTATCGTAGTTAACAGAAATTATATGTGCTATATGTGAAGGTCACTGGTAAGTCTAGTCATCCTGGACGTTATAGCTTGGTTTAGACGGCGACCCTTTCAGCATGGTTGTAACCCGTTGGAAGTTTTTCGAATGACCCGTGCTAACACTCAGCACAGCTATCCAGGTTCCTCCTAGGCCAAATGGGTCCTGTGGTCCTCGGGATACCGTTCGAGGAACCTAATCCTTGTGCACAAGTTGTCCATGACCGTGCAAGACTAAGTTACTTAAATGCGGTCTACAAACATCGTGAGATTTAACCCATTTCAACGTATCCCGCCTTACCATTGCAACATTTATTCGTAGCATCAATATTGGTGTAACACAGTTCTTTGTCAATATATGTAAAAGCTAGCATGTAATAGCTCTATGAATTATACGCAAATAAAGCACACAACAGTTACATGAAAATAAGCCTTTGTGTCAGTGCGTCTACGGCTAACATTTCATTCGTATTTATAGTATCGATTGGTTTGAGACAAGAATGTCAAAAGGAAAAGAAGGGTCAGTTACTCACCTTGATTTTGCTTGAGGCGAGAAAAGATCGGTTGCGCTAGACGACGCCTACGCGATCACCTGAAATCGCATAAGCAACGAATTAGCACTTTACCCTTCTATTCCGAGTTCGATATGAAATGCGAAGTTCAAAGAACGCAAGCAAATCAAATCCATCGAAAATATTCACGAAAATGTATTAAAAAAACCTAAAACCGAAGAAGTGCCGCATGAAAAGCAGAGCAACGGGAGGTCTTTTCCGACTCACCCGCAGAGTCCATCCTCGAGGCGTAACCCGTTGAATATGAGACTTGATTCCGAAGAAGCCATTCCATAACGATGAAAGGATCCTAATTCAATCGGTCCCGATCAATCGATAGCGACAGTGTTTCATAACCGCGTTCTCCGTGTCGCAACGAAGAACGAGACGAGGAGTTGGGACGGAGCACTACAATTTTTTTCCCACATCAATTTTTGACTACACAATCTTTGGAACCGGACATCACTTTATCATTACCTACTGTTCTCATACAAATCCAACTCATTCTATATTTACTCTCTTTTTTTTTGAAATTTTGGGCCCCAAATTGCATTGGAGAGTCCTAACTACTAATGATACTCTTAGCAATGGAGGGCATCATGTCTATCTTTGTCAAATATCAAGACCTACTGGATATTTTCACTAAATATTGAAGTTTAAGACTTTTTGTTTGCTAGGAAGTTGGTTGGTGTGACTACTTTAAGCTTTCAGGATGTGTAAGAAGTTTAGCTTTAAATAGTACAATTCTTTTCTTAGAGTTGTAATGGTAGATAAGGGGGCATGATATACGTTGAGTTTGTTGAGGAGTTCAGGGGATATTTGGTTCGTGGAAGTGGAGCGAAGTTAAAAATCTGGAAGTGAAGATTTTGCTTACGCATTGTGTATCGTGTCATGCGTACACGTATTTTATGAGTTTCTTTGTGTGGATGGTTGTTGTAAGTGATTTGGAAAGCTTTAACTTTTTATAGTTCATATGTTTCTAAATGAAATGGTAGTTGAGAAGTGATATGATTTCCCACTTTTAAATATGGTGAGGTTACCTCCAATTAGGATTATTCATTATTATTATTTTTGTATGGATTAAAATAATAATAATAATAATAATAATAATAATAATAATAATAATATTACTATTATTATTATTATTATTATAAGTATTTTCATTTAAGACATTATTAATTGTTAATGTTATTGTTTTTTAGTTATTTGTTTTTATTTATTTTACTTTTTCTCTAACCTATGTTTATACTCCGAAAAATACCTAATGAACCTTTGGGGGGGGGGGGGGAGGTAGGAATCGAAAGTCAGACCGAAGCTGACGTAGCCCCCTATTGATCCCAACCCCCTGCTAGCATCTGGGCCCCACGCTCGGCCAATGGGGGGGGGGGGGGGGGGGGGGGGGCGATACGCTAGCCTCGTTCTGGCTTTCGGTTCTCTCCCTTGGCCTGTAAAGCAGCACTGTTATATTTCCAAGCACCTATTCTTTTCCGAAGCTCCCATTCTCATCCTGAGCATCATCTTCATTTTTCATCAAAACTCTTCCAAAACCATGAAGAAGATTATGAAGAGTACGTGACCGTTCCATCTTCCAAATTCTTGTCCCGGGACGTCTATCGCTGCATCCTCACCGTCCGGAGCCGGGTCTTCCGTGACCTCTTCTCCTCCTCCAATGGAGCTGCTGCTGCCTGTGGAACGCGGGACGTCTACCACTACATCCACACCGCCCGGAGCTGGGTCTACTGTATTATTGCGGAGCTGCCGTCGCTTGTGGCACGCGGGACGTCCACCGTTGCATCATCGCCACCCGGAGCTAGGTCTACCGTAGGTTGCGGTGGAGCTGATGTTGCCTGTGACGCATGGCTGGGATCCGCTCACCAAACAGCCCCATCGACGGAGTTCCATTTCTATTTCACCGTAAAAAATCCAGAAGTGAAAAAGGAATAAACAAGTGAGACGGGAACTACTGTAGCAGTTCCATCGGTAGAGTTATCGTCTCCCTGGTTTGTAACCAAACACTGGAAGTGTTTGGAATAGACAGATTTGTGCAAAAAAAAATGCACTTCCTGGTTCACTTTCAGCAACCAAACAGCCCCTAAGAGTTAGATGCATGTGAAGTGAAGTATTAACTAGTTATAATGGTCATAACAATTCAAAAGGAGCCTTAGAGGCTTAGAGTTTGTTGGGAGGTCAAATAGTAATTGCATTGTTTTTGTTTGTCAGAGTATGTAAAGAGTGTGCCATAGGGATGTCTGCAAAAGTTAGACTGAACCTATGCACCTCTAAAAAGTTTCTCCAATTAAATAATAGAAATATTTACGTTCAACTTTCTTCAAAGCCATCACTCTGCACATTTCAGATGCAAGCTTCATTGTTTAACTTACTGCTGCAAAAAAAGATTCTTTTGTACGTGTTCTAAGTTTTCCTTTTGATTCCTTGGGGAACTATTTTGGTCTAGTTTCAAATTTTCAATTAGTTTATGGTATCCAGGTTTACAAGAACGTACTGATGATTTGTCACACAGTAGTAACTAAGTAGTTAAAAACCGTTATATATCGGTTATATAACCGATATATAACGGTATCGGCCCGACACCGATTTTTTTTTGGGAAAAATCGGTAAAATATCGGTACCGATATTATCGGCCGATATGACCGATATATCATTATCAATCGGTTTTGAAAAAAAAACGATATATAACGGTTAGGGTTTGTTAAAACCAAAAGTCGGGGGGAGAAAAAAACGAAGAAAATGAAGTTGAAGTTGAGGCTAATAAAGATTATTAGATGTTGAAACTTGAAAGTTGAATTTGGATCTTTTTTGTATTTATATTAGTTGAACCATTTTGAAGTGGTACTTTTTATATTGTAATGTTGGTTTGGATATGAACATTTTAGTTTTAGTGCTTTAAGAAACTCTTGTTGCATATTTTATAATAGATAACTATTAAGTGTGTTGTTCATATATAAAAATTGTGTTAAAAATGTAAACCGATATTTACCGTTATAAATCCGATATATCAGTGATATATCAATATTCTACTAGACCGTTATATAAAAAATCGTTTTTAACTGCATAGAGTAGTAATGATTTGTTGAGGGCATTTATCGATATAAAACCGTTCTACTAGACCGTTATATAAAAAACCGTTTTTAACTGCATAGAGTAGTAATGATTTGTTGAGGGCATTTATCGATATACATGCATCGGTTAGGCGTTCCTCTTGGTTTTTACCTCTTAATCATGGTAATAAATGTCGATGGACGCACATCGTGCATTTATGCGTCCCTTTATGCTAGTAGAAGAGAACCTTCCTTCCCAAACCCCATCATCTTTGTCGACTCTACTAAAGCAGACATCTACATAGAAGTCCCTGTCTTCTCTTCCTCGGTGAAGCTCTCTTCTCCACCACTGGTCGCACTCTCCCTGGCGACAAGGGTGCCAACCAGGCTTGCTGTGCTGCACGCCTCTCCCTCCCCCTCATACATACCCACTTTCTCTGCCAGGTCGGCCTCAATGCCCATGATCACCTCCTTGAGACACATTTCTTGAATGCTTGATCGGCTTAGAATTTGCTTGGAGGATAGGTGGGATGTCAACAGGGCATACAGTGGTCGTGCTGCAATCCATACAGGAGAGTTCGATTGTTATTGTTCTCCACGGGAATATCTGCAGGTGGCCTATGATGATATGTGGTCCAAAAGTAGCTGAAGTAAAACAGATACGGGAACTAGCCCAAAACCCAAAACAAGTTAGTGCTCCACCCTCTATTTAGAGGCCCATGAGAAAAGAGCTCATGTGCTCAAGATCCTCTAGAGAAGAACGCTCCAAGAAAATCATCATGGATACCACTACTTTTGTCATTTAATTAAGCCAACTTGCCTCTCCCAGACCCAAAAGATCTTTACTTTAATATAGTAATTAAAGTGGCTTTCTTGCCAAGTCTCTACTATTACCTCTCTCTAAATAGCACAATAATTCAAGGATTATTTGGATCAATTAAATGTGTCATATTGTATTATATTTCTGGGCTATGGTCTAATTTAAG
Source organism: Iris pallida (assembly GCA_029216955.1). Lineage (NCBI taxonomy): Eukaryota > Viridiplantae > Streptophyta > Magnoliopsida > Asparagales > Iridaceae > Iris > Iris pallida. The sequence goes on from JANAVB010011395.1 coordinate 2,614,953, forward strand.
CATTGTAATGGTAGATAAAGGTGGCATGATCAATGTTTTTTCTTCTGTCGCTATGGAGTTTAAGAGTTAGATGCATGCAAAATATTATTGGGTTCTAAATAATCATAACAAGTCAAAATGAGCCTTTTTTTGGAAGATGGAGAGTAAATGCAATTATGTTTCTATTTCTAGGATTATATAAAGGTTTGCACTGGAGTTGTGGGGATATCTGCAAAAACTTGAAGGATCTTATTCACCTACAAAAATTTTACCTTGTTAAATAATAGAAAGAATTACCTTTTTTGTTCTCTTCCAAATCATCACTCCATATGTCGGACGTTACCCGAATTAGTAAACTTTTTCTTTTCCTTAGAGAAGATTCATTTTTACATGTATTTTGTTGTTTGCTTTTTGATTCCTTCATAGCATCATAAGAGGGGAACTGTTCTGATCTAGTTTCAGTTAGTTCCTGTATCCAGGTTTACATCAACATTCCTAATGTTTTGACAAAGTCATGTATCTTTAGAGTGCAAAATCTTGGGTCTATCCATGGTTGTAGTCTGTGTCCCTATGTTGCACGATACGGACATGGATACTGATACAAGATTCAAACATTTTCTAATAGGTACACAGGTAATTACCTATGTTGCATGAATATGGATGCGCACTTAGGTACGGATACAGACCATTTTGACACGTATGTGGAACATAGATGTGTCTTAATGATAGCAGAGTCTACAGTTTTAGGCTAATTTACACTTAAATACCCTGAACTATCGTACTTTTGCCTTAAACATCATGTACTATTTTTATTAGGACTTAAATATCGTGAAGCAAGTTGCTATCCTCTATTAGTTCCCCATCTAACTTAAGAGTCATGTGCAAAGTACACCACTATATTCGACTTTTTGACCCTAACAAAAGAAATTTCTAACTCAACCGTTACCATTACCTTCTTTGCTCCCTGTACACGTCCCCACGCTCTTCGGCCACCCCTCCGTGCCGACAACGCTTCCCCTCTAACCCTGGTCACTGACAATGTTTCCCCTCCAACTACTGCCATTCTCCCACACCCCAGTTTGACTTGTTGAGTTTTAAAGGAATTCAAAGTCAAAAACTTTTGCAAATTTTTGCGTAAGTGCTCCAATTAGGGCAAAATCTAGATCAATTCCAATGGAAATAAATGAGAATTGACTTCTTGATAGAATGAGAAGGGAGTAGTAACAAATAGAGATGCTTTGGGAGAATGTTTAAGAAGAAGGCATTAATGGGGAGGCTGTAGTTGCTTTATTCTCTAGGGATCTAGAAGACGGCCTTAATGTAATGATGTAGTAGCTATGTTCTATTTTTTACTCTGTTTTCCATTTTTTTGTTCTCGTAGTGAAGTGTCCAACTGTTTCCTTTCTTCTCCTCACTAGTTTCCTAGTCACGAAATGACTGTCAAAATCTCCCTGATCAAAGGCTGCCATGAAAGGGCAAGACACTTCTTTTCTATTGAAGCTGCAACAGTGACCAGGGAGGTAGGGTGGAGGAAGCAGCAGCAGCAGCAGTTTAGAGTTTGATGCAGTGGCAACGAAGGGAGGGGGTGGTACATAGAGTGGAGGAGCAGTGGCGACGAAGGGAGGGGGTGATGCATGGGGTTGGAGGCAGTTGCTGCTAGGCTTAGAGTTTGATATTAGATAGGGGCATAATTGACTTTTCACACTTGTACTTAACGCCGTCAGTGTGATAGTTGCAAAAAAGTGAGAGTTCAGGATATTTAAGTGAAATAACTTTATGGTATTAAAGTGCCTATAAAATAGTACATGATATTTAAGTACAAAAGTGGTGATAGTTCAGGTTATTTAAGTGCAAATTAGCTGTAGTTTTACTTGAATGCTGCATGTTTTAAGGAAGTGTATGCGGCATTATCTGTTTCTATTATATTCTGATTTTTTTTCTTATTCCATTCAGTTGCATGTAGATTGTGTAGAGAATCATCGCTTGTGTTTTCTATATTTAATCTGCTAATAGCTAGAATAGACAGCATCCATGTTATGCTTTGACGGCCGAGTCCGTGCCTTGTCATTTCTTAATGCTCTGATGCTAATATGTAAACTTCATTTCTCAGGCTGCAAAAAGCTCAGGTGTACCAGTTATTCTAGATGTTGGAGGGGTGGAAACTCCTATTCCAAAGGAGCTGCTATGCCTTGTGGATATTTTGAGCCCAAATGAAACGGAGTTGGCACGTTTAACTGGTATGCCAACTGAGGCATTTGAAAATATTAGTAAAGCTGTGAAGAAGTGCCATGAAATGGTGAGTTTAACTGCATAAGAACTATTTAGTATTTACTTGGTATTCACTTGCATCTTTTTCTTGCCATGTTATCATTACTTCTTCTGCAGTTGGGTGAAACTATGTAAACCATGTTTCTTATTTGTTGAATATTTTGAGAGTTACTTCCTTGTACATAAATATCTCTATTTAACGTAACTGTGGCCATGGAGATGCATTGCAATTTTGGTAGCTACCTCCATATTTTCCTTTTCATAGATTTTGTACTTAATGTGTTCAACAATTTGAATTACATACAGTAAAACAAGCAATAGGAATTACTTTGAGCAATTTTCATGCATACAGTGGTCAATCTTATGATCATGTTCTCCTTGAAGCAGCTAGTCAAAAGTTTTCAGTACACATAAAGAACATTCTCATTGTTTTGTTAGCTAACCATTGTGGCCCATGATTCAAGCTATATGTTAGTGCCGGGGCACAATTTTTCGATGGAAAACTTGAGAATATGAAACAATTATAAAGACAACGTTTCAAATCAACACTTCAAAGAAGGTGATCCTGAATTACGAGAATCTAAAAAGATTTCGTAATCAACAACAATCGATCGTAGTACTTCTAAAAAGAAGAAACAATCAGAATTACTGGCAGCAATGAAGAAGATGACTGGCGAAAGATGGAAGATCTCCTGCTGGGATGAATAATCACCGTTGCTCAAAGCTTTATTCGCCCTACACGAACAGCTTCCAGGAACCAGCAAGTTCGTCGGAGAACTTGGAACACTCCTGCTCTTCTGACTCCTCGGATGGACACGAACTCCCGTGCAAAAGCAACGCTGGTGCGGCGCCTTTCCTCTCTCTCGAAGGCTGCTGGAATTCGCAGGCAAATTCCTATCAGAACAGTGTTAAAGAACACTTCTGAATTCTCTGTTTACTTGTGTTAAAAAACACTTCGTAAACTTTCTGTGGTGGCTTCTCTTAATTGTATATGTTAGCCTTGCGAGAGAGAGAGAGGATGTCTTATATAGGCCCTGCAGCAACTGTTCGGTTGCCACAAAGTTAGGGACGTGGTAATAACCACCCCGAACATGTAGCAACCGTCCAGAACATGCAAACGCACGTTCTGCTGCAAGTTGTGCCAACTGCGCGCACCCTGCGCTCCTTGCACTCCGCGCGGCACTGAGCTGCGCACACTACACGCATTGCGCACACTGCACGCAGTGCAATCAGGCAACCCGCGCAACCTGGGTGCGCACCTGGGCAGCGCATCTGGGCTTGCGCAACTGGGCAGCGCAACGTGGCAGCGCAAGTGGCTCGCGCAACGAGCGCAACTAAAGCGCACTATACGCCTAGCGACGATGCTGACGTGCTAAGTGCAAAGTGCGCCAACAAAACGCCACATTACGTCTCATGAGCCCATGAGCCCGAGTCCGAGTCCGAGTCCGAGTCCGAGTCCGAGTCCGAGTCGCTAAGCCCCTACGGGGCTTAGCTCCCATGGAAATGAATTTTCCAAGAGCAAAAAGCATGAATGCTTTTACTGTTGATTTAGCCTTTTTTCCATTAGAAAAATAACCCCACATGGCACACCCATGTGCACCTCCACACCACATGTGCATCTCTAAACTAGCAAAGCTAATATATAGAGATACAACTCCTTTGGTCTAGCCGATGTGGGACTAAAATTCACTTAGAAAAAGACCAAACCCCAACACTATATTAGGTTGTTGGCTAACATTGTATATCAACCCATGACATTCGTCTCAGTCACAGGCAGGCAAAGGTTTAAAAACTCGGGGTAGTTCTTGATATGATTTCAGCTTTTAGTACTAATTTCTTTAATTTATATTGTAAAGAAAACTAGAGTACTCAAAAACTACGACTTCGCCTCTAGAAGTTGACTCACCCTTGATATCTTTCAGTATATGGTATTTGCTATTTGTTTTTGGCTTGTAGCTTCTGAAATGTGCATTGGTTCTAATATAAAATTTACATATCAATATAGAAGGTAATCAAATTAGATAATTGAGTATCATTGTTAGCAGTGGTTTGCCATGAGTTTTTATACATGTTATAGTTAGTATGACTTAACAACAACCAAGCCTTTATCCCAGTATTTTGGGATTAGATGTCATAGTATGATGTAGACAACGATATATGTAAAATTTTATGGTTGGTAGTTTCGTGAACAAAAGGAGATATTTAAAGGGGTGTGAATGAAAGACCAATATACTTATACTATTATATAAATATGGTTGGCAGTTTGGTGCACAAAGGTGATATTTAAAGGCGTGTTGTGAATGAAAGACCATACTTATATATATTTATAACATTATACTGTACTTCCTACTGGAAGGGTCTGTCAAGTCACAACTAAAAGGCTGGAATTCAGCATGGGATTCGACGTAGGTCTCATCCAGCATTTCTAACTCAATGCAGTCAACAATGTTTGAAGTGTTATTTTTGGTTGGGTTGATAATATGCTGACCCTATTATGTGACCAAATCTTCATCTAACATACCATCCCTACTATCCTTCTTCAAACCTAACTAGATGGAACTGGAAGGGTTACATCACCAACAATAGCAATACTGCTGATTAGCCAGTCCAATAAAGGCAACGTCTGCCAAGTAATTTCTAGATGCAAGTCTTCTCCTCCTCCCTTTTCCCTTTTCTGGTTTCAGAGAGACCAGGTTAGCTCCTACATCTGAAAGAACTGGAAGATCAGCCCAGAGCATCAACTCTTTCCTTCTTAGTCCCTCCCCCTTTTATGTCCTGGAACTTGAGTATGCAATACCATCATGTTTCCGGCCAAACCTGTTTCTGTCCCAGTTTCAGACTGCTTCGATTGAAACCAATTTGACACGGCCAAAACCTTGGTGAAGCCAGGCCATGACTCTTCAGATTGAAGAGCATTCGGCTCTGTGCATGTGGTAAAATGGTGATTCTGACTGTGAGTCTGATCCCAGAAGTGGGTTGCATATGTAGATTGACATATGTAAATGGGGGTAAAATATTGGAGTCTCAGAATCTAAATACGCTACTAGGTTGATTAACCACTGTGCCTGAAAGCTAAAGTTGTTAGGTTGTGGTGTATATCAAGCTTTGACATGTTTGATGTTGAAAAGTCTTATGTGAATCAATGTTATATTCAATTTCAAGTTCACTCGAGGATGTTTACCAATTACTCGGCTTGTGCCTGGAACTTCTACTTAATTGAACACCCCAAAAAGGGCATCCCAGTGTCATGAGGCTCCCGCTTATGCTGGGTCTGGGGAGGGACTCAAGATATATGCAACCTTTCCCCATATATGGTTTGGAGAGAGTTTCGTGACTCGAATCCACACTCTAGGATGCAAGCAACAAGCCTTAACATTGTACCAAGCGATGCCTTCTAACTGGCCGCCCACTTAATCAAATTAGATTGCCCTAGTAATTGCTGCTTAACTGGATTCTAGAATGCTGTTGATGATGAACAGTGCTAAATATGTGTATTGATTTGAAAGTCGTTTAATGATTGTGGAAGTTTTGTGTTTCTGACAAACACACAGAAAGAGAGGCAGGGAGTTCCATGACAGCCTCCAACCTCTTCCAGAATAACTTGCTACACCTTCCTGTAGCTGTTATGATCTATAAGTTTGATAATTGTTTCTTCAGTAACCTAACGTTTTGGTGCATTTCAGGGTGTTAAGCAACTCCTAGTTAAACTTGGGGAGAAAGGGTCAGCTCTATTTGTTGAAGGAGAGGAGCCAATCAGACAACCAATCATTCCGGCTGCGAAAGTTCTCGATACAACTGGAGCTGGTGACACGTTCACGGCAGCATTTACCGTGGCTCTCGTGGAGGGGAAGCCAAAAAAGGAAGCATTGCAGTTCGCCGGTATGAACAATTCAGTTTTAGGGGATACCACTCTACACTTTTGTTGCTTTTTCCCACAAACTTTTCAAAATCCTTGGTTCATATTGTTACTTCCTTCGACTCTGCAGCTGCTGCAGCTTCTCTTTGTGTTCAAGTCAAGGGGGCCATTCCGAGCATGCCAGAAAGAGATGCAGTTATGCAGCTTCTTGAATCCCTCTAGATGTAAGATTTCATACATGAAAATATTTATGGGAAATAAAGTTTCCAATGAACTTTACTTCTCTTCTTTTCGTCAATATGGTATGTGATGTGTTGGTGTTGATTGAGTTGCGTCTTGACAAGCGCAAATTTTTTATTGTAAGGAGAGTCTCGACCTGTTTCGTGATAGATAAAGCAGTTGTTTGTGACTTCTTCTTACCAAGTTTTTGCTCCCATATGAGTTTCAGAATAAGAAAAATGCATCCTTGGTGATCAGGTGGAGGTTCAACCCCCCTTCATAGCTTATTACTTGTTTCTAATATGAATTTTTTTTCTTAATTAATTTATGTCCATTGTGTGGTTATTCGTGAATAAATGCAGTGTTACTTGGAACATGTAGACGAATGTAAACAAAAGAACTCTTCTTTCAGGAATGCTAAATTGTATTTTTTTTTTTTTCTTTTTTCTTTCTTGGGGGTAATTGTTCTCTAGTCTCTAGGTATAACCGATTACTTGGGCTAATCGCCATCCTTTGATTATTTCAAGGATAACCTGACCGTTATTTTAGCTCTTCATCAATATTTCCCGGTCTACTGCTTCTTTATATTACTTCGATATGATCATAACAATAACATAACCTTTATTCTATTCTTTGGGGGTTAGGTTTTCATTCAGTTTTGTCAAGCGTCATATCCTCTGTAATGCTAACAAAATTAAAATAAGTCATATCCTTTGTAATGCTAACAAAATTAAAATAAGTTTTTATTTCTTTATTTTGCTGTTAAGAGCCATATTCTTACTCCGGTATAAGAAGTAAAAATAAATAAATTAATATCTTCGTGCCAAGATGCTTCGTCAGGATCTGAAAAAGCACTAAGAAAAGATCTGAAAAAGAACTAAGAAAAGATACTGAGAAGGACAACATGTAAAAATTTATAGCTCACAACTCTCATTACAACTCTCATAGATCAAATACTAAACATTTTATATTTTTTTTTGTTGATTGAAATGGTAGAAACTAAGGCAAAACATAGGTATACTCTATCTAAATATGCTTCAAATGCAGCACCAAAATCGCTGCACTAAAACACTATGAATTATGACCAGGATAAAGGGTTATATAGGGCTGAGGGCTATATAATTATATTACTCCAGTAAGAACCTTCTAAACTAAGGCATGGATAGGGCTGTAAAATGATTCAAACCGTTCGCATTCGGCTCGTGTTCGGCTCGGTCCAAGCTCGATTTAAGTTCGTTCGTGGACTAATCGATACCGAGTTCGACCATAGGTTGTTCGACTCGATCTTGTTCGCAAACAGGCTCGAGCTCGGTTCGGTCTCTCATATTAGGATTTTTTCTATATGTAATACCTTTTTTTAATAGATAGAAATATATTGTCTTTGACATTTTATTCATTTTTCTGTTCTTTATATGATGGTAAATTTATGATGTAAAGAGCATAAGTAATTCAATAAAAAATGTCTTTAAAACTTGAGAGAAACGGTGTGATAGTCTATACAACATGTCTTATAAATACTTACTACTAGGGCTGTAAAACAATACAAACAGTTCGCATTCGGCTCGTGTTCGGCTCGGTCCAAGCTCGGCTCGAATCAAACTCGTTCGATAGTTAAGTCAAACCAAGCTTGAACACTCTTTGTTCGAGCTCGTTCGTTCGATTTTCAGCCCTAGGCATGGACACCCAGTTCATACAATACAAGTTATACATACTAGCATATGTGCACGTGCATTCTTTTAATTAACTTAGGAAGACTCTTTAGGAAGACCAAAGGGTAGTCTTCCTAATTATTAAGTTATCTTTATTAAAACTAGCATATGTGCACGTGCCTTGCACGTATTTTAACATTTTTTAATTAGTTTAGGAAGTCCAAAGGGTAGTCTTCCTATTACTAAGTTGTCCTTATTAAAATTAATAAAATATATATTCTCCTATATAATATAAAAACATGGTGGTAAAACTTTCGAATTCCTGAAATACCCTCAGATATTTTATAAAGGCTTGCATGTTATTTATATTTAAGAGTCAAAACAATAAAGTTTGCATGATATTAAGTTTTTTTTAATATAATTTTTCATGTTCCAATGGTAATAAATTTTTACGTCATTACCATTTTCCAAATGTTACTATTCTCAATAGAAAATTAAAAAAACAAAATTCGTATAGCAATTCTTTTGACATTGTAAAAAGAAAGCACACACACATGAATAGTCACATGAAAAAGATAGAAAGACGACAACTGATCTTATGATATTCTAATTAAAATAAGTGCAGAACACGTACATGCAGTCTAGTTTTTAATTAGTATAAGTATGTAAGGGTATTTTCGGAATTCAAAAGTTTCACCATCTAAGTTTTTCTATTATATAGTAGAATAGATTAATGAACAATTTTTAATTAGTATAGACATGTAAGAATATTTTTGGAATTTAAAAGTTTTATCATCCAAGTTTTTCTATTATATAGTAGAATAGATATTTACATGTGTTGACAATGAATGATCCATCATCGCATGGTCAAATTTGCAATAATTAATACGTTTTTTTATTTAAGAGAATCACTACAATGGAATTTTGTTAAGTATCTTTTAAGCGTCCATCTGTTGGAGTGTCAATAATAATTAAAAGGAAAACTTAGAAACTCAAATTGTCTGGGTTGCAGTGATGGAACAACGCATGTAGATTTGTAAAGTTGATGTGACTGCTCGTCGTATTTATTATGATTTTATTGTGTAGAATTGCCTCAGAGCATCTCCAACCCCATTGTCTTGTTTTGTGTTGTGAATCCTATGTGGCATGAGGGACAAGACAATGTCTTGTATAGGTGGCAAGGTTATATTCACAAATGACAATGGATTTAAAAAGTCATCTCCAATGCAAAAGTATTGAGAAGACAATACAAATAATTTTTTACAACTTCCAAGACAACTTTTACTCTTCTACTTCTTTTTTATAAATATTTTTATTCACAAATGATGATGTGGACATAAAGACATTGTGAAGTGCATTGTCTAGATCTAGACAACCAACTTCACATTGTCTTTGCCATGTCATTGCCATGTCAACTCCACACTTTATTTCACATTTGCATTGGAGAAGTACTTTTGGAAAAAATGGTTGTCATTCCTATGTGGCAACCATTTTTTTCAAACTCACAATAGGTCTCCAACCAACTTTGAAAAAAAGTTAATGCCATGTAGGAATGACAAAATTTTATTCAAAAGTTCATCTCCAATGCAATTGTCAAGTTAATTGTGAGGCTTATGTGGCAAAAATTAAAGAAGACATTGTGAAGTTGATTGTCTTGTTCTAGACAATGCACTTGACAATATCTTCTCTTCCATGTCATCAATTATGAATAAAAAATATTAGAAAAAAGAAAGAAGATGAGTAGTTGTCTTAAAAGTTGCCTTGGAAGTTGGAAAAAATATTTTTTATTGTCTTCTCAATACTTTTGCATTGGAGAGAGTTTTTCTATCTCATTGTCTTTTGAGATATAATTTTGCCACATAAACAAGACATTGTCTTGTGGCTAATGTCACATAGGAGCTATCTAAGACTCACAACACTTAACAAGACAATAGGGTTGGAGATGCTCTTATAATTTTGTTTGCATACTCGCTTTATTTGCTGCTATTCTACCTACCATCAACTACCACCAACTTCATGCCCTTTATTATCACTAGTAACAGAGTCCATTTTTATTCATCCACCATAACTAAAGTGTTTGTTCATCCTCCAACAAAAAATTAACACATATTAAATCCATTTAACATAAATCATTTTGGAAGCAGTTTTGTAAATATTCAAAATAATTTTGACTAAAGGATTTGACACGTGTCAATTTTTTTATTAAAAAGTGAACAATTATCCTAGTGTTGGTGGGTGAACAAAAATGGACTCCTAGTAACATGCACATACTTTACACATAAAATAGTTTTAAATTATAACTTGTTATTGATATAATTTGAATAAATTTTAATTAAAATTATTATAAATATTTTTTAAATTTTAATTATGATTTGTTATAGACATTCGTGCAGGTAGGTAGATAATAATATGTAGATATAACAGTTAGGTAATATTATGTATTGTGTGCTGCTATTAGCACTCCTAAAATGTCTGACACTTCTCTTTAATTTTTTTAACATTCAAATTTTAAATCTACCCCTGCATTAAATATGACATTAATTTGTGCATGCATGGAGGAAGGAGTGTAGAATAACATTTTAGAAGTGCCAACAATGTTAATGCATGAACAAATTTGAAATTTAATGTTAAAAAATTAAAAAAAAGTGCCGAATGACATTTTAGGAGTACTAATAGCAGCACCTTATGTATTTAAGCCATTAATTAGGATATTTATTTTTTATTTTTTAATTATGTGAGTATGTGCATACGAATTGGAGGGCTAATTTTCGGACTTTTTAAGCCTCTTTATAGATAATATGGATATTACATGCTGAGCACGTTTGTCAGTTGCTTAAGCACGTTACATCGTTTGAATCGACACTTATTGCGTTTCTGTTTCATTAATCGGACACGTATCTATCCTTAATTATAAAGATGTCAGTTACTTGGAAATCACTCACCCCTCCCAACCGTTACTTATTACGGATATTAGTTTTGATTGTTAGATTTTACATTTTGAGTTTTTTCTAGAAAATTTCATATGGGAGGAGTTCATGCTGCTAATTAGTGGGGATAGGGGTGAGTATTCGGTTTATTCAGTTCCAACCGAGCCGAATAATCGAAAATCTAATTGGACCGAAACCGAATAAACAAAACCGAAACCGAACCGAATTGGTCAATAACCGAACCGAATCGAACCGAATTAAATCGGTTCGATTTTCGGTTTATTCGATTTTTGGGTTTATATGTGCTTTTTTGTTGATATATATAATAACTAAATATACCTCTTTCTATATATATATATATATATATATATATATATATATATATATATATATATATATATATATATATATATATATATATATATATATATATAAACTAAAAAAAAAAAAAAAAAATATATATATATATATATATAAACTAATTTTTTTTATTCGGTTTTCGGTTTTGGACCGAAACCGAAACCCAAAACTGAAACCGAAAAAGAAAATTTAGTATTTTTAAAACCGAAACTGAAACTTTTTTTTTTAAAAAACCGAACCGAATCTCTTATTCGGTTCGGTTCGGTTTTCGGTTCAAAACCGAATAATGCTCACCCCTAAGTGGGGAGGACTTTCAAAAATTACAGTGCAAGGATGGGGCACCAACTTCACTGACGCTTGGGAATGGAACACCAAATCTACTGGCACCTAGGAAGGGGGGGGGGGGGGGGGGGGGGGGGGGGGGGGGGGCAACTCCTGGCGCCTGAGAGTAGGATGCCAACTCCACTAGCGCATGGGGGAGTGGGGTGCCAACTCTACTGTTGCCTCCAATTTTTTTCTTTTAAAATAAATTCTGATAGAGTTTCCTATGGACGATTATGATATCGTCTTAGGTATGAATTAGTTGAGTTCTCGACATGCGACGATAGATTGCCATGCTGGCAAGGCTATATTCCGTGTTCCTGAAGCGAACGAGTTCTCATTCTCTAGAGGAGAGGTGGAGCCACCATCAGTTATAATGAGGATGAGAATAGCCGAGGAGGTGTAGTTTTCCAGGGTTATCTGTAAGTTTTACGATGTATTTATTGAGGAGCTTCCATGCATGCTTCAAGTTCGGAAGATCGAGTACTACATCGACATGATTCCAAGAGCAGGGCCAGCATCAGAGAAAGTCTACAGGATGTCTCATTCAGAGTTACTGGTGTTGTATCGGACGATTGAGGAGCTGAGGACCAAGGAAAATCTATTAGAGTACGCAGAGAAATTAAACAACACATGAAAGAAAAGAAAATAAAACTTTAACTCCATTGATAATGAACATCATTTACAAGACTCCATTAAAATAGTCACCGTGCGGACTTACAACTTGACTCGATTACAAAATGAACGTTGATGAGATATTCTTTCCATACATTACATCCCCTTTTTAAAACCAAAATATCACAAACCACCTGGTATCGAGGGAAGTCGAGACATATTTTATTGTACTGATGTAGAGTCTTCAAAAGAGGGAATTCAAGACTCCGAGCCCACGAGCAATGCTTCAAAATGTTCTAAGTGTCGCCTTCAGTTCCTAGCATGCTTTCTTGGTCCAGAGCATCTTTGGAGAGCGAGGATCAGTACATTGCTGTGTACTAGCGGATGACTAATTAAATTTCCTGCTCTCATTTGGTTCAAGAAGATACGTTGATCTTTCTAGCCATCCTAGTGAATTTGTATGTAAACATTCGATAAACATAATAGCATAAATACGTTACAACTTACCTATGACAGAGCGTGTCGTTGCAGTACAAACTTACCATGTTCTTTCCTTTTCAATATATCGATCACTAATACAATGTATATTTATGTGAAGGTCACTGACATAACAAACCATCCTGGACTATAGTCTTGGTTAGATGACGATCCTTTCAGCATGGTTGCGAGTCTACTGAAAGTTTTCGAATCACCCGTGCTAGGATTCAACATAGCTATACTGTTTCCCTTAGGCCAAATCAGTTTCGTAGTCCCCCGAGTTACCGTTCGAGGAAACTATACCTTGTGCACAAGTTATCCAATGGCCACGCTAGACTAATCTAGTTATTCAGGCACGGTCTACGACTTCATAGAAACTTAACAAATTCAGTGTGTTCCGTCATATCGTGGCGATATTCATTGATTCATCTTGGCATAACATAGTTCTATAATGAGTGTAACATAAGTAAACATTAGGAAATCATGGCATAGCAGTTCTGTAGCAAGTGTACGTAAGAAATCATGCAACAATTCATTTGAATTAAGCATTCGTATCCTTACATCTTCATCTAACATTTATATATGTATTGGTATCGTCGATTGATCGGAGAAGAATAGGGTTAAGGGGAAGAAGGGTCAAAGCCACTCACCTTGATTTACTTGAGGCGAGAGGAAAATGTTGGTTGCGCTAGATGATGCATACGTGATCACCTGAAATCACATAAGCAATAGATCAACACTCTACCCTTTTATTCCGAGTTCGATATAAAATACGAAGTTCGAAGAACGCAAGCAATGAAATCCATCAAAAACATTCACGAAAACGTATTCAGAAAACCAAAGCCAAAAAAGCAAGTACGACATGAAAAACAGTGCAACGGGAGGTCTCTTCCGACTCAGCCGTAGAGTCCATCTTCGAGGTGCAACCCATTGAATATGAGACTTGATTCCGAAAAAGCCATTCCATAACTGGAAAGGATCTTGATTCAACCGGTCCCGAATAATTGATGGCGATAGTGTTTCATAAACATGTTTTCTGCATCGCAACGGAGAACGGGGTTGGATGTTGGGACGGGGGTACTACATCATAACCAACTAAGAAGAAGTTTTGTCCTCGAAACTTAAGGATAGAACCTACCTCTGAGAAAATAGTGAAGACAACTTTTCTTTCATCTCTGACTCGAGTTCACAGACCGACTCCTCGATCGAATAGTTCCTCCAGAGTACGAGGACGAGAGGGATCACATAATTTTGAAGCAATTTGTCCTTATGCTGCAAGATCTTCACAAGCTTTTCTACATACGACAAGTCTGCGTTCAGATCCAGCTGACCCAAATATATCATGTAGCTCGGATCGTGCATGTACTTTCACAGTTGAGAGACGTGGAAGACATTGTGCACATCTGACAGTGCTGGCAAAAATGCAATCTGGAAAGCTATTGGGGCGACTTGCTTTAGTATTTTGAAAGGACCAACAAATCTTGGACTCAACTTGCCTTCAGCTCTGAATCTGGTAACTCCTCGCATGGGCGTTACTTTCAGAAACATGTGATCGCCTTCTAGGAACTCGAGGGGCCGTCAGTTGGTGTTTGCGTAGTTCTTCTTCCTACTCTGTGCTACCTTTAGTCTTTTGCGTATTAGCATGACCTTCTCCACGGTCTACTCCACTAGCTCCGAGCCAAGAATCTACCACTCCTTGACTTCATTCCAAAAAATAGGTGATTTGCACTTACGTCCGTACAAGACTTCTTACAACGCCATCTGGATGGTGGACTGATAGCCATTGTATGCAAATTCGGCTAAAGGTAGATGGACGTCCCAACTTGACTTCAAGTCAATTGTGCAGATTCGAAGTATGTCTTCGAGAATTTGATTCATCCGCTCCGTTTGGCCGTCGGTCTGAGCATGGTAAGCTGTACTAAACTTCAACTTACTCCCCAAAGCTAATTGAAGGCTACTCCAGAAGTGTGACATAAATCGCCTATCTAAATCTGAGACGATGGATATTGGAACTCCGTGCAGCCGCACTATTTCGTCAAAATAAATCTGAGCCAGGCGATCGATGCACCAAGTAACTTTTATGACAATGAAATGCGCTGACTCGGTTAGTAGATCGACGGTGACGCAGATGGCATTATTTTTCCGTGGCGTCTTCGGCAGACCAACAATAAAATCTATGCTCACGTGCTCCCAATTACATTCCGGAATCGCCAGGTTCTGCATCTTCCCTCCCAACCTCTGGTGCTCAACTTTCACCTGCTGAAAGGCTAAACATTGAGACACGAAGAGTGCTACATCTCTTTTTATCCCGTGCCACCAGAATGTTGAACGAAGGTTGTAACGTCCCAGTCCCAAAAAAATATAGGATTAGGAGTCGTACATACCAGCCGTATAATAAATATACGTAAGCTTTAAAATACAGAATATAGAAAGCCATGATTTACTAATCTCATCCACCAAAATAAGGTATAAAGATATTATAGAATCCAATAATGAATGTCATTGTACAAGTTGCTGGATGGATACAAATCCACTACAAGCATGAAACTAGGAAGAAGAAAATTGCAAAATAAAGAACACAAGTAGCAAAAGTGATCCAAGAGCATACCATCCTCGATAGGAAGGAGAAGCTCACGATCTTGGCGGGAACTCCTGCAAAATTCAAGAAAGCATACAGACCTGGAGAGATCACCATGTATTCAGAGGAACGTAACATGATACAGTAATAATCATGCATGAAAAGACAGAAAAGTAAAACATGTAACAATCAATAAAGACGTCTGAATATTGTAATGCCATGGGACGCTTCCGTTCTCGGGACAAAAAATAAGTCTTTACTACCGTAATGTCATGGGACACTCCCGGTCATAGAGAGGGAATAACAAGTCGATAATGAATCTCTATACCGTAACACCATGGGACGCTCCCAGTGCTAGAGATAAAAGGGCTAATGTCTAACAATATATCGATCCGGCTACTGGTCAAGTCAAGTCAAACTCAAGGGTGAAGGTAGAATACTAATCAATATCATTACAACTCACATAAAACAAACAATGACACATGAATGACAAATAAGGAACGTGCACGCGATGTAAAAAAATAGCAATAACATGAAATGATAGCATGTAATCAAGTATGACTGAGAAGAAATAGCAATATAGAAATGCATGAAAATATTGTACAATTTGGCAAGTATACTTGCCTGGTGTGGTTCCTAGTGTGATGTGATGATCATAATGGCATATAATTGACTTCAGTATTAAAACTTCACAAGATGGCCTCCGATGATGGTACAGACTATTCCATCGAGTCCATAACAGTCCAATTAGCTATGGTCGACATAAGATTGTCCAGTTTCGTACGAGAATAGGAAATATGATTAGCCATGATAAGTCGTGATAATCAATGGAATTTTGTGGAAAAAATACTTATACTATTTTAGAAAATATTTATAATACTTGAAAATTCTATTGTATTACCCCAAAAATATTTAGATAAATACATACTTGAAAATAAGTTTTAATTTGGAAACTACCCTTTTAGTTAAAATAATTTTTAAAAAATACTTTGAAAATATAGGAATATCATTTCTAGAGGAAAAAAAGACTATAATTTAATTAGGTAGAAAATATTACAATAATATTTTTAGGTCAAAAGGTTATTTTAAATACAATAAATTAATATAAATATACATTAGTCCAAAATAAAATTTAAACTTAAAAATTAATTTTTGAAAAAAACTGCATGCTATAGATCATCATGTCACCTTTCCAAAACATCAAACAGATCGCAAAATCGAGTTCGGGATCTCCCGAAATCTTAAAAATAGTGCGACGTGTCGATTTTCGGACAACTGGCACTCAAATAATTTTACAGAAAAATATATTAAAAATTTGCTAAAATAAATTATAGGTTATCGAAGCTAATCTCAATACGATTCAAACAAAAAAATGGAGGTAAAATGGAGTCTGGAGTTGGGAGCTATGTTTCTTCAAAGTTGATGCATCTAAGGCTGGTTTTTATGACGAATTTTGGACGAAAAAGAGAGGAATTGTGATAGTAGAAAGACACCCGGGGTCGGACCCGAGCCAACACATGCTGACAGAATGGTGCACATACAATGGTGGTGGAAACATTTGTGAGAAAAAAATTTGTGGAGAAAAGCAATGAAAAGGCATCCCTATAAATAGGGTGGAGAAATCCTAATTAGACAAGGATTAGGAACAATTTAAATCCCACTTGATAAATCTCACATTAATTTAAATCTATTTAAAACCATTTCAATAAAATATAGTCCAAATTTAAAACTAGATAAATCTCATCTTTAATTTAAAACTATTTAAAGTCTAATCCAATGAAATAAACTCCCAATTTTAGATTACAACAAATAAATTTAAAATATCTTTTTATAAATAAAAAATAATTCCAATTAATTTAAAATAGTTTAAAATAATTCCAAATAACTTTTGTAAAACCAAATTTTTACAAAATATACATTAATTTATTTTCATGTACATCGTACGCAAATAGTACAAATTATTTACATAAATATTAAAATTAGTACCTATACTTGTATATCAAATAAAAGCATTTTTATAATAATGAAAATAAGTTTGGCAAATTCGGGACGACATATTTATACTCGAACAAATGTAGAAAATATTTACCTTATACTATATCGAAACAAAATGGTTATTTCTATATTTATGAAAAATCTAGTAATAAAACTTTTGTATAAAAGTAATTAAATACTTTGTATATACGTATTCGTACTCATCGTACAAATACTAAAATAATAAAAAATCTATTATGAAATTTAGGAGAGCTGCAATCTACCAAACTTACAATAATTTTGTTCTCGAAATTAAAATAAAGAACGATTTGAGAAATAAGAAAATGTAAAGCGGTAGAAAAGTCAATTACGAGAAATGGTACTTGAAATAAAAAGGATGAGATGAAAAATAAATGTAGATAGTTTCTAAGGCTTGGGTGGGTCCGGTATGGTAGAGGCAATATGGCAGAAAAAGTTCAAGCGTATGATCTATTTATGTATAGAGTCATGGGGGAGTATGAGTACAAAAAGGAAATGAATAAAGTAGAGAGATTAATACGATATGTGAATCTTTATGCTTGTTGGGTTTGATGGTACCACAAATGTGTCCCTCTATTATAGAACCTTCATAATTATGACTTCCTTCATTCGTACTCATTAATCTCTTTATATTTGATATTCATCATTTAAATCTAAATCCAACTTGAAATTGAATTTTTTTTAAAAATCCCAATTCCAATATATCATAATAACTAAAAGAGGAACTCTAAATCTTATCTATCACAATCTCCTAAAAAATAAACAAATTCCATATTCAACCCAATCTCAAATACCCAAAAAGAAAATTTTACCAATCTTTATCAATCTTCCTCAAAATTTTAAATAACCAAAAGGCTAAATTACGACTTGATACCCTCAACTATTAGCATTTTTTCTTGATACCCTGAACTTGATATGCATCAACTTAATACCCTCTCCCATTTTGTCCTAACGGTGTTGAACGAAAAAGATAAACTGACAAAAATATCCCTTTCCCACTCTCTCTCCCCCTCTCTTTGGCAGCCCCCCACTCTCCCCGGTGCCGACAGCTGGAGGGGGGTGGTGCAGCAACAACAGCGAGCAGACTGCTCAGAGCAACGAGCAGCAGCAGCACGGTAGCAGTGGGCGACGGGCGGCGCGTGAGCGGCTACGGTGCCGCATAGTACTGTGTCGCAACGGGGCGAGGGGCAGCTGGGAACGACTGCAGCACATGGGGTGGCATGACACAGACGGTGCGGGGAGGAGGGGCCTGGACGGCTTGGGGCGGAGGGGCACGGGTGGCATGGGAGCGGAGCGGCGGTAGCAGAAGCAACAGCCGCTGGGAGCAGCAGCGTGGGGAGGGGGAAAGGGAAGCAGCGGGTGGTGCGGGGTCGAAGGCGACGGCTGTGCGGGGGTAGGGGAGGGCGGGGGTTTACAGGGGGTGGGCTGCCGGCGGGGGGAGTGGTTGGTAGCAGAGGGTGTGGAGAAGGGATAGGTGTTGGGGAAGATAGGGGTAGTTTAGTAAATAAAATAAAATTTTAACAAAAAATTTAACAGTGTGCTGACGGAGGGTACCAACTTGAAAATATTAGTTGAGGAAGGGTATTAAGTTATTACCTATCAAAGTTTAGGATATGAAGTTGAAAAATTCAAATAGTTGAGGGTACTAAGTTGTAATTTAGCCTAACCAAAATATATATCTAATATAATATTCCTCAAATATTAAATCTAAATAAAATCATGATCTTTTTAAAATTTAAATAGACAATATTTATTCAAATCATATCTCATTCCAAATTTAAATCTTTAAATCTCACAATCTTCAATCCTAAATGAATCAACCCTTAAAAAATCTAATCAATTCTCAATACAAAATTTAAATCATATCCTCAAGATTATCTTATCTTCATATTAAATCGATATCCTCAAAGATAAAAATCCAAAATAAATAAAATCTCTATTTAACTTAAATAAATCATGATCATTTTTTTTTTTCCAAAAATCACTCTCAATCTCTTCTCGATTATCTACCTTATGTAAAATTTCTACCAAATAATCGGGATTTTGACAATACAAACACTACCCAACTTGAAATATACTAATCTTTCACACACAACTATAATTCCTCAAATCATTCAGTAGTGTCAATCATCTCATGTAATATTTTACTTTAATCTCTCAAATACATCAGTGACTGTAACGTCCCAGAACCAGAATACTAGAGAGCGGGGCATACATAGCCAGCTACGTATAATGAAATGGAATCCACCTCACTATACGGTCACGGCTGTCTAGATATATGAAAGTTTAACTACAATCCATCAGTCTCCTATGGTCAATAACAAGCCTAAATATCTCAATCTCAAGCAAGCAAGTAAAGTTACAAGATGTAAGATCATCAAATATACAATAGTAAGGCATCCCAAACATTATATATTTAGTTGATCATGAAGCTAGTCGTTACAAAATGTGATGACTAGCAAGAGTTTTAGTCATACATGATCAACCCTAGGATCTGTTAATCATGTTACAGCCCGTAGGCAGACAGTAATAAGGTATACAATATGAGCTAACAGGTGCTCGCCGGCTAAACGCCTCAAAATGAGAATTTTACAATAGAGTGGGAGTGTCACGACCCGCTCCCGAATAATCGGACACGAGTCGGACACGCCCAGCCTTCGTCGTTAGACACGACGAAGTAAGCTGTACCAAACTAGGAAAATCTAACAGATAAACATAAAAGTATACAATCACAGCATCTAAAACGTATCCTAGAATGATCACCATAATCCACAATTCTATGTATATCAAAAATTGTACTAATCATCAGGAATGAAATGTACAATATCTAGAAGTAAAACTAAATAGTCTAAACCTGAAGCCTCAAGCTAGTCTCATGTCTCCATCCTGCTCAGCTAATATCCTGGGCTCTGGCCCATATAGTAGAATGGTACCCTGCAAGTACACCTGCAACATATCCTAGTCAGGAGCGGAGCTAAGTATATCTAGAGAAATGAACATGTACGTCATGGTATGAATCAAGAAACAGGAATATATGTAAAAACAGAAAATGAGACAAGACATGAAACTGAACAGGAAATACTGAAAGTAAAACATGGAACATGGTAAGAGTCCTGAGCATGAAATACAATCTGAACATGAAGTACAACCTGAACATGAAATACAACCATGCAATCCTGAAATACAAACTGAATCCTGACATGTACAATATTTGAAATACATCTAGATTGTGATCGGCTTAGGTAGATACAATGAACCTGAAATGGTACGGCTTTGGCCCCGGGTGCACGGTACATGACCCAAGCTATTCACATGAGTAGTAACAGGGTTTGATCATATATCTATAGTATTTCCCCTCCCAGACGCAAATGATACATGGAACATGAAACCAGACAATATCGTGATATATCGTGTCATCAAGGAGATACAAGAATGGATATGAAAGACATGAGAAATGAACAAATCCGAGGAGTATACTTGCCTTGCTCCGGGTGATCGAGAAATGGTAGTAGAGCTGGAAATCCTCCTGTTTATGAATTACAAGTTGGTTAATGAACATACTAATTCTAACTTGTTATCAATAATCTAACCATGATTAACTTCTATATATTTCCTGGTTTTAGGGGTTCCCTCTTCTTAATATTTCCTATAAAGTATCATTTATCAATAGTTTACCAATCTAAAATTACAACTTCCTATTAATAGCCAAGCCCTGAAATCATAGCAACTTATAAACTAACTATGCTAATTGTATCCAAGCAAATGGTTAACATATGGTTCCTCAAGTTCCTTTCTTCACTTAAACTCATCATCTAGTTAAGGTTTTGATTTACTTAACCAAGATTTAAAGTTATACTTCTAACATAAGGCTGCTATTATGGCAGTCTTCAGGCTTAATGAATGTTTAGTCCAATGGTCACTGAAAACTTCAACTAATAGATAGGTTGCCAACTCTTAGCATCTTTATCAAGCCTCCTATACAGATCATTGAATGGTGGTTTAAGGTTAACTCTCTAATATGGTTGTTACTTCTCGATCTCATGAATCAGTCTCTAAACTTCAACAGTTTGATTCTCTTCCCAGGCTGATGCACATCAGTCACAGCTAGTGTTTGATTCACTTCAGTCCAATGGTACTGTTATGAATCAATCCAGCTAAGACTGAGATGAACAGCCCTAAAATGCCATAATTGACTTCCCAAAACCCCTATACTATATCCTGTTTATTCAACTGAATTTAGTCAATCAATATAAATAGGCTGAAAACTGGTGTTAAGCTCAAAATTCACTTAATATCAAACCCAGAAAAATTCTCCAACCAAGTAAATGCCCAGCATCCTCTCTTAAAGACAACCACAGCTAACCAAATCCTTAGGTAATTTTCCAATATGAGAAATTCTTACAGATACTAAAGAACTTAAGTAAGAAGTTGTCAGTCAAAAAAAATACTATTAATCTTGATACAAGAATAGTTCCAAAACAAGTTACTGACCCCAAGGCAACTATGCTATCCCCTTAAATGTAAAGTATTCCCTGTTCCTGCTACCTCCCCTGTCTCTAATTCAATATATGCAGCAAGCTTCCATATACAACAGTCCACTCTTCAACTGAATAAATCTAGCAGCTCCCCTCTCAATAGAGCATAGCTCACCAAGCTAAACCTTTAAACAACCAAACAACTATGGTTCCCTCCAAAGCTCAAAACATATAGAGAGGAAAATAATCACAAAACAACAATAAATAATTTTACAACCAAATCGAAATCAATCAAATATATATATATATATATATATATATATATATATATATATATATATATATATATATATATATATATATATATCCGTATCTATCCTCCTCCACAACCAAACCCAAAAGTATAAACCAAAACAGAAATTTATACGACCAACTTTTAAAATAAAAATATATAAACTAACTCAATTCAATGATTCAATAGAATTCGATTTAGACTGCTCCCAGGTTGCCAAGCCCATCCTATCCCTGACACGCCACACTGACACGAACTGGTACACACGAACCCAGGCTCAGACGTGAACCACACCGAAAGAACCGGACACGAACATCTATCTGAACTCCAGCCAGCTCGATCACGCACACAACACGAACGTAATTTGCCACCACCAACTAACCCTGGCCAACACACACCCGAACTCAAAGGAAAGAAGTAAATATTCCAGAATCACAGAAGATAA
The DNA here is from genome assembly GCA_029216955.1 of Iris pallida. Lineage (NCBI taxonomy): Eukaryota > Viridiplantae > Streptophyta > Magnoliopsida > Asparagales > Iridaceae > Iris > Iris pallida. The sequence continues at coordinate 2,637,427 of JANAVB010011395.1, forward strand.
CGTAGTTACCTGAAGAATGATGAACAACAGAATAGGGCAATATACTTTTTCAATTGTCGGATACAATTCTAGGCAGTGGACACGCTTCCTTGTGTCCAAAAGCAATCGGAGTCCTTAGCAACTGGTCCGATCTTCACGAGATCTGCAGTCGATCCAAACATTCTGTTCGGTGATTAAATATGAAGCAATCAAGATGCTTATGAAAGGGGAATTGAACCAGTGAATTACCAGATCGGAACGAGTAACTAATCGAGACGAGCGATTTCGATTTATCCGATCAATTTCAGATCTGAACCTGGTCGATCAAATTTTGATTAGGAACGAATAGATCTACTCAAAATTGGAACAATGGAAAGGAGAGGATTGAGTGGACCTAACCAGTCGTCGACGTCGAAGTTGAACGGCAAGCTCGCCGGAGAGTCCTTGCGTGCTATACGCCGATCGACGTCAAGGTGCACCTCCGTGGGATCTGGTCGAGGCAAGACAGCTGCTGATGGAGGCGGTTGCCATTGTGATTGTCGGTTCGTCCCAGAGTTCCGTCGAGGTGGAACAAGGAAGCGTCGCCATCGTCGAGGAGAATGGCCTGTCACCGTCGCTTAGTCACTGGCGCCGACCGACACTTGGGGGACCGCCACCGCTACCGCTATGGCTGGCTAGGTTGGTGACCGATTGGTCGCTGATGGTGGAGATGGAGTTCCTGCCATGGTCGCTCCTAATTTCTAGGGTTAGGGCTCAGTCGCGTGGAAGATCGGGGAACAGACTGGGAAAGCTCAGGAAAAGAATGGAAAAAATGGTTCTTCTCTCTCTTCAAGTCAATAAAAATAATTTGGCAATTTGCAGGAAAACCCCTCCGCAATATGCAAGTATGCAAGAAACCCCCTCTGCAATATGCAAGTATACAGGAAACCCCCTTCCCTTTTCGTTAATTGCAAAAGTTTTTCTAAAAACAGTTAGACGATAGTTAGGAAAATTTAAAAAATGGGGACCACTCCAATTCCTTGTAATAAACTAGGAATTTCCTCCAAAAGTATAAATCCAATTTCTCTCCAAAAATAATTATAAAATTTTTATTATTTAAAAAAAGAAAAATCAATTAAATCATTAATCAGAAAATTAAATTTAGAATTTAAAAATTACTGGAAAGTAGAGTGACAATTCTCTCCCTCTTAAAATAATTTCGTCCTCGAAATTCAAAGGTGCAACAATTTAATTTAAGAATATAATTTCAATTGAGGCAAAAGTTGAAAACGACAGTTTTAAATTGAGATGTGCAATAAAGTCAATTCTAGTCTGGTTAGGAAATAGTTTATTTAATCACGATCAAACGAGATTTCAATATCAAGTAAGATCAATAGGTATAGAGTATAAAATATAGGCATGATCATGATTTCTAGTTATGACCAGAAGTGGGACATGAATGACTTAGCATGACGAAATCAACAGTAAGATAACATGATCAATAATGATCAAAATTGGTTAGGTACGAAGTGAAACATGTATATTTGAGATCAAGTATGATAATTTCATAAAGGATTTGAAATAACATGATCTATCAATGACTGAGACTTTAATTAGGCAAGAGCTGATATAAATTTAATCACAACTTAAAAAAGCAAAATCATGAAGGCATAATTACCAAGTGCGATCAAAATCGATAGTTTAATACAAGTAGACTAGAACAAGATAGGAAAATCGTGGCCAGGTGACTTATGATCGAAGTTTAGACAAGATACAAACGAGGTACGAAATCAAAATCTGGTAACGTATAATTTTGAGGAATTTAATGATATAACGATAAAATGCTAGAAGAGAAAATTTACAAGGGTTGATTGAGAAAAGTACGAAATACCCAGGAGGTATTAAGATCAGATCAAGGTGAACATGCAAGGATTTGTGTTTTACGAAAATCAATAATCATATAAAAGAAAAAGGGATATTGCCTCTATTGTATCCGAAAACATATATATATTTGAATCACTTAACTTAGAATCCCTACACCGCCAGTATATATCTGACTGCAGTGGACTTTCGGCTCCGTGACTCAAATAACAATATGTCACCGAATATTCTATCAACTTTATCCATTTTCCAACAATCATTGACGAAGCAAACTAAAAGATCAAGATATGAAAAATATGACAGTCTCAATAATACTCGAAAATCTATGAATGTCTGAAATCACTTCAACTTAGAGTTCCTGTCTCGCTAGTGCGCTGCTGGCTGCAGTGAACCTGCAGTATCCGTAGTCCAGATAATGACTACAGCGCACAACTGCCACGCCCTAGTAGATCATCGAATAGTCTCTCGACTTTTATCCCTAGGTATTTCAAAAGAGTTTCAAGGAATTCAAAATGAGTTTCAATAGTCCAAGTCACGAAAATTGTGAAGTTACCTGACTGTTAGAATACTAGGGTTTATTAAGTACTATGAAGCAACACAGAATTCAATCAAAGAGTAGTGAGTACAAAAAGGACAAACAAGAAGATTTTAAAATCTCAAACAGGGAATCGAAGTTTTAAATAGTAATCAAAATCTCAACTAAAATTCGGAATGGTAACAAGATCCCGTATATGTAACGTTGTCCCAAAGGGATAACAGTCTCGAAGGATGAACAGAAGCAAGGCATCAGATAAAAGACAAGGTTTCAAAATAAGAAAATAAAATCTCATATCGAAAACAAGGTTCAACAATATCTCTATAACCACGAAATCTCAGACAAAATCTCGAAGGAAAACATCCTCCAATAGAATACGAGGTCTTAAATAGAGAACCAATATCAACAAAGTTGTGATTAGGAAATAAACTCTCGAACAGAAAATCTTGACAAGAAAAATAAGGTATCGAAATAGGGAACAAGGTCTCATCGAGTCGCGAGTAGGAATTGAAGTTTCAAAGTCTGGAAAATCTTGAATATGAGACAAAATCACGAACGAAGGTAAAGTCTCGAAATAAGAAATAAAATCTCAAATCTCGAATAGAATCAAAGTCCTGAATACACCAAATTCCAACAAGCCCTGAATATAGAATTGAATCCCGAGTAGAAGACAAAATTACGATTTGTAACAAGTTCTGAACAGGAAACAAAATTCTGAGTAGAAACTAGAAAATGAAGCAAGGTTACAAAGAGAGAATGGAGGAGTACCAATCAACGAATAAGATCAAGGTTCTGAATCGTGAATACAAAGCAAATCAAAATAGGTGAAGCACAGTCATGAATAGAGAACACTTCTTAAAATGGAAACAAAGTCACGAATAGAAAGCAAAATCTCATACAGAGAACGAGTCAAATCTCAACTAGGAAACAAAATCTTCAAAATCTTTAAAGGAAATTTCAACAATGTCCTGAATAGGACGAAGCTTAAATAAGGCTTCGAATGAGGAACAAGGTTTCGAAATAAATCTCGAGTAGAGATTAAATCCTAATTAACACGAAGTTGGATAAAGGAACACAATTTCTGAATAGGAGCCATCACTAGGAAACAAGGTCATGAATGAATATGCAAACGGTATCGAATAATGGATTTCAACAATTATTGAATTGTGGATCTGAAACAAGTTTACCAAAATAGAAAACAATATCTCGAAATAAGTTTCGAATATCAATCAAGATTTCAGAATGGAAATAAGAAGTTTCAAGAAATGATCTAGGTGCTAAGAGGAATTTAAGGGAGACTGGATGATGAATAACGATCCATGGTTTTTTCCAACCATGCAAAAGAATCTTCTGTCTTCAATCTGTCTTCAGTATTCCTCCAGGACTGGAATCACTTCAACCTTCTTCAACTGTCCTGACGTAGGCTGGTTCTTGCGGCAGTGCTCCATGTTGTTGCTGAATCTGGAGAGGCGGATCCATCTGTGGTACTAGTGCTCCTTGTGCTCGTCCTTGGGTAGTACGATCAACGACCTCCGGGCAATACTTTGACTTGATGGGCAGGCGATCCGTAGAATAAGCATAACCTCGATCTTTTGTGGCACTCGTCGTAGTGGTGTCCTGGGCGACGACAGGAAATATAAATGATCGTCGGCTGAATCTGAATCTCCCGCTGGGCTGAAGTGCAGGGGCTCTGGCAGGAATATACGGCTGCTGGCGTGCTGGCTACTGAGATTCTGATGCTCCTAGGCTATTGTGATCCACGACTTGCTGGCAATCCTTCATGTCAGAAGATCCACGGTACAAGCAGAGTCCAAGCCTCTACGGTACTCCTCGAAGCGATGCCTTGGATGGAGGCAAAAAGCACAAATGGCCTTCACCTGAATCTGATGACGCGGCTGAAGGAACGGTGTCTGAGTGTGGCGATGCTTTGCGGTTCCACAATAGTTGCTATCCTCACCATAAGTCTTCTTGTCTCTTCTGAGCTTCAGCTTTCCGCCTCATTCTATTGTCTGTGTTACATTCTGGATCTCCTCGCTGGTGGCTCCAATATTTAGAAGAGTTGGGTCCTCATTGACTTGGATGATCTTCAGTGGGGCTCCAGGTTCTCGATCTGCTCCTCGGTGCAAGATATATGCTTGGTGTCGGAAAAATCCAATGATCAAAAATCCTTCCTGGCTCGGAGAGTGTATCCACAAGTCTGGCTTGGGAAAGGATGGCATGCTCCCTCTGGTGTCAAGGAACTCGTCGAACATCTCCATCAACTGCATACTACCCATGGGGATGGTAGGGTGGTAGAAGGTAGTAGAAGCTCGAAATCCTCAAGTGTAGGTGGATCAATCGTTCCGATGTTGCGTGCTTAGACTATCTGAAAACAGAAAACTGTTAAAATGTCATAATCCTAAAGCAACAAGTGTTTATTGATATCAATATACCTGATATACCCTTATTTTTCGATTTTTTCTATGCTGTGATCAAGTTTTCCTAGTGTAATCAAGTCCCCCAATAGTACGCTAAGACCTAGGTACCATTAGGATAGACCTGCATGGGCCACCACTAAAAACATGTCACGACCCGCTCCCGAATAATCGGACACGAGTCGGACACGCCCAGCCTTCGTCGTTAGACACGACAAAGTAAGCTGTACCAAACTAGGGAAATCTAACAGATAAACATAAAAGTATACAATCACAGCATCTAAAACGTATCCCAGAATGATCACCATAATCCACAATTCTATGTATATCAAAAATTGTACTAATCATCAGGAATAAAATGTACAATATCTAGAAGTAAAACTAAATAGTCTAAACCTAAAGCGTCAAGCTAGTCTCATGTCTCCATCCTGCTCAGCTAATATCCTGGGCTCTGGCCCATAGAGTAGAATGGTACCCAGCAAGTACACCTGTAACATATCCTAGTCAGGAGTGGAGCTAAGTACATCCAGAGAAATGAACATGTACGTCATGGTATGAATCAAAAAATAGAAATATATGTAAAATACAGGAAATGAGACAAGACATGAAACTGAACAAGAAATACTGAAAGTAAAACATGGAACATGGTAAGAGTCCTGAGCATGAAATACAACCTGAACATGAAGTACAACCTGAACATTAAATACAACCATGCAATCCTGAAATACAAACTGAATCCTAACATGTGTAATATTTGAAATACATCTAGATTGTGATCGGCTTGGGTAGATGCAATGAACCTGAAATGGTACGGCTTTGGCCCCGCATGCACGGTACGGGACCCAAGCTATTCACATGAGTAGTAACAGGGTTTGATCACATATCTATAGTATTTTCCCTCCCAGACGCAAATGATACATGGAACATGAAACCAGACAATATCGTGATATATCGTGTCATCAAGGAGATACAAGAATGGATATGAAAGACATGAGAAATGAACAAATCCGAGGAGTATACTTGCCTTGCTCCGGGTGATCGAGAAAGGGTAGTGGAGCTGGAAATCCTCCTGTTTATGAATTACAAGTTGGTTAATGAACAGACTAATTCTAACTTGTTATCAATAATCTAACCATGATTAACTTCAATATATTTCCTGGTTTTAGGGGTTCCCTCTTCTTAATATTTCCTATAAAGTATCATTTATCAATAGTTTACAAATCTAAAATTACAACTTCCTATTAATAGCCAAGCCCTGAAATCATAGCAACTTATAAACTAACTATGCTAATTGTATCCAAGCAAATGGTTAACATATGGTTCCTCAAGTTCCTTTCTTCACTTAAACTCATCATCTAGTTAAGGTTTTGATTTACTTAACCAAGATTTAAAGTTATACTTCTAACATAAGGATGCTATTATGACAGTCTTCAGGCTTAATGGATGTTTAGTCCAATGGTCACTGAAAACTTAAACTAATAGATAGGTTGCCAACTCCTAGCATCTTTATCAAGCCTCCTATACAGATCATTGAATGGTGGTTTAAGGTTAACTTTCTAATATGTTTGTTACTTCTCGATCTCATGAATCAGTCTCTAAACTTCAACAATTTGATTCTCTTCCCAGGCTGATGCACATCAGTCACAGCTAGTGCTTGATTCACTTCAGTCTAATGGTACTGTTATGAATCAATCCAGCTAAGACTGAGATGAACAACCCTAAAATGCCATAATTGACTTCCCAAAACCCCTCTACTATATCCTGTTTATTCAACTAAATTTAGTCAATCAATATAAATAGGCTGAAAACTGGTGTTAAGCTCAAAATTCACTAAATATCAAACCTGGAAAAATTCTCCAACCAACTAAGTAACTGCCCAGCATCCTCTCTTAAAGACAACCACAGCTAACCAAATCCTTAGGTAATTTTCCAATTCGAGAAATTCTTACAGATACTAAAGAACTTAAGTAAGAAGTTGACAGTCAAAAAAATAGTATTAATCTTGATACAAGAATAGTTGCAAAACAAGTTACTGAACCCAAGGCAACTATGCTATCCCCTTAAATGTAAAGTATTCCCTGTTCCTGCTACCTCCCATGTCTCTAATTCAATATATGCAGCAAGCTTCCATATACAACAGTCCACTCTTCAACTGAATAAATCTAGCAGCTCCCCTCTCAATAGAGCATAGCTCACCAAGCTAAACCTTTAAACAACCAAACAGCTATGGTTCCCTCCAAAGCTCAAAACATATAGAGAGGAAAATAATCACAAAACAACAATAAATAATTTTACAACCAAATCGAAATCAATCAAAATTTTATATATATATATATATATATATATATATATATATATATATATATATATATATCCGTATCTATCCTTCTCCACAACCAAACCCAAAAGTATAAACCAAAACAGAAATTTATACGACCAACTTTTAAAATAAAAATACATAAACTAACTCATTTCAATGATTCAATAGAATTCGATTTAGGCTGCTCCCAGGTTGCCAAGCCCGTCCTATCCCTGACACGCCACACTGACACGAACTGCTACACACGAACCCAGGCTCAGACACAAACCACACCGAAAGAACCGGACACGAACATCTATCTGAACTCCAGCCAGCTCGATCACGCATACACACGAACGTAATTTGCCACCACCAACTGACCCTGGCCAACACATACCCGAACTCAAAGGAAAGAAGTAAATTTCCAGAATCACAGAAGATAACGTAGTTACCTGAAGAATGATGAACAACAGAATAGGGCAATACACTTTCTCAATTGTCGGATACAATCCTAGGCAGTGGACACGCTTCCTTGTGTCCAAAAGCAATCAGAGTCCTTAGCAACTAGTCCGATCTTCACGAGATCTGCAGTCGATCCAAACATTCTGTCCGGTGATTAAATGTGAAGCAATCAAGATGCTTACGAAAGGGGAATTGAACCAGTGAATTACCAGTTCGGAATGAGTAACTAATCGAGACGAGCAATTTCGATTTATCCGATCAATTTCAGATCTGAATCTAGTCGATCAAATTTTGATCAGGAACGAATAGATCTACTCGAAATTGGAACAATAGAAAGGAGAGGATTGAGTGGAACTTACCAGTCGTCGATGTCGAAGTCGAATGTCGAAGTCGAATGATAAGCTCGCCGGAGAGTCCTCGAGGCAAGACAGCTGCTGATGGAGGCGGTTACCATTGTGATTGTCGGTTCGTCTCAGAGTTCCGTCGAGGTGGAACAAGAAAGCGTCGCCATCGTCGAGGAGAATGGCCTGTCACCGTCGCTTAGTCACTGGCGCCGACCAACACTTGGTGGACCGCCACCGCCACCGCCATGGCTGGCTAGGTAGGTGACCGATTGGTCGCTGATGGTGGAGATGGAGTTCCTGCCATGGCCGCTCCCAATTTCTAGGGTTAGGGATCAGTCGCGTGGAAGATCGGGGAACAAACTGGGAAAGCTCAGGAAAAGAATGGAAAAAATGGTTCTTCTCTCTCTTCAAGTCAATAAAAACAATTTGGCAATTTGCAGGAAACCCCCTCCGCAATATGCAAGTATGCAAGAAACCCCCTCTGCAATAGGCAAGTATACAGGAAACCACCTTCAATTTTCGTTAATTGCAAAAGTTTTTCTAAAAACAATTAGACGATAGTTAGAAAAATTTGAAAAATTGGGACCACTCCAATTTCTTGTAACAAACTAGGAATTCCTTCCAAAAGTATAAATTCAATTTCTCTCCAAAAATAATTATAAAAATTTTATTATTTAAAAAAAATCAATTAAATCACTAATCAGAAAATTAAATTTAGAATTTAAAAATTATTGGAAAGTAGAGTGACAGGGAGAGCCAAAAATAAATCCACTCGTTGCCCTAGTTACGCCTGGTGGTTACCATCGTGCTGGAAGGTCGGTAGATCCTCTGGAGCTGCTCCAAAATCTGGCCATACAAAACCTGCTGGGTCAGATCCCAGAAAGAGCAAGTGCCACAAAGGAGGCTTCACTTAAGAACTAAAACCAGCATATCAAAAATAAATATTTAAAAGTAGTTATAAAAGAGCTTGATAATAAAAGAATAACAACAATCATAATATAGTACGAGAGAACCATTCAAGTAGCCAGGTCACAACCCTTAAACCAAACAAGGACCGGGGTTGTAACCCTTCACCTGAATAGAACTCCGTCTCCAAATTTTGTTGGTAAGGTAAAACATAACAAGCATGACGTGGGGTGTAATAAGACAATAAACGAAGAGAGGACTCAGAACTGCTCCGGGAGCCAGGTTACAACCCTTTTACCAAACAAGGACCGGGATTGTAACCCTTCACCTGAACAGAACTTAGCCCCTGATCTTTATTATTAACAGTGACAATCTTGCGATCAAGCCTGCAATAATCGAGCACTGAAACTACACCATACAATCACTTCCGGCCAATCAGTGACTACGACTTTCTACATTAGCTAACTAGGGTTATCACAAGCCTTAGTTACTAGCAATATGCAGTGAGATGTTCCTCCAGCCACAAGTCCTGCAGCTAATCCAGGTTATCCAGGCGACTTGGATTCATTAAGCAGTACCTCATTCTTTTCCATATATCAGTAAATCTAGACTTATGCCCTACTCGTCGGCAGGCTGCAAGTCCAACAATGGTGGCCGGGATAACGGGATCGCCTGTAACTGGAAAAATCTCTCATGACTACTGAATTACTCTAGTTATTAGGCTTAGCCATTTACAGTAGGTACCCATGACCGTGATACTCAGGGATCCCTATCCTAGACATGATGCAAATATTGCCGGTTCAATTGTACAAACATAATCATACACGGTGTCCAGACCATTCAATTTTGTCATGACATGCTAGCCGTTGCAACAGCCTTCAGGATATATAACATGTCATGTTCCCTGTCAGTAGTGTGCCACGTCGGGCCACTATCATATCATGTCAAAAGTGCACCACAACGGGTCACCATCGTATCAGAGAAAAATTAATATGGCACAAGCATATATGTAGTAATTAAATATTAGCAGGGGCAGGGGCTGTGGAGGAATCATGCGGCTCAAGAGAAACTTGCCGCATGAAATTTATCATGCGGCCAGCCAAGAAATGTTCATGCAGCCATGCGAGCAAATCCATGCGGCCATGCAGTTAAATCTAATGGCCATATGCGGCCATGCAAGAAAATCCATACGACCACGCAATTAAATCTAATGGCCACATACGGCCATGCAATGAATTGCATATGCGGCTGCAGCAAGTGGCCATGCATCAATGCATATGCGACCAAAGCAAATATGCATATGCGGCCAAAACAAATTGGCCATACACAAATGCATATGCGGCCTGGCCATGCGCAAATGCATATGCGGCCTGGCCATGCACAAAGCAAATTGCTTACATGCACAAATATTTAATGACCAAAGCAAATTGCTTACATGCACAAAGCAAATTGCTTATATGCATATGCGGCCATGCAGATGAAGTGGCCGTATGCGGCTAGCAAATAGAGTGGCCATATGCGGCTAGCAAATGGAGTGGCCATATACGGCCATGCATACAAGCAAGCCATGCGGCCAAATGCATGGCAATTAATTAAATGGCTATACAAATAAATGCATGCCAGCAAATATTTAAAAAATGGCCATACGGCCAAGGCAATAAATGCTCATGGGGCTAGGCACATATATGTGCATGCGGCTACAAATATATAAACTATTATGCGGCCATACAATTAAAGCTAATGCCATGCGGCCAATTCAATTAAATGGCCATGCGGCTCAGAGCTAAGAATTGCTCGTGCGGCCCATTCAATTAAATGGTCATGCGGCTCAGCAACTCAATGTTGCATACGGCCAAAAGTGCAATTAATGGCTCTCATAGAGAACATGTCCATAAAAAATACCATGACCTCCATGCTCCTCCAAACAATAATAGGAACCCAAATCCAGACTTCCGTAGGTCAAATTTGGGTAAAATAAAATTCTCTACAACATGGAACCATCAATTAACAAAAAGTATATACTGGTTTGATAGATCAAAACTCATGAAAATCGAAAATACTACAACGCTAGGTTTACAAGAAATTAACCACTGAAATAAAAAATGCTAAGTACTAAAGTGGGTTAGAAACACATGAGGAAGACAGTGGAACAATAAAAATAGAATTCCTCCATGAAGCAAGATGCACTTGCCTACACCTTCCTAGTTGGTGGAGAGTAATGGTGAGGAAGAAGAATGAATGAGGAGAGAGAAAGAGTATTGGGTTAATAATTGATGATGGTAGTGGTAGGTAGGGGTTTGGTTCACAAACCGAACTAAGCCAACGAAGTCGAACCGAATCAAGCAATAAAAAGCCAAATAGATCAGACAAGGAGACATGCAATACGAGTCAAAATACTTACACGTATACCAAAATACGTAATAAAAACCATGGTCATTACATCTCTACCCTCCTTAAAAGAATTCCGTCCTCGGAATTTAATCAGGAGGCTAGAGATGCAAGGACAAGCTATACTAATCACAGGCAAGCTATACTAGTCAAGCAATTAAGCAATTATTCATGCAAGCAAGGAATCAAAGGCATGAGGCATAAGAAAGATATTATACCTCACGAGTCAAATAGGTCAAAATATCACGATCGGATATCATCCTCATGCTCCCACGTTGACTCACCCAAGGAGTGATAACCCCAAGCAACACGGACTAACTTGATAGTCTTGTTCTTGAGTATCTTCTCTCTTTGGTCCAATATGGATACGGGCCTCTCCTCATACGAAAGGTTGGTACCAACAACCAATTCTGAATGATCCAGGATATGACTCGGGTCCGGGATATACCATCGTAGTTGGGATACATGGAACACGTCATGCACCTCACTCAGAGACGGCGGAAGAGTGAGACGATATGACACATCTCCTACTTGCTCCAGAATATCGAACGACCATATATACCTAGGACTAAGCTTTTCCCGTACGTCGAAACGAATGATGTCACGGTTAGACGAGATCCTCAGGAATACATGGTCGTCGACAGAAAATTTAAGGGAACGCCGATAAGAATCGGTCCAATGGCGCTGGCGATCTTGTGCAACGCGAAGATGATCTCTGACTCTTCTGACCACCTCAACTGTCTGAGTGATTATCTCTGGACCAAGCATCTGCGTCTCTCCAACATCGTCCCATGCTAGTGGGGATCTGCACTTCCTTCCATACAGTGCCTCGAACGGTGCCATCTGGATACTAGTTTAGAAACTGTTGTTGTACGAGAACTCCACCAGGTGCATGTGATCTTTCCACGAACCACCGAAGTCGAGTGTACAAGATCTCAACATATCCTTAAGAGTCTGGATCGTGCGTTCCGACTGACCGTCCTTCTACGTGTGATAAGTTGAGCTGAACTGGAGGCGAGTTCCCAAACTCTCTTGCAGACTATGCCAAAAGTACGACGTGAATCTCGAATCTCTGTCCGAGGTGATACTGACGGGTACTCCGTGCAGTCTGACTATCTTCCTGTGGTACATCTCTGCTAGCTGAGCCGTCGACTGACCAACTCTGAATGGAAGAAAGTGAGCTACTTTCGTGAGCCTGTCAACTATAACCTAAATAGCATCTCTACTGTCGAGGATCGAGGCAATCCAGTCACGAAATCCATGGTTATATGCTCCCACTTCTATTTTAGAATCGACAAAGGCTGAAGAAGTCCAGCTGGCCTCTGATGTTCAGCCTTAACTTATTGGCAAACTAAACACCGAGAGACAAACCGAGCTATCTCTCTCTTCATGCCATTCCACCAAAAGTGCTGACGAATATCACGGTACATCTTCGTGCCACCGGGATGAATCGAATACTGAAAACTGTGAGCTTCTGCCATGACCTCCTGTCTGATATCTCCACTGGGTACATAAAGATGCTTACCATGTCGAAGTGTACCGTCTTCATGAATGCATAATTCTGGTCGTCGTCCTGCTTTACATTCTGCTCTAAGCCGCTAAAGCTTAGAATCAGAGGACTGAGCTATCTTGATCCTCTCAACTATACTGGACTAAACTTGTATGCTGGCCATTAATGCCACATTGGTAGGAAAGGGCAACTTCTATATCCATCTTCTGAAGATCTGCTAACAACTCTGGTTGCGCTGTCAGGAAATAAACTCCTGCTCTCCTGCTCATTGCATCTGCAACAATGTTGGCCTTCATAGGGTGATACTGTAGGTTGACATCATAATCCACAAGCAGCTCTAGCCATCTTCTCTGACGCATGTGAAGATCCTTCTAAGTGAACACATACTTCAGGCTCTTGTGGTCGGTAAAATTCTCCACCCTATCTTCATACAAGTAGTGTATCCAAAGCTTGAGTGCAAACACTACTGCTGCCGTTCCAAGTCGTGGGTCGAGTAATTCCTCCCATGATCACGAAGTTGTCGTAACGCATAAGCTATTACCTTTCCATGCTGCATTAAAACACATTCTAAACCTCTACCTTAAGCATCACAGTACAATAAAACAAACGAAGAGGGAATTGAGAGAGGGCCCATGAGAAATCGGCTGTTGCCGAGATCCAGTAAGGCTGAACCACAGAAGCGGGAGGAGTATTATGTTAACGAGAGACAAGGACCTGAGAAGGCGGGGAATCCTTTGGTCCCATCTGGAAGTGTATGAATGGGTGTCGTCATCAAGCCTCGCTTCAGCTTCTTAAAAGAATCCTGACATTCTGTTGTCCAAGCAAACTGTACCTCCTTGCGGGTCAACTGTGTCAATGGCACTAAAATTTGAGCAAAGTCCAAAACAAATATCTGGTAGTAGCCGGCCAATCCAAGAAAACTGCGAACTTCTGCAACTGTGCTGGGCACTGGCCATGTTTCGATAGTCACGATCTTCTGGAGATTCACTTTTACTCTCCCTTTGGTGATGATATGACCCATGTATGAAATACGATCGAGCCAGAACTCATATTTACTGAACTTGGCATACAACTGGTGCTCTCGGAGAATCTAGAGGACAACTTTGAGATGCTGCTCATGCTCCGTTTCACTTTTGTTGTAGACCAGGATATCGTCTATGAACACGAACATGAACTGATCCAAATAAGGTGTGAAGATACGATTCATGAGGTCCATGAATACAGCGGTACATTGGTCGCTCCAAAGGACATAACAAGGAACTTCCAATGCCCATATCTAGATCGAAAAGCTATTTTCGGGATGTCCTGCTCTCTGACTCTGATCTAGTGGTATCCTGACCGCAAATCAATCTTCGAGAATACTGCAGCTCCTCTGAGTAGATCAAATAAGTCATCTATCCTTGGGCGAGGATATCTATTCTTTATTGTTACTGAGTTCAAGGTACGATAGTCAACATATAATCTGGACTTACCATCCTTCTTTTTCACAAGAAGCATCGAGGCTCCCCAAGGCGATCCACTAGCATGAATGAATCCCTTGGTTCTGAGTTCTTCAATCATCTTATACAATATCTCCAATTCTGATGGTGCCATCCTGTAGACCCTCTCTGACACTGGCGCTGTCCCGGGAATCAAGTCGATAGTAAACTCAATCTCTTGCTTTGGCGGCATTTCTGGAAGCTCTTCCGAGAAAATATCTGGAAATTTCTCGACTATCCGGGGTAACTGCACTGCTGCTATGGCCATCCGCAATAATGGAGGAGAAAGCTCAACTTCGCCTCCAGAAAAGGAAACTCCGGCTTGCCTAGAATACTAAAAGCAACTCTGCTAATATGGCAGTCTATCCTAGCATACTGGTCCCTCAGCCAATCTATTCCTAAGACCATATCATAATCGGCCATCGGGAATTCTATCAGCCTAGCGGGAAACTCTCTATAGCTAACCACGATCCGATACGAGGAAAATACTCTATCTACTCCCACAAGACCGTTACCGGTAAGTATATTGAGCCTTACTGATAATGACTCAGGCTCTAATCCTATCCGTGTCGCGAATCGTACAGACATAAATGAATGTGATACACCAGAGTCAAATAACACTGAAGCCGAAAAAGTGTTGACGAGAATAGTACCTGCCACTACCTCACATGGCACCACTCCTTCTTCTCTTATGGTTAAAGCTAACACTTGACCATGTTCTCTGGGTACCGGCCCTCTCTGATGGAATCATCTCTGCCTATTCTGAACTTGCGCCTGGGCATACTGCTGAGGCCTTTGCTGCTGAAAAGCTTGGGTCTGCGTCGACAACGGCCTCGGGGATGGAAACTACTGCTGGACTGGTACTGGACTGGTCCCGTAACTGATGAACTGGTCATGGTTAGTGATGAGTCAGTCCTGAACGGGAAGGACCCTACCTTGTGGTCCGACGCTCCACAAAGCAAACACAATCTTCGATCCTTGCGATATTCTGAAACAACATGTCCAGGCTTCCAACAATAAGAGCAACCCATGGGAGAAGACTGCTTCTGCTTCTGCTGCTGAGGATACGTCGGGGTTGAATGTTGAACCGACGTAACTGCCTTCTCGGAGCTCCAATGGTCAAAGCTCTAGCTGCCGGGGCTGGAGCTGACGACTGGTTCATCTGGCCGTAAGATCGCTTTCAACCTCCGGTCCTATCCACTCTGGGAGGTATACTCATGCCTTCTAGCTGCCCTCAATACCGCATCGAAAGTCTGATGCTCAAATTTCTCTATCGCCAGCAAAATCTCTAAATGGAGTCCCTACTGAAACTGTTGGGCTCTATCGAGCTCGGTCGCCACCAAGGTGGGAGCAAACCGACTAAGCCTAGAAAACTCGGCTGCATACCCATCGACCGTCCTGTCCATCTGCTTCAAATTAGTAAACCTGGTATGTAGATCGTACCGAGCTACAACATCAAAGTACTTGGTCCGGAACCTCTCACGGAATAATATCCAGGCAATAGGCGCCACTAGTCCAACGGCCTACGCCGACCACCAGCTGCGGGCTAAATCCAATAACTGCAGGCACACCACGGCCACCTTCTCATCTTCTGGGGTCTTCACTGCCTCCAATATCACCTCTGTGTCCTAAAGCCATGCATCAGCAGCGATAGCATCTTCGCTGTCATCGAAGAATGAGGGGTTTAGGCGCTTGAAACTATTTGCTGCACTTCTCCCATGATGTCCACCTCTGCCCAGAGCATCTGCCACTGCCTGATGCAAGGCATCTCCTCGACGATCCTGCGATGCAAGCAACTCCCTGATAAGTCCAACCAAGGCTCCATCATCCTGCCTTGTGGGCTGGACTGGCTGTACCGGGGGTTCTGGATCTCCGGGAGGCATGACACGGGAGGCTGCTCCTGAGTGTGGGACATAATCTTCTGGTTGCTGCTGGTCCACGGGAGGTGCTTCGCCCGGTAGGACCAGGAACAATGCCGTTGAAGAAGACGACATATGGAATAATAAGAAAGGACCAAGACAGATTAAAGATACAAGCATGCGATAAGGTCGAGAATCTCAGGAATGAGAAGATACAGACAGAGATCAAGGGTGAGTGCTGATTGAGACATCTATTCGGTAAACCCCTACATATCTTGATTTACAAGACCCTCATGGGCCACCACTTAAACCATGTAACGCCCCAGAACCAGAATACTGGAGAGCGGGGGCATACATAGCCAGCTACGTATAATGAAATATAATCCACCTCACTATACGGTCACGATTGTCTAGATATATGTGGGTTTAACTACAATCCATCAGTCTCCTATGGTCAATAAAAAACCTAAATGTCTCAATCTCAAGCAAGCAAGTAAAGTTACAAGATGTAAGATCACCAAATATACAATAGTAAGGCATCCCAAACATTACCTATTTAGCTGATCATGAAGCTAGTCGTTACAAAATGTGATGAATAGAAAGCATTTTAGTCAAACATGATCAACCCTAGGATTTGTTAATCATGTTACAGCCCGTAGGAAGACAATAATAAGGTATACAATACGAGCTAACAGGTGCTTGCCGGCTAAATGTTTCAAAATGAAAATTTTACAATAGAGTGGGAGAGCCAAAAATAAATCCACTCGTTGCCCTGGTTATGCCTGGTGGTCACCATCGGGCTGGAAGGTCGGTAGATCCTCTGGATTTGCTCCAAAATCTGGCCATACAAAACCAGCTGGGTCAGATCCCAGAAAGAGCAAGTGCCAAAAAAGAGGCTTCACTTAAGAACTAAAACCAGTATATCAGAAATAAATATTTAAAAGTAGTTACAAAAGAGCTTGATAATAAAAGAATAACAACAGTCATAATAGAGTACGAGGAAACCATTAAAGTAGCCAAGTCACAACCCTTAAACCAAACAAGGACTGGGGTTATAACCCTTCACCTGAATAGAACTCCGTCTCCAAATCTTGTTGGTAAAGTAAAACATAACAAGCATGACGTGGGGTGCAATAAGACAATAAACGAAGTGAGGACTCAGAACTGCTCCGGGAGCCAGGTTACAACCCTTAAACCAAGCAAGGACCGGGGTTGTAACCCTTCACCTGAACAGAACTTAGCCCTGATCTTTATTATTAATGTGACAATCTTGCAATCACACTTGCAATAATCAAGCACTGAAACTACACCATACAATCACTCCCGGCCAATCAGTGGCTACGGCTTTCTACATTAGCTAACTAGGCTCATCACAAGCCTTAGTTACTAGCAATATGCAGTGAGATGTTCTTCCAGCCATAAGCCCTGCAGCTAATCCAGGTTATCCAGGTGACTTGGATTCATTAAGCAGTGCTTCATTCTTTTCCATATATCAGTGAATCTAGACTTGTGTCCTACTCATCGGCAGGCTGTAAGTACAACAATGGTGGTCGGGATAACGTGATCGCCTGTAACTGGAAAAATCTCTTATGACTACTGAATTACTCTAGTTATTAGCCTTAGCCAATTACACTAGGTACCCCTGGCCGTGGTACTCAGGGATCCCTGCCCTAGACATGATACAAATATTATCGGTTCAATTGTAAAATCACAATCATCCACGGTGTCCAGGCCATTCAATCTTGTCATGACATGCTAGCCGTCGTAACAGCCTTCGGAATATATATCATGTCCTGTTCACTGTCAATAGTGTGCCACGTCGGGCCACTATCATGTCATGTTAAAAGTGCACCACAACGGATCACCATCGTGTCAGAAAAAATTAATATGGCACAAGCATACATGTAGTAATTAAATATTAGCAGGGGCAGGGGGTATGGAGGAATCATGCGGCTCAGAAGAAACATGCCGTATGAAATTTGTCATACGGCCAGCCAAGAAATGTTCATGCGGCCATGCAAGCAAATCCATACGGCCACGCAATTAAATCTAATAGCCATCTGCGGCCATGCAATGAATTGCATATGCGGCCATGCAAGTAAATCCATGCGGCCATGCAATTAAATCTAATGGCCGTATGTGGCCATGCATTAAATTACATATGCGGCTGCAGCAAGTCGCCATGCAACAATGCATATGCGTCGAAAGCAAATAAGCATATGCGGCCAAAGCAAATAAGCATATGCGGCCAAAGCAAATTGGCCATGCACAAATGCATATACGGCCTGGCCATGCACAAATGCATATACGGCCTGTGTAGGACCGTTGAGCACCTCTAGAGGAGAGGTGAATAGAGTGCGTGTGTGCAGCGGAATATAATCACCAATTAAAAAATTAAACTATGGCAGATATGTAAGAGACAGTAAATAGAGATAGAAAATTCAAACTCAGTGATACGGCAATATATACTGGTATCCCTCTGAGAGGACTAATCCAGTCTCGAGTACTCTTGTTCGATGTTAATCCACTATGGCACAAGCTTTAACTGAGAGCTTGCAGTCTCTTACAACACCGTGCTTGGTGACGAGCGCACGACCAGCTCCACACACACACCGTGCTTGGTAACGAGCGCACGACCATCTCCACAACAAGAAAAGTTGTTGAAACTTGGAACGACCTCTTTACAACTCTTGAGTAACCAAAAGACTCTAAATCAACTCTGATAGTACTGGCTTTTGGCTAAGAGATGTATAGGTGAGATTTGAAAATCTTGGATCGTTTGAAAACACTTGAGTAATAGAGAAGAGAGAATGAAGAATGAATTGTTGATTTGAAATGAAAAAGTTCTTCTCTATTTATAGGTGTTTTCTTCAACCGAACTCGGGCAGAACTCGGACAGAGTTCAGATGCAAATATCTCGCAAAGAGACGTTGCTCGCATATTTGGAGGCAACAGAAATTTGAATAACTTTTGACCGAACTCGGGCCGAACTCGGTTAGGAGTTCTGTCAGGAGATATTTGAAAATTATTTGCAAAAACAGTTTTCAAATTTGTTTTTGGTTATTTGTAAAATCATTTTGAAAGACTATTTTCGAAATATATTTTTGAAATATTTGTAAACGAAAATACGAATGGTAAATAGGTAGGCTTTTTGGAATGTGGACAGTTTTAACCCTAAGCCAGTATTACCATAATTGATTTTACAGAAAAAATCCTAGACTCAATAAAATATAAAATACAGAATAAAATGAGAAATGAGTCTCCAGAAGATTTGATAATGTTGACGCTTTGATTGATGCGGTACAACGTCCGTTGAATATGATTTCATGAATCCTGAAATGATTAGCAGTATTTTCTATATTTTGTGTATTGACTAAAGTGTCTGTTGATTATCGAAATCGGGTGTGACCATGGAATGGGCCAACAATCTCCCCCATTTTGATAATTGACAAACTTGAGTCTATACCAAAATATATTTATATCAAATAGAACAAAATACAAAGTACCTGAAAAAAATATTTGGATTTTGTTTTTGGATTGTTGTATATGCGCGCTTTGGTATACTCCTTTGGTTTACTCTTTTTCTCCCCCTTTGTCAAGTAGTAAAATGAATAGGCTCCCCCGTAAATCGTGAAGCCAACAATAGACAAACACAAGACAAAGTGAAGCAAAAAGAAATAATCACAGCATAGACATATATGAAACAACTAATATAGAATAAACCAACTCATAATAAACTGAAATAACATAGAAGTTTCCACTAGAAATCCAAATAGTACAACTGAAAAAGTCTAACTAAACAGTTTAGACAAAAAAAACTACTACATCAACTGTATCAACTAATCAAATCAATATCCACTAGTCCAAGGCTGAATCCACGTCACATCGTGGGGTCGTCCGCACCGGAAGGATCATGAGGGAAGTATGCTGCAGTCGGGTCGAAGAACTGAAAGGTAACCTCATCAGTGAAACGAGGACCCAGAAAAGCAGGATGAGGAAGGATGGTGACCGGATGGACTGGATCCTGAGCCAGGCTATAGTGGAGGTCAGCAATACTATTTCTCAGCACCTGGGCCTGAGAAATGTGCCGGAACTCTGAGTCCTGATGACGTTGCGTAGAGACCGCAACAAAATCATCGAAGCGCTGGTAGAAAGTCGGATCGAATCCTGGGGCAGGTGCCGGAGCAGGAGGAGCATCAGCTGGAGGGACCTCAGCATCAGCAGCTGGAGCAGGAGCAGCTCCAGGTGCTCCAGGAGGTACAGAAAATCGACGAGAACGAGTCAGCTCAACAGGAGGAGAAGAGATGGCACACGTCTCAAGATCAATCTCGAAACGTCGAAATATGGAAGCAAGGTGCATAGGATATACTAGATTCCTATCTGCATTTTTGCAGTTAAGCATCCAGGACATCATAGTTTTGGGAACGGAGAATGGAATGCCAAAGTGGATGTGATAAAGGGCAGAAAGTTCTAAAAAGGTAACTTCATCAGTAGAGCCTTTCTTCGGAAGAAGAGCAGAAAATATCATACGATGAAGCTCATAGAATGTTTGGTTCAGATGTTTGGAAAAAATTCTCCGGGGAGGAGGGCTAGGATGACAAATTAATTTCCTAAAAGAAGCCAAAGTGACATCAGCAGGGAATTAAATGTGGTAGATGTCAACTAATGCATCACCAAGATCAGGAATGTGAAAGTATTCACTGATGTCGGTGGCACAAAATTCTAATTCTTGTCCAGCAATGCAAGAATAGAAATTACCGTTTGGTTTTACCTGCAGATTGCAGTAAAACATACGTACGGCGTTGTTATAAATGCTCTCTTGGACCTCGAAGAAATTGCGGTATCTAAGTTGGTCAAAAATTTGAGTATATTCAAAGAAAGTAGTAAAATTGACGAAAGCTCCAGAGCAAATACGACGACTAGAGAAAGAATCGAACCAGAGATCCGAGAAGTCTTTGTCGGGGAACAAAGTAGCATCGTACTCTTCGGGATCTCTAGGCCGTGCTGGACTAAAGAGACTAGCAGGGGTATAGTCAGAGGAAGAGGAAGCACCTTGAGAAGAGTTTCCTCTTTGACGTTTGGGGGCCATTAGGAGATGGAAAGAAAACACCTTTTTGAAGAAAAGGTAGAAGGAGGAAGATGACCGCCCACTGGAACTCGTCGAACCCTTGCTAAGATGGAGGAGGAGAGGTTTCTAGGAGGAGAAGGAGGCTTTCCACGTTTTGGTGTGAAGAAAAAGTGGAAGGAAAGTTGGATTATATAGGCACTAGGGCCGGCTGTTCGGTTCTGGAAGTTACCACAGCGCCGACCGAACTCGGTCCGTATTCGGTCCGAACTCGGTCAGAGTTCGGGCCGAGTTCGGCCACTTGCATTTCCGAGATAAACAGTGCAGGCTGGTAAGTTTAAAAGTTAAATTTAATAACTTTTTATTAAATAACGATTATTATTTCTGAGTTAACTGTAGGGGTTGTCCCAGCTAACGGAGGTTCACCGGAGAACTCTTAAATACTGCTTCGCTTCGACCGTAGCCGTTGTGACAGACATACCCTTTTTAAGTTTGTACCCAAAAATAATTTTCGTTAAAATAAAATATCAAGTCATAAATTCAATTTTAATTACCATATGCACTATGAGTCCGAGAATTCAAGAATGCCGAGCTCACGCCTCAAAATGTTAAAACGGTCTTCAGCCAATGGTTTAGTGAATATTTCTGCTAGTTGATGAACAGTGTCAATAAATTCTAGGCAAATATCCCCGTGTTGTTGATGATCACGAAGAAAATGATGCCTAATTTCTATGTGCTTTGTGCGTGAATGACAAACAGGGTTCTTAGTCAGATTTATTGCACTAGTGTTATCACAATAAATAGAAACATTTGTATAGTGCAGATTGTAGTCCTCTAAGGTTTGCTTCATCCATAAAATCTGAGCACAACAACGTCCTGCGGCGATATACTCAGCCTCAGTTGTTGATAATGCTACCGAATTTTGTTTCTTGCTAAACCAAGAGACTAAGCCCTTTCCTAAGAAATGACATGTGCCACTGGTACTTTTATGGTCCACTTTGCATCCAACAAAATCCGCATCCGAGTAACCTATAAGGTCAAAGGATTTGGTTTTGGGATACCATAAGCCAACTGTAGAAGTTTCTTTAAGGTATCGGAAGATACGCTTAACGGCACTAAGATGTGATTCCTTAGGGTTTGCCTGATAACGTGCACATATGTAAACGCTAAATATAATATCAGGGCGACTAGCAGTTAAATATAATAAACTACCAATCATACCTCGATACTTACGCTGATCGATAGGTTTGCCACTTTCATCAGCATCAAGCTTTGTAGATGTAGCCATAGGTGTCCCGATTGGCTTTACATTCTCGAAGTCGTACTTTTTCAGTATGTCCTTCGTGTACTTAGCTTGGTTGATGAATGTTCCAGTCGAGTGTTGTTTGATTTGCAGTCCTAGGAAGAAGTTCAATTCTCCCATCATACTTATCTCAAATTCACTCTGCATACACTTGGCAAAATCTTGACAAAGTTTTTCATTAGTAGAGCCAAATATAATGTCATCCACATAGATTTGCACTAGAAGTATATCATCATTCATGGATTTTATAAATAAAGTAGTATCAATCTTTCCTTTCGAAAATCCATTATCAAGTAAGAAGGCACTTAGGCGTTCATACCAAGCACGAGGTGCTTGTTTGAGTCCATAAAGTGCTTTCTTAAGCTTGAAGACGTGATCAGGTTTTTGTAAATCTTCAAAACCAGGGGGTTGTTTCACAAAAACCTCTTCTTTCAAAAATCCATTTAAAAATGCGCACGTCCATTTGAAAAAGTTTAAAATCGTTAAAACATGCAAATGCGCAAAACATGCGGATGGCTTCTAGTCTAGCAACAGGAGCATAGGTCTCATCATAATCAATTCCTTCTTCTTGATTATAACCTTGTACAACTAGACGTGCTTTGTTGCGTAGAACTTGTCCATCTTCACTGAGTTTATTTCGGAACACCCATTTGGTACCAATTATCGATTGACCAATTGGTTTAGGAACAAGTTCCCAAACTTGGTTTCTCTCAAATTGATTAAGTTCCTCATGCATGACAGAAATCCAAAACTCATCAGAAAAAGTTCATCAACATTCTTAGGTTCTATTTGTGAAATAAATGCTACATTTGCTGCTAATTCAGAATCTTTAAGAGATGAACGTGTACTTACACCTTTGGATACATCACCTATAATGAGAGTTTCTGGATGATCTGGCTTGAATCTCAATGATTCAAATCTTTGGGCCATACCCTTCACAAGGCTTTACTCAGTTCCTGCATCTTCGAAACTTTTATCAGTCCTTGCCTCTTGGGTCAGATCTTTCTCAGAATTCTTCTTAGTCTTTTTAGGTGCATCTTCATCATCACTGTCGCTAGATCTGTGACTATTCAACTCATCAAAAGTAACATTAATACTTCCTTCAACAATCATAGATCTTTTATTAAAAATTCTATATCCCTTACTCTTAGCAGCATATCCGAGAAATATCTCGTCATCTGCTTTGGAGTCGAACTTTCCCAAGTTATCCTTGGTGTTCAGGATAAAATAGCGACAACCAAAAACTTTAAAATTAGAAATATTTGGAATTCTTCCAAACCAAAGCTCATATGGTGTTTTCTTCGAGATTGGTCGAATTAACACCCTGTTTAAAACATGACAGGCTGTACTAACAGCTTCTACCTAAAAGTATTTAGGAAGATTATACTGATTCAGCATGACTCTAGCCATTTCGCTTAGAGTTCGATTCTTCCGCTCCACAACACCATTCTGTTGGGGAGTTCTAGGACAAGAAAATTCATGGTAATATCCACTATCATCATAAAACTTTTTGAAGTCAGAATTTTCGAATTCGCCACCATGATCACTTCGGATACGAGTAATCATGAAGCCTTTTTCGTTTTGTACCTTTTTACAAAATATCTGAAATTCAAAAATAGCATCACTTTTGTTTGATAAAAAGTAAACCCAAGTAAATCGAGAGAAATCATCAATAATAACAAAAGCATAGAGCTTACTGCCAAGACTAGCGACTCTACTAGGACCAAATAAATCCATATGAATCAACTGCAAAGGTCTCGAAGTACTTACAGCGTTGATGGATTTAAAAGTAGACCTATGTGCTTTGTTCTTTTCACAGTCTACACATACCAGATCTCTCTTGAATGGAATTTCAGGGAGTCCTTTTACCAATTTCTTTGTATTCAGACGTGAGATAGTATCCATGTTTGCATGTCCTAGTCTCATGTGCCATAGCTAGCTTTCATCTTGATTGGCTACTAGGCACCTTCCTGCATTATTAGTATTCTCCAAAAAGAAAACATAAATGTTGTCTTCTCTAATCCCTTTATATACGGGATCACCAGATGACATATCATATATGGTACATTTATCTTTCACAAAATTGATACCATAACCATTATCTGCCAAATGGCTTATGCTTAATAGGTTATGTTTCAATTCAGTTACTAGACAAACATCCTTTATTATTGGATAAGGAGAAATACCTACAGTACCATTACCTATTATATCACCTCTCAAGTTGTTTCCGAAGGAGACGTATCCTTCTTTCTTCATCGATAGCGTAGCGAATAAGGATGCATCACCAGTCATGTGTCGCGAACATCCGCTATCGAGAATCCATTTGCTTTTAGCATGAGAGGGTTGAGGGTCCACCTATAAGACAAGTAGATGAATCCTTTGGTACCTATTTTCTGAAGGGTCCACACAGATTAGCTTTAGGTCTCCAGACTAAAGTATTATTGTTAACAAGCTTTCTTGCAAGACAATATTGTGATATGTGTCCGTACGTACCATAATATTTGCAAGTCAGTTTAGTGGTAGAAACTGTATTTGCAAGCTTGTTTTGTTTGGAGAACCTGTAAGTGAAAGCATGATGGTGTTCGTGTTTCTTCTGTGCTTTCTTGTGTTTAATCCTTCTAGGTGTATGCTTCGCATTGGGACTAATCTTAGGCTGTGTCACAGGTATTGCCTGTTTGCCTAACTTGATTTCTAACTTTTTAGAAATCGCAATAGACTCTTCGTATCTAGCAGTCATATCAAGGAGTTTTTGTTCAGTTACTAGGTGCTTCTTCTTCTCTATGTCATAAAGCTTTTGAACTTTAACATAGTCCCTTTTTTTCTTTTCAATATTGAGGATAGCCTCATGATAGTCTGCTTTAAGTTTGGCTATCTCTTCCGTGTTACCGGTAGTAGATGTCTCTTTAATATATTCAATTAGATTAGACAGTCTAGCTATCTCGGTTGTGTGTGCCTTAATCTCTTTTCGAGATTGCTTATACTTATCGAGCACAGTTTTGTGATCTTCAAGTAGTTCGCTAAAGGCATTTTCTAGTTCATCGAAAGTAAAATCATCCAACAAAGGATTAGATGATACCTTTTCAAAAGCCATGAGACAAACATTTGCATTGCTGCAGGGTCTGTCTTCTTCTTCTGAATCACTGGCATCGCTTTCGTGCCAGATGCTTGTGTTCGCATACTTTCGACTAGATGTAGCTTTTCTGCTTGATCTTGATCTATCATATGGACTGCTTTTCTTGGTGGTTGGACAATCCTTCTTCATATGCCCTGATTTCTTGCATCCAAAGCATATAGTTTCATCTTCGTTGCTTTCTTGGACGTCTTTCTTCTTTCTGCTTGTGAACTTTAGATATTTCTTGAAGTTCCTCACAAGTAGGGCTCTTTCATCACCACTTGACGATTCTTCATCGGAATCGTTGTATGTTGATTTTCTTGCTTGGGCTTTGAAGGCAATAGTTTTCTCCTTTGGTGTTGCTTCTTCAAAATCTAGCAAGTCGAGTTCATGGGTCATGAGTTTGCCCATCAGTGTCTCCAGAGTCATCATGGTGAGATCGTTTCCTTCAATGATTGCTGTGGCTTTTGGATTCCAGTTCTTTGTTAGAGCCCGCAGCACTTTTTTGATCTTCTCGTGATTGCTGTAATCCTTGCCAAGAGATTGTAAAGGATTAGTTATATCAAGGAAACGAGTAAACATCTGTGTAATTGACTCACCGGGTTTCATCTTAAAAGATTCATACTCCTGTGTCAGTCTACTAATTTTGGATTCTTTTACTTGGGAAGTCCCTTCATGGGTTACCTCAAGGAGTTTCCAAATTTCGTGAGACGTCTTACAGGTTGAAACTCTGTTGAACTCGGTTTTGTCAATTGCACAGAATAGTGCATTGATGGCTCGAGCATCAAGACTAGCCTTTGCTTTTTCAGCATCGGTGTACTTGTCATGAGGCTTTTCCATAAGAATGCCTTCAACCACTGTGGGTGCTGGCTTCTTATATCCATCAATAACTATTGACCATAGATCAAAGTCAAGAGACTTTAGAAAGAAAGTCATCCGTGTTTTCCAATATGTGTAATTTGTTCCATCAAATTGAGGAGGGCTATTTGTGGATTGCCCTTCACCGTTGAATATAGATTTCACGGCTGCCATATATACTCTCTAAGGTATGTTATATAAGAATATAACCTGCTATGATACCAATTGTAGGACCGTTGAGCACCTCTAGAGGGGGGATGAATAGAGTGCGTGTGTGTAGCGGAATATAATCACCAATTAAAAAACTAAACTATGGCAGATATGTAAGAGACAGTAAATAGAGATAGAAAATTCAAACTCAGTGACACGGCGATATATACTGGTATCCCTCTGAGAGGACTAATCCAGTCTCGAGTACTCTTGCTCGATGTTAATCCACTATGGCACAAGCTTTAACTGAGAGCTTGCAGTCTCTTACAACACCGTGCTTGGTGACGAGCGCACGACCAGCTCCACACACACACCGTGCTTGGTGACGAGCGCACAACCAGCTCCACAACAAGAAAAGTTGTTGAAACTTGGAACGACCTCTTTACAACTCTTGAGTAACCAAAAGACTCTAAATCAACTCTGATAGTACTGGCTTTTGGCTAAGAGATGTATAGGTGAGATTTGAAAATCTTGGATCGTTTGAAAAGACTTGAGTAATAGAGAAGAGAGAATGAAGAATGAATTGTTGATTTGAAATGAAAAAGTTCTTCTCTATTTATAGGTGTTTTCTCCAACCGAACTCGGGCAGAACTCGGACAGAGTTCGGATGCAAATATCTCGCAAAGAGACGTTGCTCGCATATTTTGACCGAACTCGGTCAGAGTTCGGACCGAACTCGGTCAGAGTTCGGACCGAACTCGGGCCGAACTCGGTTAGGAGTTCTGTCAGGAGATATTTGAAAATCATTTGCAAAAACAGTTTTCAAATTTGTTTTTGGTTATTTGTAAAATTATTTTGAAAGACTATTTTCGAAATATGTTTCTGAAATATTTGTAAACGAAAATACGAATGGTAAATAGGTAGGCTTTTTGGAATGTGGACAGTTTTAACCCTAAGCCAGTATTACCATAATTGATTTTACAGAATAAATCCTAGACTCAATAAAATATAAAATACAGAATAAAATGAGAAATGAGTCTCCAGAAGATTTGATAATGTTGACGCTTTGATTGATGCGGTACAACGTCCGTTGAATATGATTTCATGAATCCTGAAATAATTAGCAGTATTTTCTATATTTTGTGTATTGACTAAAGTGTCTGTTGATTATCGAAATTGGGTGTGACCATGGAATGGGCCAACAGCCTGGCCATGCACAAATGCATATGTGGCCTGGCCATGCACAAAACAAATTGCTTACATGCACAAATATTTAATGACCAAAGCAAATTGCTTACATGCACAAAGCAAATTGCTTATATGCATATGCGGCCATGCAGATGGAGTGGCCATATACGGCTAGCAAATGGAGTGACCATATGCGGCCATGCATACAAGCAAGCCATGCGGCCAAATGCATGGTAATTAATTAAATGGCCATACAAATAAATAAATGCCAGCAAATGTTTAAAAAAAGGCCATGCGGCCAAGGCAATAAATGCTCATGCGGCTAGGCACATAAATGTGCATGCGGCTACAAATATATAAAATGTCATGCGGCCATGCAATTAAAGCTAATGCCATGCAGCCAATTCAATTAAATGGCCATGCGACTCAGAGCTAAGAATTGCTCATGCGACCAATTCAATTAGATGGCCATGCGGCTCAATAACTCAATGTTGCATGCGACCAAAAGTATAATTAATGGCTCCCACAGAGAATATGTCCATGAAAAATACCATGGCCTCCATGTTCCTCCAAACAACAATAGGAACCCAAATCCAGACTCTCGTAGGTCAAATTTGGATAAAATAAAATTCTCTACAACATGGAACCATCAATTAACAAAAAAAATACAGGTTTGATAGATCAAAACTCATGAAAACCAAAAATTCCACAACGCTAGGTTTGCAAGAAATTAACCACGGAAATGAAAAATGCTAAGTACTAAAGTGGGTTAGAAACACATGAGGAAGACAATGGAACAATAAAAATGGAATTTCTCTATGAAGCAAGATGCACTTGCCTACACCTTCCTGGTAGGTGGTGAGTAATGGTGAGAAAGAATAAGAATGAATGAGGAGAGAGAAAGAGTGTTGGGTTAATAAATGATGATGGTGGTGGTAGGTAGGGGTTTGGTTCACAAACCGAACCAAGCCAACCAAGCCGAACCGAATCAAGCAATAAAATGCCAAATAGATCATGCGAGGAGACATGCAATACGAGTCGAAATACGTACATGTATACCAAAATACGTAATACTAATCATGGTCATTACAGTGACGTTCAAAATAACTTTTTCAATAAAGTAATTAAACTACGGGACGCATACTAATGTTAGTCACCTTTCTATCCTTTATCAAAAAAAGATTCACCTTATAACGAGATTAAGCAAGATGCAAGTCAAACAGGGAAGTTCGAAAAAAAAATCAAGAAAATAGATCGATCAAGCATGCAGATGAGATCCTATACTCTAATCCTATATGCGGGCTTGCTTGGTACAGTGACATAACCAAACAATTTATTCGTTAATCTGCATGGGCCACCACAAAAACATGTAACGTCCTAGTTCAAAAAATACATAGGACTAGGAGTCGTACATGCTAGATGTATAATAAATATACGTAAGCTATAAAATACAATATATAGAAAGCCATGATTTACTAATCTCATCCACCAAAATAAGGAATAAAGATATTATAGAATCCAATACTGAATGTCATTGTACAAGTTGTTGGATGGAGACAAATCAACTAGCAGCATGAACTAGGAAGAAGAAAACAGAAAAATAAAGAACACAAGCAACAAGCGTGATCCAAGAGCATGTCATCCTCAATAGGAAGGAGAAGATCACGATATTGATGGAAACTCCTAGGAAAAGTCAAGAAAACACACACACCTGGAAAGATCATTAGGTCATCAGAGGGACGTAACAAGATACATATAAATATGCCTATTGTAACAGTAATAGTCATGCATGGAAAGACAGAAAACTAAAACATGTAACAATCAATAAAGACGTATCAATATCGTAATGCCATGGGACGCTCCCGACCTCGAGACAAAAAATAAGCCTCTACTACCGTAATGCCATGGGACACTCCCGGTCCTAGAGAGAGTAACAAATTGATAATGAATCTCTATACCATAATGCCATGGTACGCTCCCAATGCTAGAGATAAGAAAGACCAATGTCTAACAGTTGATTAGAACTACAGGTCAAGTCAAGTCAAACTCAAGGGTGAAGGTAGAAGACTAATCAATATTGTCACAATACTCACATGAAACAAACAATGACACATGAATAACAAATAAGGAACGAGTACGCGAAGTAAAAAAAATCAATAACATGAACATAAGCATCATGTAATCAAGTATGACTGAAAAAATAACAGTATAGAAATGCATGAAAGTATTGTACAATTTGGCAATGTATACTTGCCTTGTGTGGTTCCTGGTGTACTACGATGATCATAATAGCACAGAATTGACTTCGACGTTAAAATTTCACAAGATGGCCTCCGATGATGGCACAGACTGTTCCATCGAGTCCATAACATTCCAATTAGTTAGGATCGACATAAGGAAGTCCAGTTTCGCACGAGAATATGAAATACGATTAGCCATGATCAGCCGTGATAACCAATAGGATTTTGTGGAGAAAATACTTATATTATTTTAGAAAATATTTATAATACTTGAAAACTCTATTTTATTATCCTAAATATTTAGATAAATACATACTTGAAAATAAGTTTTAATTTGAAAACTACCCTTTTATTAGTTAAAATAATTTTAGAAAATACTTTAAAAATCTAGGAATATCATTTCTAGAGAAAATAAACTATAATTTAATTAGGTAGAAAATATTACAATAATATCTTTTAGATCAAAAGCTTATTTTAAATACTATAAAATAATATAAATATACATTAGTCCAAAATAAAATTTAAACTTTAAAATTATATTCTGAAAAAATTTGTATGCTATAGATCATCATGTTAGCTTTTCGAAATATTAAATGGATCGAAAAATTGAGTTCAGGATCTCCCGAAATCTCAAAAATAGTGCGACGCGTCGATTTTTGGAAAACTGATACTCAAATAATTTTACAGAAAAATTTACTAAGAATTTGCTAAAATAAATACAGATTATCGAAGATAACCTCAATACGGTTCCAAAAAAAAATTGGACGTAAAATGGAGTCCAAAGTTGAGAGTTATGGCTCTTCAAATTTGCTACAGCTGAGGCTAATTTTTATGACAAATTTTGGATATTTTGGACAAAAAAAGAAATTGTGATAGTGGAAAGACACCCGGGGTCGAACCCGAGGCCAAAACAGGCTGGCACGAAGTTGGTGGACAATGACACTGTGCACAACAATGGTGGTGGAAAAATTTGTGGAAAATTTTCCTTGAGAAAAGCAATGGAAAGACTCTCCTATAAATAGGGTGGAGAAATCCTAATTAGATAAGGATTAGGAACGATTTAAAACCCACTTGATAAATCTCACATTGATTTAAATTTATTTAAAACCATTTCAATAAAATCTAATCTAAATTTAAAACTAGATAAATCTCATCTTTAATTTAAAACTATTTTAAATCTAATCGAATAAAATATACTCCCAATTTAGACTACATCAAATAAATTTAAAATATCATTTTATAAATAATAAAATAACTTCAATTAATTTAAAATCCTTTAAAATACTTTAAAATAATTCTAAATAACTTCTATAAAACCAAAATTTTACAAAATATACATGAATTTCTTTTAATGTACATCACACGCAAATAGTAGAAATTATTTACATAAATATTACGTTCGAAATTAGTACCTATACTTGTATATCAAATAAAAATAATTTCTATAATAATAAAAATAACTTTCGCAAATTTGGGGTGACATATTTATACTCGAACAAATATAGAAAATATTTATCTTATATTATATCGAAAAGATAGTTTTCTATATTTATGAAAAATATAATAATAAAACTTTTTTTGTAAAAATAATTAAATACTTTGTATATACGTATTCGTACTCGTCGTACAAATACCAAAATAAAATATAAAAAAATATATTGTGAAATTTAGGGATTTTACATAGGTCCTTATACATCTTTGTGCTGTCGGGATGAAAGAAATACTTCGCATAATGCGGCTCTGACATTATTTTATTTCTGAACTTTGAGTCATCCGGAACACATAGTCGACCTTTCAATCGTGGCACGTCAGTCTCATCTTCCATAAAGTCGGTCGCCATATCCGTTGAAATTAGCTCTCGCATCTTCTTTAGGTACGGATCATCGTTATAAGTGGTCTTGATTTTTCTCGCAAGCTTGACTCTAATTGTAGTTGCACCAACTTTACTCCCCTAAATTGAACTCGGAGGTCGATGCCTATGTCTTTTAGGTCTCGTAGTAGCCTGCAATTGATGGATAGCGATGCAATATATTTCTGACTCAGAGCGTTTGCCACAATATTTCCTTTGCCCGGCGTATAGTTAATTGTTAAGTCATAGTCCGTATTAGTTCTAGCCAACGCCTTTGTCGTAAGTTCAACTCTTTCTAGATGAAGAGATATTTAAGGCTTTTATGATCGATAAAGATGTTGTACCCATGCCATAAAGGTAGTGTCGCCACAATTTTAATGCGAACACAATTGCCGCTAACTCCAAGTCATGCGTATGATATTTTTTTTATGCGGCTTCAACTGCCTTGAGGCGAAAGATATCACATTGTCTCGCTGCATGAGTACACATTCCAAGCCATGACCTGAAGAATCGATGAGGATTTGAAAACCCTCTGCCATATCCGAAAGTCCTTTATGTATCGTCTGTAGTATACCACAAAGCCAAGAAAGCTTTGAATCTTACTAGCTGACGCATGCGACTTTTAATTTACAACGACTTTGACTTTTCTCGTATAAAATGCAATGCTTTTTGCAAAAATGATGTGCCCAAAGAATGAAACAATGCTCAACCAGAATTCACACTTGCTCTGGTTTATATACAATTGATTATCTCAAAGAGTTTGGAGTACGGTCTGCAGATGCTCTACATGTTACACATTATCCTTCGAGTAAACGAGAATGTTGTCGATTAAAACTACTACGAACTTGTCGAGGAAGGATTGAAACACCCGATTCATTAAATCCATGAAGGCAGTGTGGGCGTTTGTTAGGCCGAACGACATTACCAGGAACTTGTAATGGCCGTATCGAGTGCAGAAGGCTGACTTCGACACATCGTCTGGCTTGATCTTGAGTTGGGTAACCCGGACGAAGTTTAATCTTCAAAAATACCGAGGCACCTTGTAGTTGTTCGAATAAGTCGTCTACGCTAGGCAGTGGATATTTGTTTTGAACAGTAAACATAGTCCCAAGCGGTGTTTGCAATCCCTCGCGATGTGACCCTTTTTATCATAGTGTTGGCAATCAGGTAGCGATGCTGCTGATGACTGGATGGAGTTCTGATGATAGTTCATCGTGGACTTCTTTATTGCAACTCCTTGCTGAGCTTTGGCTGATACATATGGCCTTTTTATGCCTGGCTCCCTCCTGTGAAGTTGCTCTACAAGCCGTGTCGCAGTAAGAACTCCAGAATAAGAGGTAGGTGCTGCAGCCCCGATAAGCTCTTATAATCTATAAGTCATCCCCTCGTAGAGTTTTTTTTTTGCCTTTTCCTTCTCCATCTAGATCAGTGTAGGTGCGAAACGGCTTAGTCTTAGAAACTCAGCATGGTATTCTTCTACCGTCATGTTACCCTATACGAGGTAAAGGAAATAGCTTCGAAGTTATACTCTAAATGTAGCCAGGATATACATCTCTCAGAAGAGTTTGCAGAAATCCTTCCAAGTGACATTATCCGGGTCAAGCCGTCTTTCTTCTATGAGCCACCAGTGGTGCGCATTGCCAGTCAACTACATCTTGATGGCAATCATCCAACATTCCTTTGGTATGTCTGCTGCCTCTAGCTGATGCTGAATGTTGGTGAGCCACTCTTGAATCTCTATAGGTACCTCCTTGCCTGAGAATTGGGTTGGCTTCAACTGGCAAAAATTAGCAAGTATCTTCGTCGGGGGTTCGCCATCTTCAAAGCTTCTTCAATACGATCTTCTATGGTCTCCGTCTGCCTTTGCTGAGTCTCCAATTGGATCTGCTACTGTGCTTACATCAACACATATAAGGCCTGAAACAACTGCTACGGATCCATAGTTTGTCCAAGCTGGGGAAATATTATCGGTGGTAGCGGTAACGTCGGTAGGATATCCTCTCTCCCGAACCTTGGTGGATACGAAGCTACTGTATTGACTGGTTGGATAGAAGAACCTCCAACCGGTGGCAGGGTCGAATCGACATGAGTCACTACCGTGTTCTGCGGATTAACCGTAGGATTCTAGTCGCTGGCTTGCGGGTCCATTGTACTGCACAACGAAATGAATCTTATAAGCTACTAGATTGAAAACATGATGCATGAAAAACAATAAATTTTGAAAGCGGTATGGAGGTCAAGGACGTGTAACAATGAGGATATATAGATGTGATCCTATAGGTCTTTCTTATTCTAATTTCATGCTTACATCGGTACAGTAACATAACTGATGTGATTTAACGCAGAGATCTGCATGGACCACCACAAAAATATGTAATGCCTCAGTCCCAAAGTACGTAGGACCAAGTATACGAATACATCTTTGGAGGATTCATTGAGCATATATGTGATCAAAGTAGGAAGACCCTTTTGTGCAAGTAAGTGGAACTGTTCATTCTCCTCTACTCCTTCATGCTTAATAAACTGGAGTATTGTGTTGCTATATTTTGTCCCTAAATATCCCATGCTTTGGTTGATGAAATAATAGAGATGCTTATGTTGAATACTATTGAGATGATTAATCCCTGAATATTGAACTGCTACTGTGAATCACACACTAGAAATGAATTGATCATGTTGCCCATGTGTAATGCTGCTGAAATGAATGAAACACTTGAATCATGACACTCTATTTAACTGTTACAAAGATATGAAATACAGTCTATTTTCTATAAGTAATGAAATATTACATATCCTTATAAGAACTAAATGATGTGATAAATGGTACAATATGGAGAATTGATACAATGTAAAATATTTTGGCTTGGGATCGATGAGATAACAAAGTATGGAAATGATATGAATATGGAAATGATAAGTCGTTGAATATGACTTAGAAGAGATGAGATGATGAAATATTGCCTTTACTTACTTCTAATATTTTATCATGCGATTATGTTCACGATTGAGTCAAACACGTATTCGCATAGTCATGGACAACTTGTGCACACGGGGTGATTTGTTTCCTCGGACGGTATGCCTGGGGAACTAGGGCCGATCCGACCTAAAAGGAAACATAAGCGTGCATTAAGTACACAGGGTATCGGGACATTTATTGATGCTAGCTACCTACTCTGAATGGCGCGCTACATACTCTCAAAGTCCTATATGGAAACGTCCTAAATGTTGGAATAACACCAGTGATCAATTTGTAAGGATGCAAGCTAATGAATGTTTGGTTGGCCCATTGGCTAAATTATTACACATAATTTTGATAATCAACGATAACTTAAGATGATACGTAAAATATACGAGCTGCTACAGATATTATAGGTTACTAAAATCAATACTAAAGAACGTACTACATCTACATCCTACATCTATAAGAAATATTGCATCATCATCTAGATAAGACTGTATTGGAATCCAGATCGAGTCATTTTATATTTTCTTCTACATTTTAAACTTTTATTGAGTCTAGAAAATATAAAATGTGAGATCGTTCGGGATATTATTGGCTTAGGTCTTTCTTAGTCCACAAAATTAAAAGACCAAACCTATGCAATTTTGCCATTGCAAAATCCTATTTTGACTCAACAGAATTCGGTCAGAACTCTGACCGAGTTCGGCCTATGGATTTTGAAATTCTGTTCCCCCCAAATCTGTATGCAACGTTCGAATACGATATTTTAGCATCCGAACTCAGCCCGAATTCTGCCCGAGTTCGGTCAGAAAAAATATTATAAATAGAGAATGATTTTCACATTTCTAATCACACATCCATTCTTCTCTTTATCTCTTCCTAAGTGTTTTTCATTGCTCTAAAGCTTTCAAATCTTCCTTATATCACTCTTAGCCAAAGCTAGTAACATTCTGTTCGATTTAGAGTCTTTGGTTCAAAGAGTTGTAAAGAGGTCGCAATTCCAAAAATGTTCCAGTTTTCGTGTTCAAGTTTGTTGGAGTCGGTCATGCACTCGTCACCAAGACACAGTGTTGTAAAGAGATGTCAAGCTCTCATTTAGCTTATAAATAGTGGTTTAACAGCAGATAAGAATACTCGCGACTAGATTAGTCCTCTTAGAGTGAAACCAGTATATATCGCGATGTTCACTGAGTTTGATCTTCTATCTCTTGATTACTGCATCTAATTTACTATCTCTTATATCTGCCATAGTTTATAATATGTTAATTTTTAAAGTGGTGATTATTTTTGCTGCACACGCACATACTCTTTTTACCTCCCCTCTAGAGGTGCTCAACGGTCCTATAATTGGTATCAGAGCAGGTTATATTCTAATATAACACTCTAGTGAGTATATATGGCAACCGTGAAATTAATATTCAACGGTGAAAGATAATCCACAAATAGACCTCCACTATTTGATAGAACGAACTACACTTATTAGAAAACACGAATGGGTTTCTTTCTAAAGTCTAATGACTTTGATCTTTGGTCTATAGTGATAGATAGTTATAAGAAACCACATGGAATAGTAGTTGAGGGTGTACTTGTAGACAAGCCACACGACAAATACACAGACCAAGAAAAGACAAAGGCTAGTCTAGATGAACGTGCCATCAATGTACTATTCTGTGCAATTGATAAAATGGAGTTTAATCGTGTTTCTACCTGTACTACGTCTCATGAGATTTGAAAACTTCTTAAGGTGACTCATGAAGGTACTTTCCAAGTGAAGGAATCCAAAATTAGCAGACTAACACAGGAATATAAATCATTCAAGATGAAACCCGACGTGTCAATTACACAGATGTTTACTTGTTTCTTAGATATACTAATCTTTTGCAATATCTTGGTAAGGATTATAATAACCATGAGAAGATCAGGAAGGTGCTATGGGCTCTAACTAAGAATTAGAACCCAAATGCAACTGCAATCATTGAAGGAAACGATCTCACCACACTGACTCTGGAGACACTTATGGGCATGCTCATGGCCCATGAATTGGACCTACAAGAATTTGAAGAAGCTACTCCTAAGGAAAAATCTATCGCCTTCATAGCACAAGCCAAAAGAGTTGCATATAATGATTCTGACGAAGAATCATCAAGTGGTGATGAGGAAGCTCTGCTAGTAAAGAACTTCATTTTTTTTAAGTTTGAGAGATCAAACCAAAAGGAGAGAGACATCCATGAGAGCAATGAAAAAGAAACCATATGCTTCGGATGTAATTAGTCAGGACATATCAAGAAGGACTGTCCACTGTCAAAGAAAAGTGGTCCATATGATAGATCAAGATTAAGCAGAAAAGCTACAACAGGTCAAAAGTATGCAAACATAAGCATCTGGCACGAGAGTAAGGCCAGTGAGTCAGAGGAATAGGACAAACCATACAGCACTGCCAATGTATGTCTTATGGCATTTGATAAGGTATCTTCTAACCCTCTGTATGATGACTTTACTTTCGATGAATTAGAGACAAACTTTAGTGAACTACTTGACGAGCACAGAAATGTATTAGACAAGTACAAGCAATCCCGTAAAGAGGTTAAGGTATACACAACCGAAGTAGCAAGATTGTCTAATCTTCTTGAAGACATTAAAAGAGACATCTGCTATCGATAACACAGATGGGATAGCCAAGCTCAAAGTAGACTATCATGAGGCTATCCTCACCATCGAAAAGAAAGAAAGAGACTATATCAAAATGCAAGAGCTTTATGACATAGAGAAAAGAGACACTTAGTCACAGAGAAAAGACTCATTGATATGACTACCAAATATGAAGATTCTTGTGTGATTTCTAAAAAGTTAGAAGTCAAGCTTGGCAAAAACGCCATCCCTGTTACACAACGTAAGGTTAGTCCTAATGCTACACATACAACCAAGAGGACTAAACCACAAAAAGTAAGCAAGCAACACATCAATCACAATTATGCTTTCACATATAGGTTTCCAAAGAAGACACAAAGCATATCAACATAGAAACGAAGAGCACATTTTTAAAACTTACTTGCACATACTGTGGTACTCATGGGCACATATCACATTATTGTCCAGCAAAAAACTTATTGACAATCAAACCCTTGCTCGGATTCCTAAGACTAATTAGAAAGGACCCTCAAAGAAATGGGTACCAAAGGATTCATCTACTCATTTTGTAGGTGGACCCTCAACCCTCTCATGCTAGCAACAAGAGGATCCTTGATAGCGGATGTTCGTGGCACATGACTGGTGATGCATCCTTGTTTGCTACGCTATCGATGAAAAGAATGATACATTTCCTTAGACAATAATTTGAGAGGTGATATTATTGGTAACGACATTGTTGGTTGTAGGGCCTAAAAATCAAGTTGCGCCATGTATTTACTATTCAGCAACCAAGTTGCACCCCAAAGATCAAGCTGTGCCACTAATATGGAGCCCAGAGATCAAACTGCACCATTGATCAGGTTGCACCATATATCAGACTGCGTCCAGTCTTATTGTGCGAAAGTCTACGTGGCGTCTGACATTTAATAGCCATTATTACCTGACAACACTGGCAACAGACAACATACTAAACTAGAAAAATCTCTTTGAATCTCTCGAATTGTGCCGCTCGAGGAGAGTTGGTTGACAGCTGTCCTGCACGTCTTATGAGTTGTGCCTAGGCGCAATCTAAAACAAAATCCTTAGTTGCGCTTAGGCGCAATTTGAACAACTATTTCTTAAAAGCTGCCACATGTCCAGGCACAGTCCAAGCAGGCGCAGTTTAACTTGTTGACTGAAGCTCGTGCAACCTGATAAAGTTAAGACAATTTTCATTTCCAAAACAGGATGACGTGGCGCACATGCCTCTAATCTCTCAAGACGTGGCTACTATCATGTACACGACCACACGCATCTCAATCACATGATGCTACACGTCTAAATACAGTTAGTACACGACTGATAACTGAATGAAAGTTGGCACAACATGAGGTTGGCGCAACCCAATGTGGCTCAACCCAGCCTCACACACATCAGAATAACTGCTACAACAGTTATTTCCAGAACTCTATAAATAGAGTTTCCCATCATTATCAAGGCATCACAGAGACACATAGATCAAGAACTCTTACAAAATTGTTGCTGTATTCTCCAGAGGCTCTAGTCTTCAAGTTCAAATAGTCTAAGGGATAAAGTGATCGTCTTCTGATCAGATTCCTACAGTTGTACTTCCCCAGAATTGAAATTATATTCTTGTACTCTTATCTGAAGTTTGTAATAGAATAACTTTTTGTTTTTTGCAAACAAAATGGCGACTCTGCTGGGAAAGACTTTCTCCTTCGACGAAAAGGTGACAACTCAATGTGATACTGCATCAATCGGCAAGACACAAAAGACTCTGGTTGTTCAAGTCAACCAGACAACCTGCGAGGATATGATTAACACCAAAAGCAACAAGCGTACTGTGGCTATCACCAAGAATAGGACTGTGTGGGCTCCTAAGTCTCCCACGGTTGTAGTTACCCAGGCGCAACCTGAGCGCTCAATGGCTAAGGTGCAATCCGCCTCAGTAGTCCACGCGTAGTCTGCTTCTGTTGCCCATGCACAACCTGCTCATCTTGCTGTCAAGATGCAGTCTATTCCCCTTGTTGCCCGAGCACAACATACTCATCTTGTTGCCAAAGTGCAACCAGTGGCTCCTGTTGCCCGAGCACAACCTCCTCATCTTGTTGCCAAGGCGCAATAAGTAGCCTATTCTGCTATGACGTAACCTATGCATCTTGCTGTCCATGCGCAGTTTATACACCATGCTGCTCTGGCGCAACCCAAGGGAACTAGTCTTTTGGCTATTCCCTCTTTTTCTCCACTTCTGAACTTGGAGAAGCAATGTTTTAGTGCTAACACTAGACAGAACAAAGGGAAGGGTCCTTTGACACTTCCTCAACTCGCACAACCTGCGCCTAAGACGGTTCAACAACAAAATAAAAAAAAATGCTTCTTAACTAACCCTCTACAAAATAAAGAAAAGAATCCTTCGGTCTTTTCTAAAACTTACCTGGTCTATGACTCAGAGAAAGATATATCAGATTATATTCCCTTAAACAAAGGTCTTCGGATCCTTGATATCGGAAAGAATACTGATCAAAGAGGCATCTTGCCTACCCCTATGGGGTCTGGTCAAGATATTCTAACCTTGCAAATTTTAAGATCTAAGCAAGAAAAATTGATGGTGTCACAAACAGAGACACCTGGAGCAGAATTTTCTGAGTTACGCGCTTATCTCAATAGGCGTCAACCAGTATCAACTTTGGTGAAATGAAAGAACCCTATGCTAAAGGCCAATCTGTACCAAAAGCCAAAGTTTGAAAAGAACGACCCAACCACTTATGCTAATGAGTTGAGTACACCTCTGTACACTTAGGGAACTAAACATCTAAAGAATAGGAGGCATGCTCCTAACATCATTAAGAAATATGTTCCTCCTACTTCTTCCCGTCCTATAGTGGCGACTGATCTCCGAGAACGTCTTACACAAAGATGGAAGATCACGAGGATGTCTCCTTTACCTCTAAATCACTCTTCAGACTGCCATTGCCATCACGAAGTCGTCATCAAGTGTTATTGCCAATCAGCTAGAAGATCTGTCTTTGATTGTCTGAACTATGCTTCAACTTCTGAACCTATAATAGAAGATGAAGATGAGCTATTATATGCTTATGTTAATATGACTTCCCAAGGCATTGGGGGTAGGAAACGTCCAAGACGTAATGCATCCCGTAATCCCAGTCAGCAATACTTAGATCGGATTCATGCAT
Source organism: Iris pallida (assembly GCA_029216955.1). NCBI lineage: Eukaryota > Viridiplantae > Streptophyta > Magnoliopsida > Asparagales > Iridaceae > Iris > Iris pallida. The sequence goes on from JANAVB010011395.1 coordinate 2,678,010, forward strand.
CCAGTGAAGGGGTCTTTCAATATACCAGATCAAGAAGTCGAAACTTGAACCGAGGTGTCTTTAATCAAGAAGATCTCCCCATTGCTCATCTAGGAGAAGACTCTTTTTCAGAGTTTGATGCAGATAGTGAAAGTTCTGAACAAACAATCTCGTCAATAGCAGCAAGAAAAGTGACGGAATACACCATTACAGAAGATCAAGATACTTCTACTTCAACCAGTCAGGAGCAACGAATTGTTGTAGTAGAGGACAAACTGAAGACCATGGCTGAGATGGTCGCAAGTATGCATACTATAATCGTGGCTCAACATATAGTGCTACCGGTTATAAACCCTCTACAAATCCTAAGCTTATAGCATCTTTTGTACCTGTTAGTCTGGGGGTACCACCTTCTCAGGTTGTTTCTATACCAGTTCAAGCTGATCCCAGTCAGTCTGGGGCCGGGGGTGGTAATTACCATGCCGTTCCTCCTTCCAACAATTTTAACCAGCCTATGAATTCACAAACATCAGGGGATGCTAATGAGGCCGTGAAACTCTTACGCACTCAATTTGAGGCCTTCAAGCAGAAGGATGGCCTACAAAGACTGGGCATAAAGCAGCCATATCTGACATAGTGGAAGGAGGTTCCATTTTCTTCTAAATACAAGCTCCCAACCATTATGCTGTTTGATGACAGCGCTTCTCCAAGTCAGTACATCAATCACTTTGAAGTGATGACTGACCAATTACAGCCAAATGATGCTCTCCTTACCAGAGTGTTCGTCGGTTGTTTAGCCGACGCAGTATTCGATTGGTATCGTAGTTTGCGAGATGGTTGTACAACTTCTTTTGCTGGCTTCAAGCAAATATTCTTGGAATAGTTTTATGAAGGAGTCAACGACATGACAATGTCTGCCCTCATTAAGATCAAACAAAGGCACAATGAATCTATGGAGGGTTTCATTAAAAGATTCTGCCAAGAGGTACTTAAATTGCCTTTAGAAACTCCATCTGCTGTAACAATAGACACCTGCAAATCAAACTTGTTGTCTATTATCAATATGTGGACGGGATCTATACAATTTCAAGATTAGTCATCTTTTATTATGAATGCCAAGGTGACAGAAGTCAGTGCCGAAAAGTTTAAACAGTTATGAGTTCAGATGACCCATCCTAACCAAGATGAACATTCTACACTGGGGGGTAATCGCCAGAATAACCGCAAGGGTAAAGAAACACTGGCCATAAATCTCAAGGGCAAGGAGTCCTTGGCTGTCAATGTTACTCTGACAGTACCCACTCCATCAGCACCACCGTCGAAAATAACTCGTCCAAAAGAAGAGTATTCTTTTGATGAAGATGATACTTTAAGTATCTTTGATTGCTTGATCAAAAGCAATAAGCTTCAACTGCCAGAGGCAAAATGCCAGAAGAAGTGGGTAAAACTAATCACCCTAAATATTGTGTTTATCACAGAGTTATAGGGCATCCAACCAAAGCATGCTACGTGCTCAAGGGCAAAATCCAGGAATTGGTCAACTCTGGAGCAATTACTCTGCAACAAGACAAGACGACGGTGACAGATGATGTTGTTTCTGTACAGTTTGGTGACTTTTTACCACAACTTGTGCAAGATGATGTTGTCCCTATTCCAAGAACTACTCTCGAGATCGTGAATCTTCCACCGCCCCAAAATGAGGGTCTTGTTCCGCTATCAACTAACAGAGGGAAGATCATGTGGATTCATCCAGATCTGGTAACAGATTTTAAAGCACCTTCCTCTTCCAAGCAAAAGAAGCACTCCAAAACTAAATCCAAAACCTGCAATATGGTATCCTTCAAACCAGTAGCGGAAGAAGAAATTCTAATTGGTACTAGATTAGAGAAACCTTATCTTCAAGAATATCCTAAAACTCAAGGGAATTCTGCCCCATCTTTTGATGCTCTTCCTACATTATCTTCTCCTGCTGAGAATATACCATCTACATCCCTACCGGCGGTTGAACCAACTCCTTCTAAACCGATATCAGCAGACAAGGAAAAACAACCTGTTCGCTTTGACAAAGCATTAAAAAAGTCCTCGTCTCTTGGACTTGAAAAGCCATATAATTTTGACATATTGGCTTAATTGGCCAATACCCCAGCAAAATTGGCAATCTTTGAACTCTTACGTCTCTCAAAAGAAACTCAAGAAACGTTAAGTGAAGCTTTGATGCAGGCTGATGCTTGTCTCGCTTTTCTCAAGAAGCCTGAAAAGGAGCCTATCAGCTGTACACACCGTCATAGTATATTTGAATTAATGCCCAATATTACTTTCACACAAGATGACATGCTTTTAGAAGATAATCGTCATGATCGTCCTCTCTATTTTACGGGGTATGTGGACACCATGAAAGTCGATCGTATTCTGATTGGCCCAGGGTCTGCTCTTAGTATCATGTCGGAGTCTTTGCTGGATGCTTTGAAGATCCCAGTACATAACCTTTCTACAACTATCACTACCATCTTGGAATTCAATCAAGGAAGAAGTGAACCTTTAGAGAAGATATGCCTAAAACTTCAAATTGACAATCTTCGTACAAAGGTAACTTTCTATGTAATTGTCAATCATGGCTCATACAATACTTTGTTAGAAAGACCATTCCTCCATGAACACAATATTGTACCTTCTATTCTCTACCAATATTTTAAATATGTGGATGGTAATGGAGAAGTCCAAAAAGAGGTTGCAGATCTGAATCCTTTCAAAGGAGTTAAAGCATACTGCAACAATTCTTGCATGTACAAAGAGAAATTCATGAAGGTGGTACTAGCAATGGACACAGATAAAGAACAGAAAAGTGTGTCGAATGATACTCTGGTGATCCCGATCAAAGGACGTACTTCCTGTCTTCAGTCTTCCAGACCACTGACCATCTATCTTCTTTCCATGAGAAGCAGCTTCCTGGTGATAGTCAGGAACAAAGAAAGCTCACCTCTCCTGAGCCGCTTGTAATCAACCTTCATCGTAAGAAGCCCCCTCCTCCTTCTCGTTCTTCTTCTCCTCCTCTTATCATCAATCTGACTAAGCCTGTGAAGGATGAAGTTCCTATTGTAAATGATGGTGTAAAAATCAATAAAGCATCTCCTTTCCAGTATACTGATGTCTCTTACTATACTCAGTATTATTTGGATATGCTAGATAGCTTTAAACCACTTACAATATAAGTCATATCATCTCTACAAAATATGGTATCCTTGGATTCAATACAAGAGTCGTACTTCTTAATACCGTCTAGAAAGAAAGATGAAAGGCCTATATTCTTCAATAAAAGAGAGGAACCAAAAATTATGCTCTATAATGATAATAGAGATGATACAAGAAGTCTACAATTACGTCGCTATAGTCCATAATCCAAAGCCTTCATCCGTAAAATGGGCTATGATTTCAGAACAGGCCTCAACAATGGTAGATGGTGTGCTGTCGCAGGCATCCAAAAATAAAATCTTACTCTGAAAATTATATGTAGTAGAGAGAGTAAGGATCGATCCCACGGAGAGTAATTAGTATAAATTTTATGCTATGTGAACAAGGATTGGGGGAGAGAGTTTTAAAAAAAAAATTAAGAAGAGCTAAAGCAATTAAAGTATTAAAATCAATCAAGGGGCAAATATTGGTCTCAATGAACATTCACTATTGGAAATCATAAAATTTATCATCGATGCAAGCATAAATTAAATCATACTTTGAATATTTATCGTTGAAAGTATCTTTCTATCTCTCTTAGGCTTAGTTAATTAGATACAAGCGACCTAATTAACTTTAATTACTAAATAATCTCAGACAAGCGCTAAAGATTTAATCTAGCAATTTCTTAAAGAACAAAGAGATCGATAAAGCAAAACAATACAAGCACAAGCGGTTGTATTTAATTTTGTCAAATGCTTTTCCCCTAAGATCTAATAAAACAAAGCAGTTCATTAAATCTTGGTTGCTTCACAAATTAGAAATATCTAACAATTACGGATTTGATATCTAATTTAACAGTAGATCGAAATGAATAATAAACTAGTAGGCCTCCTAGTAATTAAACAAAACAATCATGAAAGTTGGTATAGAAAAATATTCAATATTCAATGTATAAATCAAACATGTAAAAACAATTTAGATCTCACAAGTTTATTGATTCCAAGGCTTCCGTACACTTCGACCAATAAGACTTTTAGCCGCACATGTTCTTCAAAACTTCAAAAGAAAAGTTGGAGAAGAATAAGAAGAGTTGTGTTGTGTTGTGTTTCTTCTCATGATTTCTACCCCCTTTTATACACCATAAATTAGTTTTATCAATCCCACAATATCTTCCCATATATCCTCTAAAAGTTATAACTTCTCAAACCAAATAGAATAAGTCATAGAACAAGTAGGAACATGGTTGTTTTGGTTCCTATTTTTGTTCACAGCATCTTTGACCCAACTTCAAGTCTGATTTTGTCCATGATGCAGCTTGATTTGCAAAAAACACAAAATATAATGTTTTAGACCTGTGTCTTAGCTTTCCAAAACTTATTGAATCACCTCCATTGCTTTTCGGATGAGAAAGTTATGCCCATTTTGGTGAAAGGTGTCAAAACTGTCCAGAATTGCATTTTAGCTCCATTTTGCACATAGTGTCTCCAAATTCATCCTACAGCAAAATATAAATATAATGAGTACCTATAGGCATAAAATGACCATAAAATGATGAACATTAAGGGATAAAAATATAACATTTTACGTTCTCATAAAATACCCCCACACTTAACTTTTGTTCGTCCTCGGACAAAACTCAAAATTTATTTATTTTCAACATAAAAATCAAGGTTGTAATGTCATAAATAAAGAATAACCATGCTCTTCAAAACTCATAACATATCATAAAAATATATTCTTAAACAACTTCTAATTACTTAGTAAGTAATTTAATTTGAAGATAGAGTAAACTAAATTGGTAGAACCTCACGGGAATAAACACTCAACTCTCGTATATTTGAAGGGTATGTGTTTCGCTCAAATTTATTCCAATAGAAATGATCTACCATAAGCTTGCATATCTTATCATTCTCCACCACTTGGATCACATGCATAACACAAATCATAAGGACTTTTTATGGGTTGTAGCGGGGCTTAGGATTAAGGTAGGATATATTTTGGGAGTGTAGCTCAAAAGCCATCAAAATTAGTGGAGCAAAATGATTTAACTCAAGCTTGCATATATAAAATATATAAAACTAATCATCCCATTTAGCTTCTTCAAATTGACCTTAAAGCATTCAACATACCCCTTTATTGGAATTGGAGGAAGAATTATGAAAATGAATATCAAAAGTAAATTCCCCCATCACTTTTTTTTTATTACTTCATTCTTTCTTTCGTTCTTTTTCTCATCATCTTTTTTTTTCATTTTTTTTTCATTTTTTTTTTCATGATGGAACTCAAGAATTTGAGAATGAAAATATGTAGCCAAACTAGAAATTCAAATACCCCCACACTTATTTTTATACACCCATACATATCATAATGCTCCACTAGTTTTCTGGCCTGGGTAAGAAATTTTTTTTCTTCAGGTTAAAGCTTGTAATATGGGTTCACAAAAATAGAAGCAATAAGGCTCAAAGGGGTTCAACCAAAGAAAAATAATTTTAGGGTAGGCTATTTGGCTTATGTAGCGTACAACAAAGATGGCCTTAATCATATTCATGTATGCATGTGTCGATGTGACCTCGAAGAGAATCTAAACAAGTTCTAGAAAAATAATTCAATGGAAGAATAACTCTCATCAAAGAAAATAGTGAGACTGATGTGTCAGTCTAAAGGCTCAAAATCTCACCGGCTTTTGTCTACCAAATTTAGTCACAACCATCCTCAAGAAAAATAACTATACTAATTAATTCTAAGTTGAAAAGAGTATTTATTCAATCATGTTATGAATTTTTTTAAACTTAGTTAAATCTTCCTCATGACATACACAACAAAAATTACTGAAAACCATAAGAACAAATGTCCCTTTTTTTAAGAAAATAAATTAAAAATAAATTAATTTTATTTTTAAATTCATTTATTTTTAAAAAATAACCAAACATAAGTATCCTCACCTAGAATTAAAACTGACATTGTCACCAATGAAAACCTAAATGCAAAGAAAAGACAAAAATGAACAAAAATAAAAAAATGCAAGAATATGAAAAACTCCCCTCAGGTTGCCTCCCAAGCAGCGCTTTTGTTTAATACGTCGTTGGCTCGACTCTATGCACACTTGACATAACTATGCAAGGGTTTCACATCTTGAACAGAGGCCTGCAAAACAGAGGATAAAGGCCTTTTGTCAGAAATCAATAATGCAATATAAGGAATATTACCTGATTGTTGTCCTTTTGGACAATCATTCAATGATGCAATAGTTTCTTGCAAATTAGTACTCAGAGCTAACCCCTTATGCTCTTTTTCGAGATGCTCACTAATGGCAACTTCTAATTCATCTTTGCCATCAAGTTCAAAAACATCCTGTGCTAAAGAATCAACCACATCAATAGAATAAACAATATTATCATCATCAGGATAATTCATGGCATCATAAATATTAAATTTAATAATTTCACCATCAAATTCCAAAGTAAGTATGCCACTATGCACATCTATCTTAGTCTTGTATGTCTGTAAAAATGGTCTTCCTAACAAAATAGGAGCAGTTTGTTCACCATTTTCCGTATCAAATACATAAAAATCAGCAGGAAAAACCAAATTATCAATTTGTACGAGAACATCCTCAATTAATCCCTTGGGATAGGCATTAGATCTATCAGCCAATTGAATTACAACACCAATTTTATTTAGAGGTCCAAGATTTAGAGATTCATATATAGAATATGGCATGACGTTGATAGAAGCTCCTAAATCTAACATGAATTTCTCATATTTATTGTTACCTATCTTACAAGGGATAATAAACATTCCTGGGTCTTTGCATTTCATAGGGAGTTTTCTTTGAATTACTGCAGAAACACTCTCCCCTACTTTCACTTTTTCATATCCTAAGTTTTTGTTTCCTTTTTATTGTACACAATTCTTTTAAAAATTTAGCATAACGAGGTACTTGTTTGATAGCATCTAAAAGTGGAATATTTATCTCACATTTATGAAAAGTCTCATATAACTCATTATTTTGTTCAATTTTTCTAGATTCTGATAAAGCTTGAGGAAAAGGAGGTACTGGTTTATAATCATAAAGAGGTGGAAACTTACAATTGGGTACCTCATCATCGTTGGGGAAGTTCATGTCTGCAACGGTTGTTTTCTCTTCATCTTGTTTTGATGATGTAGGTGCTTCTTTTACTTGAATGTCAACCTCTTTACCACTTCTCAAAACGATTGCACTTGCATTTTCATTCGGATTTACTATTATTTGAGATGATAGCTTCCCTGAACTTTGTGCCTCCATCTTATTAATTGCTGTAGCCATTTGGCTCATTTGATTGTCCAAGCTTTGAATACTGGCCCTTGTCTCCTGTTGAAACTGTAAAGTATTAGTTGCAAGAGACTTAACAATTTCTTCTAAAGACATACCAGAGTTAGAAGTTTGGCCCGATTGTTTTTCATAGGGATATGGTTGCTTATACTGTTGGTAACTTGGCCGATTTTGATTGACAGGATAATTTGATTATCGATTCCCATAGTTGAAATTGGGATAATCTCTCCATCCTGGATTGTATGTGTTTGAGTAGGGATCATACTTCCTTTGTGGTTGTCCAGGAAAACCACCTACCATGTTCACTTGTTCATTGGGCTCCTCTTGAAGAGTTAGGCACATGTCAGTTGGATGCCCTGCTATTGAGCAAATCCCACAAGCCTTCGCAGTTTGTATGTTACCTACAGCCATTTGACGAACAAGAGAAGTTAAACTAGCAATTTGTTGTTCTAGGGAAGAAATATTTACCTTGTTGGCATGCGTAGATGGAAGATCTAGCCTAGTGCCAAATTGTTGAGAATTTGTCATCATATTTATAATTAAATTTCTTGCGGCCTCGGGAGTTTTATCTACCAAAGCTCCTCCACTAGCAGCATCTACAGTGCTTCTATTATTTGATAGAAGGCCTTCGTAGAAGTATTGAATAAGTAATTGCTCACTAATTTGATGATGGGGACAGCTTGCACATAATTTTTGGAAACGTTCCCAGTACTCGTGGAGAGATTCTGTATTGTGTTGCCTTACCCCACAATTTTTTTCGAATATTGGCCGCCTTTGAAGGTGGAAAGTACTTTTCTAGGAATAATCTTTTCATCTCGTTCCATGTGACAATACTTCCGGATGGTAGGTAGTAGAGCCAATCCTTTAAAGAAAATGGAAATGCTCTTAATTTAATTTGCTCTTCAGTCACCCCTGTTGGCTTCATACTTGTGCAAACCACATGAAGCTCCTTTAGATGCTTGTGAGGGTCTTCACCTGCAAGACCATAAAAAGTTGGCAATAAATGTATAAGTCTAGATTTTAATTCGAAAGTAGTAGTAGCTTCTAAAGTAGGAAACGTTATGCATAAAGGGTGTTGATTCAAATCTGGGGCAGCGAGTTCTTTCAAAGTTCTATTTGCATTCATGACTCCTTCTTCAGGATTAGAATTGCAAGAGAATACGAAATCCGGAGCGAGGTTGTTCTCGTTAGATTCTCTTTGAGTTTCCTTCCTTAACCTGCACAAAGTTCTTTCTATTTCTGGATCGGTCTGAATATTACCTTGATTAGAAGATCGAGTCACAACCATAAACAATAAAGAAAAATATGGAAAGTAATTCAAAAAAATGAGAATGATAACTAATGAATTTTTTTCTTTTTTTTTGTAAATTAATAAAAAATATAATTAATTATAAAAAATAAAGATAAAAAAGTACAAAAATTAACTAAGATTACTCCCTGGCAACAGCGCCAAAATTTGGTGTGCTGTCGCAGGCACGCAAAAATAAAACCTTACTCTTAAAATTATATGTAGTAGAGAGAGTAAGGATCGATCCCACGGAGAGTAATTAGTATAAATTTTATGCTATGTGAACAAGGATTGGGGGAGAGAGTTTTGAAAAGAAAATTTAAGAAGAGCTAAAGCAATTAAAGTATTAAAATCAATCAAGGGATAAATATTGGTCTCAGTGAACATTCACCATTGGAAATCATAAAATTGATCATCGATGAAAGCATAAATTAAATCATACTTTGAATATTTATCGTTGGAAGTATCTTCCTATCTCTCTTAGGCTTAGTTAATTAGATACAAGCGACCTAATTAACTTTAATTACTAAATAATCTCAGACAAGCGCTACAGATTTAATCTAGCAATTTCTTAAAGAACAAAGAGATCGATAAAACAAAACAATACAAGCACAAGCGGTTGTATTTAATTTTGTCAAATGCTTTTCCCCTAAGATCTAATAAAACAAAACAGTTCATTAAATTTTGGTTGCTTCACAAATTAGAAACATCAAACAATTACGGATTCGATATCTAATTTAGCTGTAGATCGAAATGAATAATAAACTTGTAGGCCTCCTAGTAATAAAAAAAACAATCATGAAAGTTGGTATAGAAAAACATTCAATATTCAATGTATAAATCAAACATATAAAAAAATTTAGATCTCACAAGTTTATTGATTCCAAGGCTTCCGTACACTTCGACCAACAAGACTTTTAGCCGCACATGTTCTTCAAAACTTCAAAAGAAAAGTTGGAGAAGAATAAGAAGAGTTGTGTTGTGTTGTGTGTTTCTTCTCATAATTTCTACCCTGTTTTATACACCATAAATTAGTTGTATCAAGCCCACAATATCTCCCCACATATCCTCTAAAAGTTATAACTTCTCAAACCAAATAGAATAAGTCATAGAACAAGTAGGAACATGGTTGTTTTGGTTCATATTTTTGTTCACATCATCTTTGACCCAACTTCAAGTCTGATTTCGTCCATGATGCAGCTTGATTTGCGAAATACACAAAATATAAAAGTTTTAGCCCTGTGTCTTAGCTTTCCAAAACTTTTTGAACCACCTCCATTGCTTTTCGGATGAGAACGTTATGCCTATTTTGGTGAAAGGTGTCAAAACTGTCCAGAATTGTATTTTAGCTCCATTTTGCACATAGTGTCTCCAAATTCATCCTACAGCAAAATATAAATATAATGAGTACCTATAGGCATAAAATGTCCATAAAATGATGAACATTAAGGGATAAAAATATAACATTTTACGTTCTCATCAGTAAAGGAAGAAGAACTCCCCTTCGTATCTCTGTTCCAAAAGGAAAATCACAACAATACCATAGTAAAATGAAGCGGGTTTTAGGTTACACTTCACCATTTCCAACTCCAGAACCTTCTGAATTTGATGAAGAAGCACGATCTAACTCTTTTGATTCTATCTCATGGGATTCTGATACCAGCATTGGTCATGTTCATAGGGTGATAGTATCTTCTAACTTGGTGTCTGCCGAATTTTTGGAAAATGATGAAGATGACATTGAAGAAGATCCTGAAGTGGAACCTTGGGCACAAAGGATGGACAATCAGTGGAAACTTCATTTTGAACAATGAGAACCACCTACTGAGGATCAACTAGTCCAAATCGATATTGGAGAGAAGGGCATATCACGACCAATCTTTATTAGCAAAAATCTCTCAGAAGATGATAAACAAGAATTAATTCACCTTATTCGTGAATATATTAATATCTTCGCCTGGAGTTATGAAGATATGCTAGGATTAGATCCACAAGTCGTAACTCATAAACTTAATATCTTGTCGAATGCCAAGTCGATCAAACAACAACAACGACGATTCAAGCCTGAAATGATGGATGCAATTGATGATGAAGGCAAAAAGCTTATAGCTTGCGGTTTTATCAGAGAAGAACAGCATCCTGTCTGGTTAGCCAACGTTGTAACAGTTTTGAAGAAGACCGAAAAGGTTCGAGTTTGCATAGACTTTCGGGATCTTAATGATGCTTGTCCTAAAGATGAATTTCCTCTCCCAATTACTGATGTCATGATCGACAACACATGTGGATTCGAACGAATTTCTTTCATGGATGGATTTTCTGGATATAGTCAAATCCGGATGAATCCTGAAGATGAAAAACATACTTCGTTTCGTACTCTTCGTAGAGTGTACTGTTATACAGTCATGCCGTTTGGTCTTAAGAATGCAGGTGCAACTTACCAGCGGGCTATGAGTACTATCTTTCAAGATTATTTGCGAAAGACTGTCGAATGCTATGTGGACGATATTGCTGTCAAAAGTCGTCTAAAGGAGGATCACATTCAAGATTTAAGAACTATTTTCAATCTAATGTGCCAGCATGAACTCAAAATGAACCCCACCAAGTCTTTCTTGGGTGTCTCTAGTAGAAAATTTCTCGGCTTCGTCATTACCTCTAAGGGTATACACATTGATCCCGAGAAGATCAAAGCCATTCAAGAGATGCGTCCTCCACGCAACCTAAAGGGATTTTTTAACTTTCATCCCACTTATTAATATGAATTTGTACTTACATCCCATTTTTTAATTTTATTTGACTTACATCCCACTTTTGTCACAGAAAATATTTTTCGTGACAAAATGAATACTTTTCGTGACAAAATAAATACTTTTAGTGACAAAAAGTGGGATATAAATCTAAAAAAATTAAAAAGTGGGATGTAAGTACAAATGCATATTAATAAGTGAGATGAAAGTCAAAAAAACCCCAACCTAAAAGAGCTACGAGGATTCCAAGGTCGACTTGCGTACATCAGGCGGTTCATTTTGAATTTATTTGGACGTTGTAGACCATTCACTCAATTAATGAAGAAAGGTGTATCTTTCGTTTGGACGGAAGAATATCCACGGGCATTTAATGAAATAAAACTGTATTTAATGAGTCCACCGGTTCTTGTACAACCGATCTCAGGAATACCTTTCTTAATGTATGTCCGGGCAATGGATCATTCATTGGAAGCTTTGCTAGCTCAGAAGAACAAGGAAGGTCATGAAAAAGCCATCTACTATCTTAGCCGAACGATGATTGGAGCTGAACATTGCTATAGTTCGGTGGAGAAGAAATATTTAGCCTTAATGTTTGCTGTACAGAAGACAAGACATTACATCATAGGCTAAACTATTCATGTCATATCCCGAGTCGCTCCTTTTCGGGTCTTAATGAAAAAGCCAAGTACACTCAATTTCAGGCTTGCCACATGGGCCATATTATTAGCACAATATGATATGGTTTATGTTCCTCAAAAGTCTGTAAAAGGTCAGACACTTGCTGACTTCTTAGCAGCTCATCCTATCCCTGAAATATCTAAACTCTATAACGAGATTCTAGACGAAACATTGGAATCAATTATGATCTCAGAAGAGTTTCCTACTTGGCTATTGTTCTTCGATGGAGCTTCTAGAATTGGACCTAGAGGTACTCTTGTTGCTGGAATGGGAATTATTCTCGTTTCACCTGATGGATTAGCTATTCAAAGGGCTTATTCTTTAAATGAATCATGCTTTAAGAATGTAGCAGAATACAGTGCCTTGCACATCGGACTCCAATTAGCCAAACAATTGGATATCGACTATCTCGAAGTATATGGTGACTCTAAGCTTATTGTTAATCAGGTTAGAGGCATATATGAAGTCCGACATCAAGATCTGGTACCATACCATGAAGCAACAACCATGATAGTTTTTTCATTCAAAGGATTTTCATTGAACATGTACGTCGCGTCGCGCATGCAATACAGAAGCTGATGCCCTAGCTAACCTAGCTGCAGTTTTGGCAGTACCAGTCAAAAGATAATAAATGGTTGTTATCTCTAATAGAGAACTATTTTGTGTTGAAAACAACCACAACATTGAAATCAGGAATCTAACTGAAGTCAATGTCATTAGTGAGGACTGGAGAACACCTTTCATTGATTTTGCATTATATAACATATTGCCAGAAGATCCTAAGAAAGCTACAAGTATTTGTTGCCGATCGCTTCGATTCTATTATAATCATACTACGAAAACTCTCTATCAAAAAACTTTTGATGGGTTACTCTTGAGATGTCTTGCTAGTAATGAAGCAAAACAGATATTACGTGAAGCTCATGATGGTGTTTGTGGAGCACATCAGCCTAGTCCTAAACTTCAGGATCGTATTCGAAGTATGGGCTACTACTAGCCCTCTATGGTATCAGATGCTATTGACTATGCAAGGGAATGCCGTGTATGTCAAATTCCTGCAGATTTCATCCATCAACCGTCGGAATTTCTTTATCCGACTGCTGCCTCATGGCCCTTCGAAGCTTGGGGGATTGATATAATTGGCCCTATCAATCCTCCTTCATCTAAAGGGCATCGGCTCATTTTGGCTATAACCGATTATTTTTCTAAATGGGCAGAAGCTATACCTTTGGCTGAAGTTAAGACTAGTAGTGTCATCAACTTCATCAAACATCATGTGATATATAGATTTGGTGTCCCTCGCCGAATTATCCATGATAATGGACTACAATTTATCAGCCAGAAGTTTAATAGGTTTTGTGATGATAACAAAATCAATAATCTCGCCTCTACGGCCAATAATCCTGTGGCTAACGGGTTAGCTGAAGCATTCAACAAGACCATTATCAAACTCCTTAAAATTTTTGTCTCTATTAACAAACATAATTAGAGTGATAAACTTGGAGAGTGTCTATGAGCTTATCGTACTACTGTCCGTAACCCCACAGGTTGCACACCTTTTTCTCTAGTACAAGGATGTGAAGCTGTCTTACCTTTGGAGATTCAAATTCCATCATTGGGAATCGCCATTGCTAATGAGCTTACTACATATAATAATGATCGTCTTCGACTTCAAGAATGGGAGGCACTCGACGAGAAAAGGCTACTACCTCAACAGCACATCGAACTTTATCAAGCCCAAATTTTAAAAGTTTTCAATCGCAAAGTCAGAGTACGAACATTTCAGGAAGGCGAGTTAGTTCTTACAGTCAGACGTCCTATGACTATGACACATATGTGCAAAGGCAAGTTCGAAGCAAAATAGGAAGGGCCGTATATGGTAAATAAAGTTTTCTCAAATGGAGTTTATCAATTAACAGATATGGATGGCAGAGTTGCTATAATGCCTATCAATGGCAAATTTCTCAAGAAATATTATGTATAAAGGCAAAATATACTTTATTTCCGAGACATGATGTAAATAAAAGTTCATTTTATTCAAAAGCAGAATGGAGTTAGATAATATTAAGGACGGAGAAGAGGCCCCGATCCTTAATGATTAAATACATAGTTCGCCAATAGTTTAAAAATCTCATTGTCTGAACTCACAAGAAACTTGCAGGCAGCCATCCTCAATGCTTCTTCTTCGGCAGTCTTCCCAGGCTCCACTAGCTTGGAAATCAAGTCCTCTCCTGGTACAGGAGCAGTTGAGCCTTCACCCCTTTCTTTCTGATGAGGTACAAGAGGCTCAGCAGGTAGTGACTCGGTCTTTCCTTCAAGCTTCGGAATGAGCAAATCTTTGGAAGACATTTTGTACAGAGAGAAAAGAAAGTGACGATATCTACGAAAGTTTTTGTTCTATTTATAGACAGAATAACTAGATAGTCAACCTCGAGAACTGATGCAAATTTTTGAAAGAAGCCCAACTGTTCGTTCATTTATAACTGTTCATTCATTTATTCTCTTCCTCAAGAATCGAAGTGACTGTTCATTCATTCAGTGTCCTTTTTTCGAAAATCGAAGTGACTGTTCACTTCTCATAAAAAGAGTTCACATTCTCCATATTTTTGAATTCTGTTTATTTACATCAGCAACTTGTCACATCCACATTTCTCCTTGATTCTATTTTCCTTATCACCACGTCAAATCATAAAGAAGAGAAAATTATTCTTTATTCCTTCTTTAAAAACATAGATACATCTTAATGGAAATCTATTACATTTCGAATTTTCATTCTAAAATATAACATGAAGGTCTATTACATCTTTGGATCTTCATATTTGTTGGTGCCAGTTCCTTGTCGTCTCAACCTGAAGCAACGAGCCAGACAATGGAATCAACTCGGGTCTTCTCTCTCAGAAAGACGAGAGGAGAACCACAGAGTACAGCAACTCAAAGATAAGCTGCTGTCAATACAACTGGTGGAGAGAAGACGGCCCATCAGAAGAACTAAGAATAAGATCACCCTTGTGATACGATTCCTAATTCTGTCTCTCCACCATCCAACTCTCATGTATAAAGGCTCTTCCTACCATCTGAGGAAGACCCTTCTGGAATACAGAGAGTCCTGAGCTGTCTGATCTGAGTGTCAGAATCACATGAGCTGTCTGATGTGGGTGCCAAAAGAATGCTCTTCATAGCATCCAGGTCACCGATGCCAGTTATGAAGAAGCTTGCCAACCAAACCTCTGCAAATATGAACAAAAAAAGAAAAAATTAGGAGAATCTATCAAAACTGTGCACCGATCAACAGACACATCTCAACAGTATGCACTGATTAATATGCGCATATCAAAATAGCGCGCCGATCAACAGGCGCATTTCAAAACTGCGCGTCGATCAACAGGTGCATCTCAATAACGTGCGCTGATCAATAGGTGCATATCAAAACTGTACGTCGATCAACAGGCACATCTCAATAGTATACGTCGATCAAACAAGCGCATATCAAAATTGTGCGCCGATCAACAGGCGCATATGCCAACAGTGCGCGTCGATTAAACAGGCGTATATCAGCAGTACGCGCCTCTGATTAAAGATAAGCACTGGACCACAGTGCGCACCTATTCTCAAAAATAGATAGCGCATATCAACAGTGTCTACAACATACAAATCAGTACCTATCTTCAAAAGTGGCACAAAAGAAAAAATGCTCATACCATTGGTTCTTTGTTGAGACTTACCAACTTTCGTAAGCGCAACATGCAAACAAATAGCATCGGAACGAAGTGGCACAAGTGAACTTATGGATAGTAAGACCTTGTAAGAAGCCATTTGTTTTGAGAAAGTATGAATGACACTTTCGTTTTTGGTTATCCTTTAAAAGTGTTGAAGATGAAACAGGCGCATCATTCTAGGAGTCTATTTCGGGAAAGAACTAAACAATAGGCACGTGAAACCATGTGATGGCTGCCCTGTGTCTCTCAAATAAAACCATAAGCATTGAATTAGCCAAAGGAACACATTTACGTACGCCATTTGAAATCACAGCCACACAATATATCAGAAATTATAGATTTTATTGCATAAAGATGGGTGGACCCCTACAAACAAGGACACAAGAAAAGAGAATAAAAAGTTGGCATGCTTAAAAATTATTCTTTTTTCTTGTCTTCATCGGTCTGAGGAAGGGCGGCGTCCAATTCTTGTATATTGCGGATCCCCGGGCGACGCATCAGATTAAGGAATCCTTCTGAATCGCCACGCTCTTCAGAGGACGGCCCACCACTCGAGCGATTGAAGACTGTTAGGTTTAAGTCGAAACAGTCTAGAAAGTTTACCGCCCTCAATGCCGGGTCAGCCTCCAATAAATAAGTCGAATGTGTGACGTCGGGTTTCGCTTCAGAAGACTCGTCAGTGACAGTATTGGTCTCCATCTCCTCCTTCTTAGATGCCATCGAAATTACAGAAGTGAAGAATAAAGTACAAAGATCAACCCCTACATATATCACCAAACTGACTCTTCATATTCCTCATAGGAAACTGAAAATCATCAATGAAACTCTGGAAGACGAAGAGGAGATTGAGTGTTTTCGAGAAAGAGATTTAATTGTGTTGATCCGGCGTTGACTGGCAAAACTTGACTCAGTCAAAACTTTTATAAATTCAAAGTATTTCAAAATTTTAAAATATTTTTAAGTTTTGAAAACTTTGAAGGGGGTCTTCTAGGGCCTAAAAATCAAGTTGTGCCATGTATTTACTACTCAGCAACCAAGTTGCATCCTAAAATTCAAGCTGCGCCACTAATATGGAGCCCAAAGATCAAACTAAGCCATTGATCAGGTTGTACCGTATATCAGACTGTGCCCAGTCTTATTTCGCCAAAGTCTACGTGGTGTCTGACATTTAATGGCCATTATTACCTGACAACACTGACAACGGATAGCACAGTTAGCTAGGAAAATCTTTTCGAATCCCTCGAATTGTGCCGCTCGAGGAGAGTTGGTTGACAACTGTCCTGCACGTCTTATGAGTTGCGTCTAGGCACAATCTAAAACAAAATTCTTAGTTGCGCCTAGGTGCAATCTGAACAACTGTTTCTCAAAAGCTACCACATGTCCAGGCGCAGTCCAAGCAGGCGTAGTTTAACTTGTTGACTGAAGCTCGTGTAACCTGATAAAGTTGAGACAATTTTTATTTCCAAAGCAGGATGATGTGGCACACATGCCACTAATCTCTCAAGACGTGTCTACTATCATGTACACGACCACGTGCATCTCAATCACATGATGCCACGCGTCTAAATACAGTTAGTACACGACAGATAACTGAATTAAAGTTGGTACAACATGAGGTTGGCACAACCCAATGTGCCGCAACCCAGCCTTGCGCACATTAGAATAACTGCTAAAACAGTTATTTTCAGAACTCTATAAATAGAGTTTTCCATCATTATCAAGGCATCACAGAGACACAGAGATCAAGAACTCTTACAAAATTATTGCTGCATTCTCCAGAGGTTCTAGTCTTCATGTTCACATAGTCCAAGGGATAAAGTGATCGTCTTCTGATCAGATTCCTACAGTTGTACTTCCCCAGAATTCAAATTGTACTCTTGTACTCTTTTCTAAAGTTTGTAATAGAACAACTTTTTTTTGCAAACATTGGTATGACTCCCTACCCAGTTATAAAAGACGTTTGTCTAGTTATAGAGTTGAAACATAACCTACTGAGTATAAGTCACTTGGCGGATAATGGTTATGGCATCAACTTTGTAAAAAACAAATATTCTATATATGATTTATCATCTGGTAATCCCGTATACGAAGGGATTAGGGAAGACAATATTTATGTTTTTTTAGAGATTACTAACAATGCAGGAAAGTTCCTGATAGCAAATTAAGATAAAAGTTGGCTATGGCACATGAGGCTAAGACATGCCAATATGGATACTATCTCACGATTATGTACCAAAATGTTGGTAAAAGGACTTCTAGAAATCACATTCAAGAGAGACATAGTATGTGCTGATTCTGAAAAGAACAAAGCAACTAGGTCAAGTTTTAAATCAATCAGCGCTATAAGTACTTCTAGATCCTTGCAGTTAATTCACATGGATTTATTTGGTCCCAGAAGAGTCGCTAGTCTTGGCGGTAAACTCTACGCTTTTGTAATTAGTGATGATTTCTCTCGTTATGTATGGGTTTTCTTTCTATCAAATAAAAGTGATGCTATTTTTTAATTTCAAATATTTTGTAAAAATGTATAAAACAAAAAAGGCTTCATGATTACTCGAATTCGAAGTGATCATAGTGGATAATTCGTAAATGCTGATTTCAAAAAGTTTTATGATGATAGTGGATACTACCACGAATTTTCTTGTCCTAGATCCCCCAACAAAATGATATTGTGGAGCGAAAGAATCGAACTCTAAGCAAAATTTCAAGAGTCATGCTGAATTAACATAATCTTCCTAAATATTTTTGGGCAGAAGCTGTTAATACAGTTTGTCATGTTTTAAATAGGGTATTAATTCGACCTATCTCGAAAAAAATACCATATGAGCTATGGTTTTGTAACACCCCAGTCCTAAAATACTTGGGACTAAGTACGTAGACATGCCAACTACATATATATGAAGTATATGGAATCCTCGTATGTATACATACGCTGTAAAATACAGCAAACTACGATACCCTAATCTCATCCACAAAATAAAAAAATAAAAAATATCATATAAACAACTATGAAATGTTTTTGTACAATATGTTGGACGAAGACAAATCCATACCAACTATTTCAAAGAGAGAAATACATGAAAAATGGAAGAGTTTGATAAACGAAGCAAAGGACGATCCAAGTGCAATCATCTTCGAAGGGATATTAAAGATTACGGCCTTGGCTAGAACACCTGCGAAAAGATAATATCACACGCTTGGAGAGATCACCAGGTCCTCAGTGGGACATAACAAGATATATAAGATCATGCCATATAAACTGAATAAATACTGCTCAATAATAAGTCAATCGGATTATAGCATGGTCTAATACTCACCCTTGAATTAGCGTACCATCCCTCCAACCAAACAAAGACATGGGATGGCACCCTAATTCATGATGATGTGTATTTCTATGCTATGAATCCAATATGGTATCCGAACCACAACAAGGTTCAGTATCTTCTTATCGGAGTAGTGAGCCACACCTACAATCAAATTAGGACAAGATGTGGCAAACTATTCCACGACAAGTTACTGTTCCAAGCCACGATCAGATACAAGTACCCAAACCAAGAGTACTCATACCTAACGGATAAGGTAGCCTAACCAATATAAGTGAATACAGTTTTAAGAACATCCTCCAACACATGGGCCCTGGCTAAAAAAGGATCGACATAGTCCTCCCTTGGGGCACTAGGGGCCTCAAGCATAACCGTTCCTCGAACGTGCAAGCAATGAAATAAACGGGTCGTAAACCCGTATCTTCGACGGAGCATACGGTCACAAAAAAATGTACGTAGTAGCCCATACGCCAAGGATATGTCCTCCCCACCTAATGCTTATATGTTGCCTTGACAACACATAACCTTTATAGCCACTAAGTCAAACTATCATGCAATACTATTAGCGGTTATCCCTATCG
This sequence comes from Iris pallida, assembly GCA_029216955.1. Classification (NCBI taxonomy): domain Eukaryota; kingdom Viridiplantae; phylum Streptophyta; class Magnoliopsida; order Asparagales; family Iridaceae; genus Iris; species Iris pallida. The sequence goes on from JANAVB010011395.1 coordinate 2,697,802, forward strand.
TACGGCTTATACGTACTGGTGGCCAGCCAGACACGCATGTCCGAATTCTATATGCGATTTATGACTTCGTGGCAAAAATGTGTCAAGGCTAATGAATGCAACACAAATAATGGGTGGTCCCTTAAATCTAAGTTTAATATGTATAAAAATAATAAGTACGGAAAAATAGAACTACACAGTATAATCTATCTAATTATGACAATATAGCATAGTTTATTTTATAAAAAAAAGAAATAATAGTTAAATACATGAATATGAGCTAAAGTAAAATAGACAGCAAATGGCAAAGTATCTTGCCTGATAGTGATGCCTGGTGTGCTGCGATGATCAATGTGGCACATAATATGACTTCGGTGTTACAACTACGTAAGACGCCCTTCAATGGTGGCTCGGGATGTTCCATCGGGTCTAGAACATTCAGATTAGTTAGGGTCAACATAAACAAGTCCAGATTCGAAAGAGAGTAGGAATATGGTGGTCAAGAATCGTTAATGATGGAATTGGTAGAAATAACACAAATGCTATTTTAGGAAATATTTCTAATATTTGAAAGCTATATTTACTAGTAAAATAATATTTGATAAATACTTGAATATATAGAAAAATAGATTTAGGCTAAAAAACCTCTAAGGTTGTAAAACATGGTTATAGCGAGAAAACTATAGTTCATAACTTTAAAATATTTTAACTATATACTAGAAAAAGTACAAAATTACTTTTATGGTTCGAATCCAAATTTTGTCAAGTAAAATTTTCTACACAAACATAATATGTTAATATTTTTCCAAAATTTTATTCTTTAAATATGAATAGGAATATATATATGTATTTTTCCAAACTAATAATACCATTGCTAATAATAATAATACTAATAAACTTATAATAAGTGTATATTAGCTACTGTTATTAATGATAGTACTAATACTACTATTAATGATAGTACTAAAAAGACAAAAATAAGAAGATGAAAATAATAATAAAAATTTGTAATAAATTAAGATACTACAGCTGTTCCTCTATTCAAAAGAGAGAAACACAAAAAATAAAAGGAAAATGAATCAAAAGAGGTGAGAAAAGGGAAGGAAGGAGGGAGCGAGCGAGAGATAAGAGAGAGACGAAAGAGGAAGGGAGGAGCTGACCGGCACTTGGATGTCATGCGACCACCGGACACGACGGCCGAGGGTTTGGCGTCGGATCTCCCGTGGCTTGCTCGGTCGAAGCGGGTGTCCAAGGAGGGAGTCGGCGACCAGCTGCGCCACTGGATGAGATCACCGCGCAAGATGGCGGCTCTTGGATGGAGGTCCGGTGGAGGTTGTGGTAGTCGTGCGGCTGGCGGAGGAAGGACGTCGGTGGTGCACGACCATGGTAGATCGGTGCTTGCGATCACCTGGTTGTGAGGGCACGGAGGGTTAGATCCGATGACTATGGAGGACACTTGGCGTAGGGGTCGGCAGCGATAGGTCCTCGGTACGGCGGTTACGATAGAAAGGAACGGATGGCTGGAGAAATTTGTCGACAACGTCGGTCTCGGAGAGTGATGTCTGGTGGACTCCAACAGGCGTCGACGTGAGGAAGGCACTTCGGTACGGTAAGTGGGTGGTGATGGTGGTTTATTTGTGTTTGTGTTGTTAGGGTGTTTGGTCGATGGTTATCGTTGAGTCAGCGGGGTGATGGTGATGATACAGTGTGTCGGAGAAGGAGGTGGACGGGTTCAGTAGTAGAACGATGGTGGTTAGGGGCAGTGATGGTGAGGATAGTGGGACAGGGTTTGGCACTGGCAGCATTGATTGGGGTAACCAGAAGGAGGAGTAGGGGGAAAGGATGGTAGGCCGGAGTTGGTGATGGTACCGGAAGGGGAGTGGGCCGAGCAGGAGTGGCGAGGTCGGGTAGACAGGGCTGCAGGTGTCGGAAGCCAGTTATGGCAGCGATGATGTTATGGATGGAGGTCAAAGGGGTTAACCGGGGATCGACTGGTGACAGGCAGAGGGAGAGGAGGAGGTGATTGTGGCAAGGCTGGTGACCGACGATAGTTGTTGACAATGGTGGTAGGCGTGCTATGGTGTGGATGTGGGGGAAGCTTGGTCGGGGATGACGCGATGAGGGTGCGGTGGAGGAGGTTAGGGCTAGGTGGAGTTCGGGGAGTGAGAGGAGGAGGAGGATGCGAAGGTCGAGTGATCGGAGAAACATGGTCGACGTGGGTGGTTGCTGCCAGGAAGGCACAAGAATAGTTTAGGATAGGGATCCGAGATTTTGTCGTAGTTGATTGAGTCGAGGTTGTCGACACGGGGGAGGATGTGATGTATATGTACAAATCTGTTATATTGGAAAGACACCCGGGATCGGACCCGAGGCCGTTACGGCTGACACAAAATATATGTGGCACCGACACAATATACTCATGTTTGTGTTAGAAATTTGTAGAATAATTGTGGAGGAAAACAATACGGAGGCTCCCCTATATATAGGGTGAAAGTCCTAGTTGGATAAGGAGTGGAAGATATTTAAATCCCCTTTTAGATAATTCACTTATTTAATTTAAATCGATCAATTCAATCCAGTTCAAATTAATATCAATAGTTTAAACTTATTTTAAAAAAAATTAAAATCAGTAAATTCAATCGTAATTTAAATTATCACAACTAATTTAAACATTAATTTCTCACATTCCAAAATATCTTTATAATAACTAATAAATAATAATAATAATAATAATAAATAATTTTAAAAATAAATATTAAATATTTGAATAGTTTTTTGTAGGTAAATAAAATATTTATAATTTTTTGAAAACTAAAAATACATGAATCTAATTCATGTTCCTCGCATACGAAATAAAATCTTTATGTAAATATGATTTTTGAAAGTAATAACCATATTTGTAAATAAAACAACTTTTTTAGAAGAAAATAAAACCCTTGTTTTGGCAAGGATTTGCTATGACACTAAAACAAGGCGAAATTTAATTCCATATAAGTATTTTGAACCAAAATTTATTCGCTATGTTTAGTAAAAATTTTATAATAAAATTAATTTAGAATTTTTTTTTCATATCATGCATTCATACTCCTCATAGAATACTAATAAAAAATCTTAATAAAAATTTAGGGGGTTTACAGGTTTGGAAGGATTCCAAATATTTTATATTTTAAAGTTTTTGGATGTCGCTGTTTTATCCTGAACACCAAGGATAACTTGGATTAGTTCGACTCTAAAGCAGATGAATGGATATTTCTCGGATATGCTGCTAAGAGTAAGGGATATAGAGTTTTCAATAAAATATCTATGATTGTTGAAGAATCTATTAATGTTACCTTTGAGGAGCTCAATAGTTATAGATCAAGTAACAGTGATAATGAAGATGCACAGAATAAATCCAAGACATCTGAAGATACTGCTACCAAAGAAAATCATCTGGAAAGTCTAACAAAGTGAAATTCTTGCCAGGCAATCCAGAGACACTCGTCATAGGTGATGTGTCAAAAGGTGTAAGTACACGTTCTACTACTAAAGACACTGATGTAGCTGCTAATATTGCTTTTATATCTCAAGTAGAACCTAAGACTATAGTAGATGCATTTAATAATAAATTTTGGATTGATGCCATGCAAGAGGAACTAAATCAATTTAAGAGAAATCAAGTTTGAAAACTTGTTCCTGAACCTATTGGTCAATCAATAATAGGTACCAAATGGGTGTTCCGAAATAAACTTAGTAAGGATGGGCAAGTTCTACGCAACAAAGCACGTCTTATGGCACAAGGTTATAATCAATAATAAGGTATTGATTATGACGAGACATATGCTCCTGTTGCTAGACTAGAAGCTATCCGTATGTTTTGTATATTTGCATGTTTTCATAATATCAAAATTTTTTAAATGACCTAAAAAGTACATTTTTAAATGTCTTTTTGAAAGACGAAGTTTTTGTGAAACAAATCCCTTGTTTTGAAGATTTTTGAAAGTTCGATCATGTCTTCAAACTTAGGAAAACACTTTATGGACTCAAACAAGCACCTCGTGCTTGGTATGAACGCCTAAGTGCCTTCCTACTTGAAAATGTTTTTTTAAAAGGAAGAGTTGATAATACTCTATTTATGAAGTCTTCAGATAATTGTATACTTCTTACGCAAATTTATGTAGATAACATAATATTCGATTCTACTAATGAAAAACCCTATCAAGAATTTGCTAAGTGCATACAGAGTGAGTTTGTAATGAGTATGGTGGAAGAGCTAAACTACTTCCTGTGGACACACACAAAAAAGAAGAAGAAAATGCTATCTTTTCTTTATTGGTGCAAGGCACCACAAATTGAGTACGCCTGAGAGATCCTGCACTGAGGATCCCCGAGTACAAAAAAGAATTCTGGAGAATGGAACGATGGAGATTGAGCGACAGTTGCTCCTTTACTCCGTTGACACTTCGATTACAAAAGTGGGAGAAAAACTAAGAAAATTACAAACTCTCGGCTCACTGGCAAGAAGTACATCAATTTGACTCTTGAAAATACTCTTTGTTCTGTATTTTAAAGAGGGATGAGGCCCCCCTTTTATAGTCATTCTTGAGCTGGAATGAAATGTTATACGCCCACATGAGGAAACACGCTGGTTTTTATATGGACGCATAGTCTTTCTTTGGGCGCATAGGATGTAGGCGCATACAGGCTGCGAGATCATGGGTTGGTCATGGTATTGACATGGCTGTATACTTCGGTGCACGATTGCTCGTGGAGATCGACATGTCCATATGCTTCGGTGCACGTTTTGATCATGGATTTGACTGAGTCAGGCTTGGGCACATAGCCATGTCTCAGGCTATACGCCCCTTTCGGGGAAGTTAGTCTTAGGCGCATGAAGCTTCACTGGCTGGGTGCATAGAGCTTCACTGGCTGGGCGCATGGAGCTTCACTGGCTGGGTGCATAGAGCTTTACTGGCTGAGCACATAGAGTTTCACTGGCTTTGGGCGCATGGGGCTTCATTGCTGAAATTTTTTTATGCTTCTACAAGACCCCCTTTAAAGTTTTTGATACTTAAACGTGATCGAAGTACTTTGAAAGAAGCATGGATCATTTTTTCGTGGTGCAATGGGCGCATAACACGGCCCTCTCTTTGGGCACATAGTGTTTGGCCATCTTGTCAGAGAGATACGACTGTTGAGATCTTCCTCAAAATCTGAACTGACAGATTCATCGGGGTGGAATTTGAAGCAGTCCATTCTTTATACGTTGTCCACGTCAGCAAGTGGCTGTTGCATAGTATACAGAGGACTGGTTCTTCACGCGGGCATATAGGCCATTATGGACGCATACTGCACAATGGGCGCATAGGCGCATAAAGCTAAGTGGGCGTATAGTATGCAGACTGTGCCTGTAAATAGGCCCTGAAGGACAGAGAGAGCTCATTATTCCCTTCTCTTAGAATTTTTCAGAAACTCTTCATCTTCTTTCTTTGAGAACCATGTCTCCCAAGGTCGCCAAGAGATCCATGAAGGGCAAGGGGGCTGCACTGAGTGGATCTCCTCCTGCGGCAACGTCTTCGACATTCCAGGACCCGATTCTGGGTGAGGGCATACTTCAAAAACAAAGTCTCGAGCGCTAATTTGCAATGCTCAGACTTTTCTTCTGCCTGGGCGCTTGCGTCTAAGGCAATATACTTCTGTGAGCATCATTATGCGTCCACAGAAGTCATGCGCCAACACTGTGGTGTGCTACGCGCCCACGTATTGCCATGTTATGTGTCCTCTAATTGTGGCATGTTATGCGCCTATGTACTGTTCGTGTGTTACGCGTCCACATGTCTTATTTTGGGTACATATCCCTTTGGACGCATAGTCCTTTGGGCGTATAAAAGTCTTTCAGAACTTAGTTTTTCCTGCAGATTTCTGAGTCTGACTTTCTTTCTGTCCTTGCAGTAAACATGTTTATCCCGAAGCTTGGCGGTATCCCTTTTGGTTATGCTTGCCATGTTCTCGGCATGAGCCTTATAACCAACATGGTCAGCGATGTTCATGCAAAGATCAGTCATGACCAACCTACTGAACGGGCAATCGCCATAATTGAACATGATAAAACCTTTCTGAAGTAGATGATAAATGACAAGAAGCTCGGAGGGTCGTCCTGTTGGAAGAAGCCGTACTTTCTATTTGGTGACATCGTAGGATATGAGGACGATGCGACGATATGTTTGGAAGATTCTTTAGTAGTTACGTTGAATGACCAAAGAATAGGGCTGCCATCGATGAAGCGTCAATACCCTCTGTCGGCGTTTGCTGATCTAGCTGTGCAGAGGCAAATAAAATGAGACCTGACTCCTGAACTGCCTGGGGTTGTTTCTGGCAGGATCTAGTTTAACTCTGGTGACCGAAAGAAGGACACATTCAAGTATGTCAAGGGTTCCACATCCTACTCCATGAGGGGGCTACAACCGGGTGTTATACGGAACGATGTCCCGACTGATCTTCATCCTTATGCAGCTGAGACTCTCTCCAACTTAATGCTGTCGAAGAAGGAGTCATATCCGAAAAGGAAGATGCGGCTGGAAGGCTAAAGATATCCCGTTTTATTCTAGAGTGACCTTTCTGGATGGGTGCTCTCGACTTATGAGTCCATCCTAAAAGCTGCCGATCTTTTCTATGCTGTCAGGTCCACTCAGTATGGCATCAAGGTTAACTGGCCGATGTTCGTCTCCCTGGCAGAGCTGTACAACCATCATACGTGCACCTTCTTTACTCCGGGCGGGGATATCGGTTTGGCTCTTCATGAGATGCAGGCGGTATCCAAACTTCCCTGGGAGGCGGAGCGTATGCAGAATATGTGCCCAATGATGCAGAGATCTTGGACTTGGAGAAGGAGAGCTCTGATATGATGAATGTGTACAAAGAGTTTCTTTGTCACTTTTTTATTTGTCATCAGACTCCGAAGAAGGGTAAGACCGAGGGGTCCATCCCGCATACGAGGTCTTGGACCAACTATGTTTTCACCAGAGAAGGGAAAATAACCCAGTCTCCTTCTCGTCGCCTAAGCCTTTGACAATCTCTGAGATTGATCGGCTGATGACAGATCACGGAGCTACGGATACCGAAGATAGGGATGATCCTGAGGGAAATTCCCTAATTTATTATTTCTTTATATAAGCTGAGTTCAAGATGTCAGAAAAGGCGGTGCTTGCCGCTTTTCTGATGATATGGCTTCGTGACTGTGTAGTCCCTGGCGGTTCAGGGTCTATTGAGTGAATCAGCTGGGGGATGATACTTCCGACTGTAAGGCTGGCCTTTGGACACCGTCGTACGTTGCTTCCTACGATGGTTTGGGCCATGCAACGGGGTTTGTGTCATTTTGTTGTGCACGCGGTAACATCCGGAGGCAGGAAGGACTTTCTAGGACTGTGTTACCCTTCTACTATCTGATGGGGAGGCTGGTACTGTATCGTCCCAAATTGATGAACGACGGGTTGATGGCAGATTCTTTGGCGGGAAATGCCTTCATTCGGAGGTTCAGGGACATGGATTGGACTATTACAGGGGTGCCTGCTTACAGGAGGGCTTTGAGTTTTCGACAGAATTTCAAATTCTTTAGAGTATCGCCTCCATCTGGTAGTGGCCGTACGGGAGACACCCTAGTAGATGAGGGAGCACTCACTACTAGCCTCCATATTGGAGCATTTCGTTGGCTCCAATCCATTAGTCCTTCCCATCTGGTACTTAGGAACATGAATCACACTTTTTTGGAACCTTACTTGCCAAGCCGTTTTGCATAACAATTCGACTACAACCTGCTTCTCTTGGGCAATCCAAGTCCATATCTCCAGTCGATAGGGAGTTTGATCGACGTGGCGCGTGTATGGGGCTACTACAATACTGGATGTACAGGGACAGTTTTTATCCTACCCGAAGATAAACCCGACACCCACATGCTCTTCGCTGCTGCTAAGTTCTATATTCAGGTCAATACTCTTCCTTCTCGGTATGACCGTGAGCATAGTTTTATATCTGGGACCAAACTTGCCCCTACCCTTGCTGACATAGAACGAGCACATGCAATGGGAAGTAGCAGAAGGGAAGGCACCGTGCCTACAATTGAACCTGCTGTAGTGCCGCAACCGAGAGTTATTTTTGAAGAGCCTATCGTTGCAGCGCCTCGGAGAGAGGACTTCGAAGAACCTCTTTCTACCGTTCCTCACAAGAGGAAGGCTCCTATCGAGCTGGTGCCACGGCCAAAAAGGAAGAAGGTGGTTGCTTCTCGACGGAAGAAGGTTGCGAACGTGGGTGCCAGCTCGCCTCCTCCCAGAAGGTCTTCTTGTCAGATGGCGTTGCAGGTCGTTGCCATTCGGGAGGTAGACCCTTTCCTAGACTCCGTAGCCGTTATAGTCAAGCCTTTGGAAGCTTTCTCACCTTTGCATTTGTCCTTTGCACATGACCCCGAAGTCGCAGCTGAGGCAGGTGCCTCCTCATTTGAGGAAGTGGATGTGACGACAAAGTCCCCTGCTCGTCCTCGACTGATGGATGAGGGCGGGTCTTCTTTGGTTGTAAGACTTGAACGACAGGATGATCAGGACGAAGGCCGAAACTATGATGGCGATCAGAAGATCAGTTTCTCCTACCACATATCTGTGGGGGATATGTCTGCAATAGGAACCGTGATGAAAGAGATGGACGAGAACTAAGTCCAATCATCTCATCTTCCTGCGGGTACGTTGCCTTTGCGCCTATCTTCGGATGAGATTTTCTGACTTCGATTTTGCGTGCTCCTTGTGAGGCTGACCACGACTGTATGTTCCCTTGCAGACAAGGGGAAAGAACCCCTCGCGAAGATAGTCCCCGCCATTGGAAAAGAGGCAGAAGTTGTTCCCGGCTCCTCCAATTTTGCTGGTGTGGAGGAAGCTGCTAGTGAGCTGGTATCGGCTACGGAAAGAGAGATCGAGCAGCATGCTGAAGGGGCTGTTGCTGAATCTATTCCTGTTCCGGTTGAGCTTGTAGAAGATATCAGGCCTGATGCCACTCAGGGCCTTGATATTGTCCTTCTTGAACAGTCCGGACCTGCTCTTGGTTTTCCTGAAACCAAGGTTGACGGCGCAACCCAGGTTGGAGTTGAGCAAGCCGAAGGTACAAAATTACAATTCTTTTGCCTTTCTTCCCTCTTTTTTGGTTACTGATGTATATATTGTTTTTTCTGTCAGGTTCGGCTTCTTTTCAGGTGTTCCTTCCTGAAGTGGAGGAAACTTTCCAAGCCTCTTCTCCGACGACCTCAACCGAAGATGAGGAGATGGCCAGGGAAGTCGTCAAAGCTTTCTACTCTGTACTGAAAGTGAAGCTTCATGGAGTCCTGAATCAGAATGCTGCCTTTGGCCCTGTGAAGGCTGTCGCCGAATGTCAAGTGGCGGCCCTCGAGAGCATTGTCGGCTATGATAATGTAATGCCTGTGTTCGTATTACGTATTTTGGGATACGTATACATATTTTATTCTGTATTGCCTGATTCCTTGTTTAGCTCTCGGCTTGGTTTAACTCTCGGTTTGGGTTGGCTTGGTTCGGCCGGCCCAATGCTTGGTTCATCATGGGCCAAGGGTGGAACACCTTAGCGTATGCTTCTCCTTCATTTCCACCACAACCCCCCTCTTTATTATCCCCACCAACCTTCTCTCTCCTCCATAATTTTTATTTACTTCTCCTTCCCCTACCATTACTCTTCTCCACCAACCAAGAACACCATAGGCAAGTACAACTTGCTTCCACAAGAGAACTCCTTTTGATGGTTTCATTAGCTCCTCCTCATGATTCTAAACCACATTAGAACTTATCATTTTCTATTTTGAGGCTTTAATTCTTGTAGATCTAGAGTTTTGCTATTTTCAGATTTTTGGTGTTTTGATCTGTCAAACTTGCTTGTTTTCAAGTTTTGATAGCTCCATGTTTTAGAGAATTTCATTCTACCTAATTTTGACCTTTGGAAAGTTAGATTTGGACTTGTTTTGACCAAGATATGGACTGTTGAAGCTTAGATTCAACTTTAGAGTTCTTGCTGTTCTTGCCATTTGGAGAAGGCAGTGAACAGTGAGCTAGCTTTTTAGCTTACGCCGCTGAGCTGTACGCTGCTCTTTAGCGAGCGTACACTAGCCTTCGTACGCTGCTCTTTAGCGAGCGTACGCTAGCCTTGGTACGCTGCTCTTTAGCGAGCGTACGCTAGCCTTCGTACGCTGCTTTTTAGCTAGCGTACGCTAGCCTTGGTACGCTGCTCTTTAGCGAGCGTACGCTAGCCTTCATACGCTGCTCTTTAGTGAGCGTACGCTCACCTTGATACGCTGCCTGTTGGCAGCGTGTCTTGAGCATACGCTAGCTTTCGTACGCTAGCTTGAGCGTACGCGTGCCTTGGTACGCTAGCTTAAGCGAGCAAGACGTACGCTGGCCCTTTCGTACGCTAGCTCGAGCGTACGCAGTCTTGAGCGTACGCTAGCTTGAGCGTACGCTGACCTATAGCTTGAGCGTGCCCTTGTGTACGCTGACCCTTGCGTACGCTTCCCATTGGAAGTGTATGGATCCTCTGGTACGCAGACCTGAGCGTACGCTAGCCTGAGCGTAGCCTGGCTTGAGCGTAGCCTGATTACCCTTGATCTTCTATAGCCCTGTATATTGATATTTTATTAGATATTTAACGCCCATTTTATATCCTTACGCCTTTTGTCCTGAACTTGATAATTGCGAATTTACTTGATATGTTTGGAATTAACAATTGAGCATGACCTGATAGTGACCCGTAGTGGTACACTCCTGACATAATAACCTGACATGACCTGATAGTGGCCCATCGTGGCACACTTCTGACAAGTATACTTGACCTGATAACCTGACATGCTTATCTCGAATAGCTGTTGCGACGGCTACCTGACATGACATGACCTGTATAATAACCTGGACACCGTGGGCGATTGTGCTTGTATAAATAATCCAGTCTTGTCTTGCATCATGTCTAGGAGGGGACTCCTGAGTACCACGGTCAGGAGTACCTATTGAAATAAACTAAGGACTAACAACTAGATTAATACATTAGTCATGAAGAGATTTCCCAGCTACAGGCAATCCCGTTACCTGGGCACGCCTTGGGATCTGTAGCCTGCCGTCGAGTAGGGCACATTTCCAGCACACTGTCATGTGTTGCAACCTTCAAGCTACCTAAGGGTACATACGTTTCCTGGACGATGTACCCACCTGAATTCAACTCTAATCTTTTAATCCGGGGAACCTGGATGGTCTGTAGGGCTTGTGGCTGTGGAATAATCTCACTGCATCTTGTTAGTAATTAGGCTTGTGACAACCCTAGTTAGTTAAAGTATCAAGCCATAATTCTTGCTTGGCCGTGAAATGATTGGATGGAGTCTAACCAGTCTAGTCTTATCCTGATCCTGTTCCAGACTATTGAATGACCAGAATGCTTGTATTTATTTTTTCGATAAATGGTGAGAAACCAAGCTCCGTTCAGACGAAGGGTTACAACCCCGGTCCTTGTTTGGTTTACGGGTTGTAACCTGGCTATCTGAATAGTTCCATGGTTATCTCGTCGTATATCATCCTGATATGTTTCCTTTTATTTCAGTCCTTATTTTATTTATATTTATATTCCTGTGCTGATTGCTGGTTTTAGTTCTTAAGTGAAGCCTCCTTTGTGGTACTTGCACTTTCTGGGGTCTGACCCAGCTGGCTTTGTGTGGCCAGATTTCGGAGCAGCTCCAGAGGATCTACCGACCTTCCAGCCAGATGGTGGCCACTAGACGGAACCCTGGCAACGTGTGGGTTATTTTTGGCTCTCCCGCTCTATTATAAAATATTCTTTTGAGGCGTTTAGCCAGCGAGCACCTGTTTTGCTCGATTGCACTTTTACTTACTATCTGCCTACGGGCTGTAACATGATTAACAAATCCTAGGGTTGATCATGTATGACTGAACTCTTGCTAGTCCTAACATTTTGTAACGACTAGCTTCATGATCAGCTGAATATGTAATATTTGGGACGCCTTATCATTGTATATTTAATGATCATACATCTTGTAACATTTACTTACTTGCTTGTGATTGAGACACTAGGCTTGTTCATGACCATAGGAGACTGTTGGCTTGTAGTAAACCCTCATGTATCTAGACAGCCGTGACCGTATAGCGAGATGGAATCTATTTCATATACGTAGCTGGCTATGTCTGCCCCCGCTCTCCAGTATTCTGGTTCTGGGGCGTGACATGGTTTAAGTGGTGGCCCATGCAGGTCTTGTAAATCAAGATATGTGAGGGTTTACCGAATAGATGTCTCAATCAGTATTCGTCCTTGATCTCTGCTCATATCTTCTGAATCCCTGGATTCTTGTCCTGATCATATGCTTGTATCGTTGATCTGTCCTGGTCCTTCCTTATTGTTCCCTATGTCGTCTTCTTCAGCGGCATTGTTCGTGGTCCTACCGATCAGCAAGGCGGAGCACCTTCTGCGGACCAGCAGCAACCCGGAGATCAAGTCCAGCATTCCGGAGTAGCCTTCAGAGTCGAGCCTATTGGAGCAGAGCCCCCAGTCCAGCCAGTTCGACCTGTAGAACCTGATGATGGCACATTGGTAGGTCTCGTCAGGACCTTGATAGCTTCCCAAGACCGGCGTGGAGATGTCTTACACCAGACAGTGACGGATGCTTTGACCCGGGGTGGTCATCAGGGTAACAGCGCTGCCAACAGCTTCAAGCGCTTGAACCCTCCGTTCTTCGACGGTAGTGAAGATGCTATCGCAGCAGATGCATGGCTTCAGGACACAGAGGTGGTTCTAGAAGCAGCCAAGACTCCAGAGAATGAGAAGGTAGCCGTGGTGCGCCTGCAGTTGTTAGATCTTGCCCGCAGCTGGTGGACAGTGCAGGCCGTTGGATTAGCAGCACCTATTGCTTGGGCAGTGTTCAGGGAGAGATTCCAGACCAAGTATTTCGATGCCGTGGCTCGGTATGATCTGCAAACGAGGTTTACCAATCTAAAGCAAGGAGGCAGGACGGTCGACGGATATGCGGCCGAGTTTTCTAGACTCAGTCGGTTTGCTCCCACCCTGGTGGCAACCGAGTATGATAGAGCCCAGCGGTTCCAGCAGGGACTTCACCTGGAGATCTTGTTGGCAGTTGAGCAGTTTGAGCATCAGACTTTTGATGCAGTCTTGAGAGCAGCCCGGAGGCATGAGTATACCTCCTAGAGGATTGTGGATAGGACCGAAGGTCGGAAGAGATCTCACGGCCAGATGAATCAGTCTTCAGCACCGGCCCCGGCAGCCAGGGCTTTGACTATTGGAGCTCCGAGGCGAGCGACCTCAGTGACGTCGGTTCAGCATTCCACTCCGACGTATCCTCAGCAGCAGAAGCAGAAGCAGTCTTCCGCAGTGGGATGTTCTCATTGTGGGAAGCCAGGCCATGTGGTGGCAGATTGTCGCAGGGCACAGGGATTGTGTCTGGCTTGTGGAGCACCAGACCATAGGGTTGGATCCTGCCCGAATAGGGGTGGTTCATCATCATCCAACCTTTCTAGCTCTTCGGTGAGAGGGCTAGCACCGGTCCAGCAACAGCAGCAGTACCCATTGCCGAGGCCCTTGCCGCCTCAGACCCAAGTGTTCCAGCAGCAGAACCCCCAGCAGTATGTTCAAGCCTAAGCCCAGAGTCAGAATAGGCAGCGAGGATATCAGCAGAGGGGACCAGCACCCCGAGGGCATGGTCAGGCCATGATGATGACCGTGGAGGAAGGATTGGCACCAGGAGAGGGAGTGGCAGGTACTATTCTCGTCAACTCCTTTCCAGCTTCAGTTTTATTTGATTCTGGTGCATCGCATTCTTTTATGTCTGCACGATTTGCGACACGGGTAGGATTGGAGCCCGAGTCATTATCAGTAAGGCTCAATATACTTACTGGTAACGGACTTGTGGGAGTAGATAGAGTGTTTTCCTCGTGTCGGATCGTAGTTAGCGGTAGAGAGTTTCCCGCTAGATTGATAGAATTCCCGATGGCCGATTATGATGTGGTCTTAGGGATGGATTGGTTGAGGAACCAGTATGCTAGGATAGACTACCACCTTGGCAGGGTTGTTTTTAGCATTCCAGGCGAGCCGGAGTTTTCTTTCTCTCGAGGTGAGGTTGAGTCATCTCCTCCTGTATTGCGGATGGCAGTAGCAGCAGTTCAGTTGCCCAGGATAGTGGACGAGTTCCCAGATGTTTTTCCAGAAGAGCTTTCAGGTATGCCTCCGGAGCGGCAGATCGAGTTCACTATAGACTTGATTCCCGGGACAGCCCCAGTATCAGAGAGAGTCTACAGGATGGCGCCATCAGAATTGGAGATATTGTATAAGATGATTGAAGAGCTTAGAACCAAGGGATTCATTCGTGCTAGTGGATCGCCTTGGGGAGCCCCGATGCTTCTTGTGAAAAAGAAGGATGGTACGTCCATGTTATGTGTTGATTATCGTACCTTAAACTCAGTGACAATCAAGAACAGATACCCTCTTCCGAGGATAGATGACTTATTTGATCAACTCAAGGGGGCTTCAGTATTCTCGAAGATTGATTTGCGCTCAGGTTATCATCAGATCAGAGTCAGAGAGCAGGACATCCCGAAGACAGCTTTTAGATCAAGATATGGGCATTGGGAGTTCCTTGTTATACCTTTTGGAGCAACCAATACGCCGACAGTATTCATGGACCTCATGAATCGCATCTTCATGCCTTACTTGGATCAGTTTGTGATCGTATTCCTAGACGACATCCTGGTCTATAGCAAAAGTGAGGCAGAGCATGAGCAGCATCTCCGTATAGTTCTCCAGATCCTCAGAGAGCACCAGTTATATGCCAAGTTTAGTAAATGCGAGTTCTGGCTCGATCGTATTTCGTACTTGGGTCATATCATCACTCGAGGAGGAGTAGAAGTGGATCCCTAGAAGATTGTGGCTATTGAGTCATGGCCAGTGCCCAGCACCGTTGCAGAAGTTCGTAGTTTCCTTGGATTGGCTGGCTATTACCGGCGATTTGTTTCAGACTTTGCTCGGATTTCAGCGCCATTGACCCAGTTGACCCGCAAGGATGCACAGTTTGCTTGGACAGCAGAGTGTCAGAGTTCTTTTGAGCAGTTGAAGCGAGGGTTGATAATAGCTCCTATTCTCACGCTTCCAGATGGAATCGGAGGATTTTCAGTGTATTGTGATGCTTCAGGCAGAGGCTTAGGATGTGTTCTGATGCAGCATGGAAAGGTAATAGCTTATGCATCACGACAACTTCGTGATCATGAGAGGAATTACCCAACCCATGACTTGGAGCTGGCAGCAGTGGTGTTTGCACTTAAGTTGTAGAGGTACTACTTGTACGGAGATAGGGTGGAGATTTTCACCGACCACAAGAGCCTGAAGTATGTTTTCACCCAGAAGGATCTTAACATGCGTCAGAGGAGGTGGCTGGAGCTTCTTGTGGATTATGATGTCATCCTGCAGTATCATCCTGGGAAGGCCAATGTCGTAGCAGATGCATTGAGCAGGAGAGCGGGAGTTTATTTTCTAACAGCACAACCAGAGCTGTTAGCAGATCTTCAGAAGATGGGTATTGAAGTTGTTCTCCCTTCCAGTGTAGTGTTGATGGCCAGCATGCAAGTTCAGTCCACTATAGTCGAGAGGATCCGGATGGCGCAGTCGACAGATTTCAAGCTTCAGCGACTCAGAGCAGAGTGTGAAGCAGGACGAAGACCAGAGTTATGTATTCATGAGGATGGTGCACTTAGGCTTGGTAAGCGTCTTTGTGTACCCAGTAGAGATATCAGACAGGAGATCATGTCAGAGGCGCACAGTTCTCAGTATTCCATCCATCCTGGCAGTACGAAAATGTACCATGATATCCGTCAGCATTTCTGGTGGAATGGCATGAAGCGGAAGATAGCTCGATTTGTCTCTCGGTGTTTGGTTTGCCAACAAGTTAAAGCCGAACATCAGAGACCGGCTGGACTTCTTCAGCCCTTACCGATTCCAGAATGGGAGTGGGAGCATGTGACCATGGATTTCGTGACTGGATTACCTCGATCCCCAGCTAGTAGAGATGCTATTTGGGTCATTGTGGACAGGCTTACCAAGGTAGCGCACTTTCTCCCTTTCAGAGTTGGTCAGTCGACGGCTCAGCTAGCGGAGATGTACCTCAGGCATATTGTCAGATTGCACGGTGTGCCAGTCAGTATCACCTCGGACTGAGATTCAAGATTTATGTCGCACTTTTGGCGTAGCTTGCAAGAGAGTTTGGGGACTCATCTCCAGTTCAGTTCAGCATATCACCCGCAGACAGATGGCCAGTCGGAGCGCACGATCCAGACTCTTGAAGACATGTTGCGATCTTGCACACTTGACTTCGGTGGTTCATGGAAAGATCATTTGCACCTGGTGGAATTCTCATACAACAATAGTTTCCAGGCCAGTATCCAGATGGCACCGTTCGAGGCATTGTATGGCAGGAAGTGCAGATCCCCGTTAACCTGGGATAATGTTGGAGAGAGGCAGATGCTTGGTCCAGAAATGATTGCTCAGACCGTTGAGGTGGTCAGGAGAGTCCGAGATCATATTAGAGTTGCCCAAGATCGCCAGCGCCATTGGGCCGATTCTCATCGGCGCCCTCTCGAGTTCTCGGTCGGCGATCATGTATTCCTGAGGATTTTGCCTAACCGTGGCGTCATTCATTTCGGCGTACGGGGCAAGCTTAGTCCTAGGTATATAGGACCGTTTGACATTCTGGAGCGAGTAGGAGATGTATCCTATCGTCTCGCTCTTCCACCGTCGCTAAGCGAGGTACATGACGTGTTCCATGTATCCCAATTACGACGGTATATCCCGGACCCGAGCCACATCCTGGATCATTCGGAATTGGTTGTTGGTACCAACCTTTCGTATGAGGAGAGGCCCGTGTCTATATTGGATCGAAGAGAGAAGATCCTCAAGAATAAGACTATCAAGTTAGTCCGAGTTGCTTGGGGTCATCACTCTTTGGGTGAGTCAACGTGGGAGCGTGAGGATGATATCCGATCGCGATATCCTGACTTGTTTGACTCGTGAGGTATAATGTCTTTCTTATGCCTCCTGCCTTCGATTCCTTGCTTGCATGATTGATTGATTGCCTAGTATAGCTTGCTTGTTATTAATGTAGCTTGTCATTGCTCCTCTACCCTCTTGATTAAATTCCGAGGACGGAATTCTTTTAAGGTGGGTAGAGTTGTAATGCCTGTGTTCGTATTACGTATTTTTGGATACGTATACGTATTTTATTCTGTATTGCCTGATTCCTTGTTTATCTCTCGGCTTGGTTTAACTCTCGGTTTGGGTTGGCTTGGTTCGGCCGGCCCAATGCTTGGTTCATCATGGGCCAAGGGTGGAACACCTTAGCGTATGCTTCTCCTTCATTTCTACCACAACCCCCCTCTTTATTATCCCCACCAACCTTCTCTCTCCTCCATAATTTTCATTTACTTCTCCTTCCCCCACCATTACTCTTCTCCACCAACCAAGAATACCATAGGCAAGTGCAACTTGCTTCCACAAGAGAACTCCTTTTGATGGTTTCATTAGCTTCTCCTCATGATTCTAAACCACATTAGAACTTGTTATTTTCCATTTTGAGGCTTTAATTCTTGTAGATCTAGAGTTTTGCTATTTTCGAATTTTTGGTGTTTTGATCTATCAAACTTGCTTGTTTTCAAGTTTTGATAGTTCCATGTTTTAGAGAATTTTATTCTACCCAATTTTGACCTTTGGAAAGTTGGATTTGGACTTGTTTTGACCAAGATATGGACTGTTGAAGCTTAGATTCAACTTTAGAGTTCTTGCTGTTCTTGCCATTTGGAGAAGGCAGTGAACAGTGAGCTAGCTTTTTAGCTTACGCCGCTGAGCTGTACGCTGCTCTTTAGCGAGCATACGCTAGCCTTCGTACGCTGCTCTTTAGCGAGCGTAGGCTAGCCTTGGTACGCTGCTCTTTAGCGAGCGTACGCTAGCCTTCGTACGCTGCTTTTTAGCGAGCGTACGCTAGCCTTGCTACGCTGCTCTTTAGCGAGCGTACGCTAGCCTTCGTACGCTGCTCTTTAGTGAGCGTACGCTCACCTTGATACGCTGCCTGTTTGGCAGCGTGTCTTGAGCATACGCTAGCTTTCGTACGCTAGCTTGAGCGTACGCGTGCCTTGGTACGCTAGCTTAAGCGAGCAAGGCGTACGCTGGCCCTTTCGTACGCTAGCTCGAGCGTACGCAGTCTTGAGCGTACGCTAGCTTGAGCGTACGCTGACCTGTAGCTTGAGCGTGCCCTTGTGTACGCTGACCCTTGCGTACGCTTCCCATTGGAAGTGTATGGATCCTCTGGTACGCAGACCTGAGCGTACGCTAGCCTGAGCGTAGCCTGGCTTGAGCGTATCCTGATTACCCTTGATCTTCTATAGCCCTGTATATTGATATTTTATTAGATATTTAACGTCCATTTTATATCCTTACGCCTTTTGTCCTGAACTTGATAATTGCGAATTTACTTGATATGTTTGGAATTGACAATTGAGCATGACCTGATAGTGACCCGTAGTGGTACACTCCTGACATAATAACCTGACATGACCTGATAGTGGCCCGTTGTGGCGCACTCCTGACAAGTATACTTGACCTGATAACCTGACATGCTTATCTCGAATAGCTGTTGCGACGGCTACCTGACATGACATGACCTGTATAATAACCTGGACACCGTGGGCGATTGTGCTTGTATAAATAATCCAGTCTTGTCTTGCATCATGTCTAGGAGGGGACTCCTGAGTACCACGGTCAGGAGTACCTATTGAAATAAACTAAGGACTAACAACTAGATTAATACATTAGTCATGAAGAGATTTCCCAGCTACAGGCAATCCCGTTACCTGGGCACGCCTTGGGATCTGTAGCCTGCCGTCGAGTAGGGCACATTTCCAGCACACTGTCATGTGTTGCACCCTTCAAGCTACCTAAGGGTACATACGTTTCTTGGACGATGTACCCACCTGAATTCAACTCTAATCTTTTAACCCGGAAAACCTGGATGGTCTGCAGGGCTTGTGGCTGTGGAATAATCTTACTGCATCTTGTTAGTAATTAGGCTTGTGACAACCCTAGTTAGTTAAAGTATCAAGCCGTAATTCTTGCTTGGCCGTGAAATGATTGGATGGAGTCTAACCAGTCTAGTCTTACCCTGATCCTGTTCCAGACTATTGAATGACCATAATGCTTGTATTTATTTTTTCGATAAATGGTGAGAAACCAAGCTCCGTTCAGACGAAGGGTTACAACCCCGGTCCTTGTTTGGTTTACGGGTTGTAACCTGGCTATCTGAATAGTTCCATGGTTATCTCGTCGTATATCATCCTGATATGTTTCCTTTTATTTCAGTCCTTATTTTATTTATATTTATATTCCTGTGCTGATTGCTGGTTTTAGTTCTTAAGTGAAGCCTCCTTTGTGGCACTTGCTCTTTCTGGGGTCTGACCCAGCTGGTTTTGTGTGGCCAGATTTTGGAGCAGCTCCAGAGGATCTACCGACCTTCCAGCCAGATGGTGGCCACTAGACGGAACCCTGGCAACGAGTGGGTTATTTTTGGCTCTCCCGCTCTATTGTAAAATATTCTTTTGAGGCGTTTAGCCGACGAGCACCTGTTTTGCTCGATTGTACTTTTACTTACTGTCTGCCTACGGGCTATAACATGATTAACAAATCCTAGGGTTGATCATGTATGACTGAACTCTTGCTAGTCCTAACATTTTGTAACGACTAGCTTCATGATCAGCTGAATATGTAACATTTGGGACGCCTTATCATTGTATATTTAATGATCATACATCTTGTAACATTTACTTACTTGCTTGTGATTGAGACACTAGGCTTGTTCATGACCATAGGAGACTGTTGGCTTGTAGTAAACCCTCATGTATCTAGACAGCCGTGACCGTATAGCGAGATAGAATCCATTTCATATACGTAGCTGGCTATGTCTGCCCCCGCTCTCCAGTATTCTGGTTCTGGGGCGTGACTGATGAGTGGGCCAATACTCTGAGAAAAGTTTTGAACGACCTGGAGGGTCAGGTGGCCATGTTCTGGGATACCAAACAGTGGAGCCTGACGTCGCTGTTTCGCACAGAGGACGAGGCTTTGATGACGGCTCTTGCGTAGGAGAAGGCTACCTTCCAGGAAAGGAAAGACGCCCTTGTTCGAGTGATCGGTGAGCTGTATGACCAGTGTGGCCAGTTCAATGCTGTAAGCGAGGCCCATACCACCTCGAAGAACAGGCTGGCTGTGCAGATCACTGAGAAGTATAATCATATTGCGCAGATCAAGAACGAGATCGCCCAGCTGGAAGCTGACTTGAGGGCGGCGACATCTGAACAAGTGGATTACTTGGCCCAGGCTGCCATGACTGCCACCACTTCTGCCCGTGTAGAAGATCAGCTGGCAAAGTTGGAGGGGGAGCATCTGAGTCTGATCCTCTTCGAAGATGAAGCTGCTCGTCAAGAAGAGGCACGACGCCAAGCTATTGTGAAGTCTGAAGCCGAAATTGAACCTCTAAGGGACAACATCAACTGCATGTGTATCTCGTAGATTTTTGTAACTCCTTTTTTTCTAGCCGTCATGGCACTTGTACCTTTTTTCTATCTCTTAATAGACATTAAAGTACAAAATAAAGAATTTTTTCAGAAGTGAATATGGTTTTGTGAAATATCGATGCTAGAGGTAATGTGGACGTAGCAAAGATATTTCTGGTGGGTATTCCGCTGGGGAATTGTGATGTGGACCTATTATTCATTTTATATTCAAGTTATTCGAATATAGATAATAAGTTGAATGAAGCTGCTAGTAGAGGTAATATGGACGTAATAGCAGAGGATGTTCTATATCTGACCAGAGGTAATATGGATGTGGAAAGATATATAACCTTAGGTGGGAGTGGATAATTCAGAGGTAATAGGGACGTGATTATCCTTGATGAATGCTTTGCTCAGAGGTTATGTGGACGTGGCAAAACATTTAATCATTCTACTGGAAAAATAATTATCAGAAAACAATTAAGAGTTAATAGGGACGTGACTTGTTTTCGTCAAACCGAGTTTGGACAGAGTCAAAAACGGAAATGATTCTAATGGAGAAATATTTAGAAGACCTATTATCCAGGGCGTATTCAAGACTCTTGAAATACGAATAATAGTTAGATAGTTTTTTGAATCATAGAAGCATCGTACTGTACGTTTACATGACTTAACATATATGAACAAAAAGGGTTAAACATAGTATTTCTTCAGGAACTTGCCGTTGATAGGCATCATGGGCAAGTCACCATCAGGCTTGGTTAGCCGGTACGCACCATTAGAATACACTGATTCTATGATGAAAGAACCTTCCCATTTAGGCTAGAATTTTCCTTTTGTTTTAAGCGCATGACCATTGGTCTTCTCACTGATAAGACCAGATTGCCGACTTGGAAGATCCTTTCCTTCACCTTTTTATTAAAAGCTCTGGAAAGGCGTGCTTGGTATAGCTGAATACGCGGCTGAGCTAACAAGCATTTTTCGTCTAGCGCCTCTAGCTCCTGGAGTCGCAGACGGTAGCTTTCTTCAGTAGTCAGCTCGCTGGCTGAGGCTACTCGAAGAGAAGGGATCTGGATTTCTAGGGGAAGAATTACTTCACTCCCATAAACTAGAAAAAATGGCGTACTGCCTGTTGGAGTCCGGACCGTTATACGATAGGCCCATAAATATTCGTCGAGCTTCTCATTCCAATCGCGCTTGCTTGAAGACACGAACTTCTTGAGAAGTTTTATGATGGTTTTGTTGAAGGATTTTGCTAGCCTATTAGCCGCTGGATTGTAGGCAGTAGAGGCCACATTCTGGATTCGGTTCTTATCGCAGAACCAATAGAATGCATGGCTTGCGAACTGTGGACCATTATCATGGATGATTCTACGAGGTAGGCCGAAGCGGTAGATGACGTAATGTTTGATGAAACTGATCACGTTTGACGTCTTCACTTCGGTGAGTAGTGTAGTTTCCGCCCATTTGGAGAAGTAATCGGTTATGGCTTGGATGAACTAATGTCCTTTGGAGGATGGCGAGCTGATTGGTCCTATAACGTCTATGCCCCAGGCTTCAAACGGCCAGGATGCTACCGTCGGATGTAGAAACTTCGAAGGTTGATGAATAAAATCGGTGTAGAACTGACAAGATCTACACTTCTTTGCATATTCAACAGCATTTGCTATCATTGTGGGCCAGTAATAACCCATTCATTTGAGGCAATCTTGTAATTTGGGACCTGGTTGATGTGCACTACAAACTCCATCGTGAGCCTCCCGGAGTGCTTGTTTGGCTTCTGTGTCTGATAAGCATCATAACAGTAGCCTGTCGTAAGAGCGTCGGTACAGCGTCTTGGTAGCTGTGTCGTAGTAAAATCTGAGGGATCATCTTTGGATGGATACTGCTTCCTTCGGGTCCTCGGGAAGGATTCCATAGACGGCGTAGTCTATGAAGGGAAATCTCCATTCTTTAGCATTGACGCTTATTTTTGTTGCATAATTGTGATGAATATGCAAGGCATCTTTCACACAGAATAATTCTCGACCAGACACTGTGATCGACTGCTGAGTATTGGTAGGAACGGGCAAGGAAGCAGCGAGACCGGCTAGAGCATCTGCTTCTATATTCTGTAGTCGAGGCACGTGCTCGATGAAGAATCCAGCGAAGGTAGATGCCAACTCGATTGTTGCTCTGTGGTAGGGGATGAGATCTTTGTGGCGAACTTCATAATCCCCTCGGACTTGACTGACTACTAGCTTAGAATCGCCGTAAGCTTCTAGATAGTCAACTCCCAGTTGCTTCGCCAGTTGTAGGCCGATTAATATGGCATTATATTCGGCCACGTTGTTGGTGCATGGTTCCAAGAGAGAATATGCACGATGTATAACCAGATGATCAGGTGACATGAGCACGACACCTACTCCAGCCATGATATTTCTTTTAGGTCCTGTTCTTGATGTGCTGTCAAAGAACATTCGCCAAATGGGGATTTTTTTAGTTGCAGTGTTAGACTCCACCACTTCGTCGGAGATTTTATCGTAGAGTTTAGACGATTCTGGCACTGGATGAGCTACTAGGAAATCAGCTAATGCTTGGCCTTTTACTGCCTTCTGAGGAATGAAGAGCATATCGTATGGAGTCAACAGCATTGCCCATGTAGCTAAACAAGGATTGAGAGAGCCCGATTTAGTCATGAGTATTCTGAGAGGGTTGACTTTAGATATAATGTGGATAGTCTGTCCAGACACATAGTGGCGTATCTTCTGGATGGCAAATACCAGTGCAAGGTATTCCTTCTCCATCAGTGTGTATCTGTGCTCGGCACCCACCATTGTGCGGCTGAGGTAGTAGATTGCCTGTTCATGGCCACCTTCATTTGTTTGAGCTAATAGAGCACCAAGAGATTGGTCCATAGCATGGACATATAGTAAGAAAGGCTTTCCCATTATTGGAGTTACCAATACTGGAGGGCTTGTAAGATACGCCTTGATGTTGTCGAATGCGCGTTGATATTGTGCAGTCCTGACGAAAGTTACGCCTTTCTTCATGAGCTGAGTGAATGGTTGACACCTTCTAGAAAGGTTTGAAATGAATCGCCTGATATAGGCTAGTCTTCCTTGTAGT
The DNA here is from genome assembly GCA_029216955.1 of Iris pallida. NCBI lineage: Eukaryota > Viridiplantae > Streptophyta > Magnoliopsida > Asparagales > Iridaceae > Iris > Iris pallida. Next base: position 2,721,498 of record JANAVB010011395.1, read on the forward strand.
CCGCGTAACTCTTTGAGGTTTCTTGGAGGATGCATGTCGAGGATAACCTTCACTTTCTCCAGGTCCAGATGTATACCCTTTGAAGTGATGACGAAACCAAGGAACTTGTCGCTGGAGACTCCAAGAAAAGACTTGGTTGGATTCATCTTGAGTTGGTGTGCACGTATTAGTTCGAACACCGCTCTCAAGTCTTGGAGGTGGTTTCCCTTGAGATAACTTTTGACTGCGATATTGTCTACGTAGAACTCCATAGTTTTGTGCAAATGACCGCAAAAAATTGTGTTCATGGCTCGCTGGTATGTCGCCCCTACATTCTTCAATCCGAAGGGCATCACCGTATAGCAGTATACCCCCAACGGTGTTCAAAAAGATGTGTGCTTCTCGTCGTCGGGGAACATCTTGATCTGGTTGTAGCCTGAGAATCTATCCATGAAGGACATCCGTTCGAAGCCGTAAGTATTGTCGATCATTACATCAGTGATCGGTAGAGAAAACTCGTCTTTCGGGCATGCAGAGTTCAAATCACGGTAGTCGATACAGACTCGAACTTTACCAGTTTTTTATGACTGGGACGATGTTGGCAACCCAATCTGGGTGTTGTTCTTCGCGAATGAATCTACTGGCAACGAGCTTCTTGATTTCATTTTTGATGGTTTCCATGACGTCTAGTCGGAATCGTCGTTGTTGCTGCTTCACGGGCTTAGCTTTAGATGAAATATTCAGGCGGTGCATGGCAATATTAGGGTCCAAGCCTGGCATATCTTCATAGTTCCATGCAAAAACGCCAATGTATTCTCTTATAAGCTGTATCAGAGATTGGCGTTCATCGCCAGATAAACTTTTGCTGATGAAGATTAGTTTGAAAGATGATTCATGTCCTAGATTGACTTGGATGACTTCGTCTTCAGTAGGTGGTTCACATTGTTCGAAGCAAAGCTCCCACATAGTGTCCATCTTTTGAGCCCTTTGTTCAAGCTCGATCGATTGAATGTCATCCGCAATTTGGTCAACGAAAACCATATTGACGGACAGAGTTGTCTTGAACATGTCGCCAATGCTGGAGTCCGTGTAACACCCCAGTCCTAAAATACTTAGGACTAGGTACGTATCATGCCAGCTGCATACATACGATGTATACTCTAATATATGGAACCATCGTATGTATGCATAAGCTGTGAAATGCAGTAATCCATGATACTAATCTCATTCACAATAAAAGAATCAATATAAAATAGGAATCAACATAGAACTATAATTTATACAAATATTATGCGGAGACAAGGTCCACTACCAACTATCTCAAATAAAATGTACGAGAAGGAATAAATGAAATAACAGGACGGGCCAAGTGCAATAATCTTCGAAAGGATGGAGAAGATCACGACCTCGGCTATATTACCTACAATATCAGAGAAGCACACACCTGGAGAGATAACCAGGTCCTCAAAGGGACGTAACAAGATACAGAAAGAACATGCCATAAATACTAAATACAAAATATGCCACAAAAATATAAGTGATAAGACAACAATAAGGTAACCTAACCGTACTACTGTGTTCATGCGGTTAAGAACAAACCTCCAACGCATGGACATCTGGCTCAGGAGCAGTAATCTCAGGTATGGTCCCATCAGGATACCAGAGACCTCAAAGCATACCATTCCTCGAATGTCAGCGGCCAGCAGGATCAGTAATAGGAAAGTGCATAAGGGACCCGTACGTTAAGGAACTTTTTTTCTCACCCAATGCCTAACAGAGTCACATCCATGTCTCATATACCTCTACTAACTGCTAAGTCTTCTAACATGCCTCTATTAGCAGTTAGTCCTAACACATGCACATAGGGGATCAGCCCATACGCAAGGACCTCTATATGCTACTCGTCTCACACATAATCATGGTACAACTGTGTCGACGCATATGCAATACACTACAAACGGTAGTCCCCTAACTCTAGGTTCATATGGAATCAAAGGATAGTAACAAAGTAACTAATAATCACTGAGCATGTAGTAAATCAAGAACTGTAATAACTGGAAATAATAAATAGTGATATATAATAAAATACAGACTGAATGTAAACTGTATAATGGTAAGGTATCTTGTCTGAGGTTATGTGCAAAAGTGAATAATCCAGTAGCTCGAACAGATAAATAAACGAAGCAAGAAAAGCCAAATCTCGCAGATGACTCCGAATGCTGCAACAAACATAACGAACGAGTTTGGAATAAAAGATATGCCTAGGAAATGTCTGTCCAAAAGTTAAATTCTGGAACAGGGGCAAATTTGTAATTTCGGGTTAAAATGATGTCCGCCGTTGGACCCGCTTTGCACCAAAATGCGTGTCAGAACCTACGGTCTCTAAAGTCGTCAAACTATATGTCTACGTATTTGTTTTGATGAGATGAACCCAATGGTATGTCTAATTTTAGATTCCGGTGGGCCGTGCACAAAATCGCCCGTTGAGTGGGATTGTGGGCCCGCCGAAATGGCGTCCCAATCAACCTTCTCAGAATTGAACCAAACTTGGCTCATAGGACCAGAAAAATATTTCGAGTCCAATGGCGCAAGTTTTGTCACGATTTGATGAGTGTATACGAATTTGTTACTTAGTTTTCAAAGTGTCGATACAGGGTATCTCGATGGATACGTACAGATTTCGTCGCGCACATGCAACGAAATTGGGTTTCGTCAGTTCCCACATATCGACAACATCCATACGCGCCTTTTGATGTGTATAGTGCGCGACCACGTCGCCCGGTTTGTCGGGGCGCACGCCGTATCGGGTGTTTTTCTACTTTTTGAAAATAGAATTTACAATTTTTCGTGAAACTTTAACAACGTGTAACTTTTTACACACAAGATGAAAAGTAAATTCAGAAGGTGTGTTACAATCTCGGTTATGTTATCTTTGATTGTTTTCAATTAGTTTCTACAAAATTCCATTGTACAGAAAGAAAAGTGGCTGACAAGTTGATGTTTCAAAATAGTTTTTAATATTCCAGAAAAGTGGTTTTTCTCCAACTTCGCCTCGATTTTTCGACAAGTTGGATGGCAATGTCAAAATCCACCTGGGGGATTTCGAAGAGGGTCATGTGGACTTTCTACACGAATTTAGGGATCTAAAAACGGACTAGAATCGAGAGAGAAATCAAACAGAGAAGTTGGGTACCTTGTTTTTAAATTCTGTTGTTGTTGTTGTTGTTGTTTCCGTAGCCGCTGTCGTGGGGTGCTGCTGTGTTCACGGGGAAGAGGTTGGCCGAGGGTGGAGGAGAGAGGAGGAGGAAGGTGGAGGAAGAGAGGAGGAAGGAGGAGGAGGTTAGGGTTTTTTTTTTGCCAAAACATATATATATATATATATATATATATATATATATATATATATATATATATATATATATATATATATATATATATATATATATATAAGTTATATATATGTGAAAGAGAGGAGTTCGGCCCCTATATTGTTGCTACTGTGTTTGCTTGGAGGTACCGGCCAACTAGCTGCTGCTTGTGGGAACAAAAAGTGGGCGGCCACATGCAAGGTTTGCTATTATTATTATTTTCTTTTTCTTTTTCTTTTCAATCAATCTTTTAAATATATATATCTATATCTATATATGCATATGTATATATCCATACATATACACCATAAATATATATAAAAATCCAAATAACAATTTAAATGTTATCTAATCCAAATATTTAATATATTTAAACATATCTATATATATATAAATTCAATCAACTCAAGATAATAATAACATCTCAATAAACGTATTTATTAAATGTTCACAAATTAACTTTACTATTAATAAAATAATAAAAATTTCTCCAATGGGAGGACTGTACCACACACCCTTATCCGGGACCAGAAAAATATAACATTTTATAAAATATTATAATAATAAAAATACCAATAATTGTACAAATAATTAAATAATTAGAAATTTTACATAAAATTCAAAAATAATTTAGAAAATATTTTTACGTACAAAAAATATGTCTATATTGCCACCTTGGGCCCACCACATGCCTATCTAGGCTTAAATTTGGTCCAGGCCCATTTGGGCTGGTTTGGCCCAACCGGGTCATCTAAAAATCAATATATAAAATAATATCATCTTAAAATAATTTAAATGAGTCAATTCATAACTTGGTCTGATTTTCCTAGTTTGGACATCACTATGGCTAGGCTTTCCCCGGCATGGCTAGTACATTAGTCAAGGCACACTGCTACATCTTCCGTGCCAAAATTCATGGTAATCTTGTGTTCCAAAATTCAACAATGGCTAAGGTCATTTCTAATATAAAAAAATCATAAATTACATAAATTTATTTTTTAAGTCTAATAAAATAATAAAAAAGATTAAAAAAATAGGGGTTTTACATTCTACCCAACTTACAAGAATTTTGTCCTCAAAATTTAGGATTAATAGGGTAGATAGGGATAGGAAGAGTTTGCCAATACCAAATTACAATTAAATTTTGGAGGAGGTGATAAAACGGCGTTCAACACCACCATGCAATTGAAAATTGTGGAGTCGATATATACAAAAATATATCATGGTTATAGAATTGAATAATGATTGCTAGTGAAGGTAATAAAATTTTGGATATCCAATTTTAGAGAACAATAAGGAATTGAGTAGGCCAAAGAGAATAAATTAGACATTTAGGAGATGTGATGCCTTAAGGGAGAACTGGATACTAATCGTCTTGGTCGTGGGTTTGATTAAGTGATGATTAGAATCACTCTCGTGTGTTCAAGTGGGATTGAAAGGGCACAATAAAAATTCTACGATTGAGGGAAAGAAGAGTTTAAGGTGAGGATATAGCCACATGAGTTGGTCGGTGGCCATCTATATTTCGTGTATATATAACTAATAGGGCAACTAAAGGTGATACTTTGAGTCTATCTATCAAGTACAGTGTCTGGTCTTTCTAAAGTAAGTAAAGCCCACAACAAAAAGAGTTCAAAGACGATGCTATTTAGTACAAAATATGAGGTTCATAGGCGACGGAAATAATTCAAATGAGAGTTGTCAATGCTGTCGGGATAAGACTCTAAGGCAGGTTTAACTATGTCTCCATCCACGTAGAATAATTCATGAAAAGCGAACCAAAGTACAATAGGTTGATCAGACCATCATGCACCGGTTCTGATTAGACAATATATTCGTGGGTGCAACCAATAAAATATGTCATGATCAAGCTCGAAAAAGATAAGCTTACAAAACTAAGGCTAAATTAGCAGCATCAGATTGTTGAACAATAAGTAAGGGAGATAATGATGCAGGAATTTAAATAGTCCAAGATCTTTTAAAATCAAGTCTTGCCCCAAGTATGGTCCTATACAGTTGTCCTAGTTTTTCTTCACTTATGGCTTGGTTAAGGTCCTCTGAATTTCTAGTCTAAGTAAACTCATCAACAGGGTCACAAGGACAAAGGGTTTGTTAGATCATCTGGTATTCTACCCAACTTACAAGAGTTATAGTAGTGTGATGGACAACGGATCAAGAAATCAAGATAAAGTGCAAAGTTAAGCATTTAAGAAATCAACTAAAACACAATCACACACCGGGTAGAAAGAATTGAGTCGAGGTTGTGTCCCTTTCCATGGTCAAAATTATATCGGTGCCATGGTAAATAATTTAGTTTAGCCCTTTTTGACCAGAAAGTCATATCATAAAAATAGTATACAAGAAGACATGTTTTAGTGGGACATGATATATCTACATGAATGTGTGCCCATCTAGGTCTTACATATGAAATTTGTTGGAAGGAAAAGTCTAGTGTTGTGCTTCTAATATCCAAGTCACGGTTAGGGATGCCAAAAGATCAAAAATAGAAAGTGGGAGTTCATGGGGTGCCAATTTATGCACAAAAATAAAGGAGATCAAGTTAAATCATGAGATAAAATTAATTAAGGAATCCAGTAAAATAATACTTTAGGGACACAGTTCTAGTGAGAAGATAGTCTTCTAGATGAATACAGTCAAGGAGCGATCAATTCGTTATTCAATCCGCAGACGGTTAGTAGGTCACGAGGAAAGGTCGAGTAAGTCAAGATTGGGATACAGTCGCATAGTTTGGTAGATGACTAACAACACTTGTGTACATACTACTATCATGGTCATAAGTGATATGGCAATTAGTGTGGAGTACATCTATCTTATTAGAGCTATCTTGATGGCCTACCATTAAATTTTTTACTCAAGTTTCCTCCAAAAGTTTCAAAAATAAACTTTCAAAAATAAACCACCAAAATTTGTATTCACTCCAAGGTGTTCAATTTCATCATGAAAAAAAATTTAAATCACTTTCATAAATCTTAAAGCAAATTTTTATCATGTTACTACTGACTTTTATTTTTAAAATTTTATATTTTCAATTCAACTTTTAAACTCAAGAGTTCATAAATCATGAATCTATATATAAAATATCCATAATCAATCATAACTTTAAAACTCTACAAAAAATAATAGCTCTTCAGATAAAATTTCTAGCACATACAAAGCAATCTCAAAATTTTAGCTCAATATTTTAATGCACTCATCAATTATAACTTCTGTTCATACTAAGTCATTCCAACATAATCACAACTTTTAAATGGTAACTTTATTTGATCAATCAAAACAACCTTATCACATCATTAATATATTTTTATTTTATTTTTATTTTTTTCCAAAAAAAATGTATTAGCCTTGATATAGCTAGGTCTTGTGTTTTAAGTTTCCACCATAACTTGAGCATGAAAGCATTTATAGTATCTTCTAAGCTTCGAAGCCCTAATCGAGCCTCATCATATGGGCGAGCCATGTTGCGCCAACCAATCCACATGTTCTTGTACACACCATCTCTTGTACCCCAAAAGAACTTAGTAAACATAGCTTCCAGTTTTTTTAATACTGCTTTGGTGGACTACAAGCTGCTACCTTAAACTAAAATTTCAAAAATCTTATTAGTCATAAAAATTATTTATTTTTTATACCCAAAATCTAAATAAATTTGTAAATCCACCATCATAGGACACAATTTAAAAAAAATACTCGAAAATCGTTTTCATAACTTTCAAATAATTTAGACCAAAATTCACCATCATTACTTCCACTTAAATTTTCAAAATTTACTAAACACGAAAATCGCAAGTTGTATGACACAAATTTAAATAATTTCGACAAACACATTTGAAATCTAAGATCATTTTCAAATCCAATTTATAACTGTTCAAAGGTGTATAACTATAAACCAAAAAATCATAAATATCAAACTCGAAAACCAAATAAATTTTATATTTGTTCAAAGATATATCTATCACCAAAAAATTATAAATATCATAACTCGAAAAGCAAATCAATTTTATACTTGTTCAAAGATGTATAGCTATAACCCAATAAATCATAAATATCAAATCTCAAAAAGCCAATCAATTTCTTAAATCAAGGGTATAAAAATTATAGCTATATTTTTTTCTTCATGCAGTATCTATCCTATAGTGTTTACTATTTAGAAATCTCAAGATTAAAACTTTCCTTGGTAATATTCTACTTTACAAATTACTAATCATTAAATCATACCCTTTTAAAAAAAGCCTTTTTAACTCAATTAGAGTCTTAAATGTATTCCAATTGCCAATATAAGCATTCTAGCTATGTGTTTGACCTATGAGCATATACTAGTTAGTTATCTTCCTAGTTGACACTAAGCACGAAAATAAGAACCAACGGTAGAAAAGGAATCAAGCAAGATGCAATTCAAGGAAGTCAAACGAGAGTTTGGAATTTGAAGCCAAGGGAAGAAGTCAAGCTGTATGGATGAGATTTCTAGATTCTAGTACTATGTTGCAGGCTCACATCGGTACAGTAACATAACCGAAGTAACAAACTCGACCTGCATGGACCACCACAAAAATATGTACCGTCCTAGTCCTAAAATACTTAGGACTAGGTACATATTCATGCCAGCTGCATATATACGAAGTATACTCCAATATATGAAACCATTATATGTATGTATAAGCTGTGAAATACAGTAATCCATGATACTAATCTCATCCACAATAAAAGAATCATATAAAATAGGAATCAACGTAGAACTATAATTTGTACAAATGTTGGGCGGAGACAAGGTCCACTACCAACTATTTCCAATAAAATATACAAGAAGGAATAAACGAAATAACAGGATATGCCAAGTTCCATCATCTTCGAAAGGATAGAGAAGATCGCGACCTCGGCTAGAACACCTGTAATATCACAGAAGCACACACCTGGAGAGATAACCAGGTCCTAAGAGAGACGTAACAAGATACAGGAAGAACATGCCACAAATACTGAATACAAAATATGCCACAAAGAATATAAGTGACAAGATAACAATAAGGTAACCTAACCGTACTACCATGTTCATGCAGTTAAGAACAAACCTCCAATGCATGGGCATCTGGCTCAGGAGCAGTAATCTCAGGTATGGTCCCATCAGGATACCAGGGACCTCAAAGCATAACATTTCTCGAATGTCAGCGGCCAGCAAGATCAGTAATAGGAAAGTGCATAAGGGACCCATACGTTAAGGAACTGTTCTGTCCATCCAATGCCTAACAGAGTCACATCCATGTCTCATATACCTATACTAACTGTTAAGTCTTCTAACATGCCTCTACTAGCGGTTAGCCCTAACGCATGCACATGGGGGATCAGCCCATACGCAAGGACCTCTACATGCTACTCGTCTTACACATCTTCATGGTACAACTGTGTTGAGGCATATGCAATACACTACAAACGGTAGTTCCCTAACTCTAGGTTCATATGCAATCAAAGGATAGTAACAAAGTAACTAATAATCACTGAGCATGTAGTAAATCAAGAACTGTAATAACTGGAAATAATGAACAGTCTAAATATAAATAGTATAATAGCAAGGTATCTTGTCTGAGGTTATGTGCAAAAGTGAATAATCCAGTAGCTCGAACAAATAAATAAACGAAGCAAGAAAAGCCAAATTCCACAAATGACTCCGAATGCTGCAACAAACATCACGAACGAGTTTGGAATAAAAGATATGCCTATGAAATGCCTATCAAAAAGTTAAATTCTGGAACATGGGCAAATTCGTAATTTTGGGTCAAAATGATATCCGTCGTTGGACCCGCTTTACACCGAAACACGCATCAGAATCTACGGTCTCTAAAGTCGTCAAACTACATATCTACGAATTTGTTTTGATTAGACGAACCCAATGATATGTCCAATTTTGGATTCCGGTGGGCCGTGCACAAAATCGTCCGTTGAGTGGGATTGTGGGCCTGCCAAGATGGCGTCCCAATCAATCTTCTCAGAATTGAACCAAACTTGGCTCACAGGACCAAAAAAATATTTCGAGTCCAATGGCTCAAGTTTTGTCACGATTTGATGAGTGTACACGAAGTTGTGACTTAATTTTCAAAGGGTCGATATGGAGGTATCTCGACGGATACGCACTGATTTCGTCGTACACAAGCAACGAAATCAGGTTCCGTCAGTTCCCACACGTCGACAACATCCATATGCACCTTTCGATGTATATAGTGCACGACCATGTCGCCCGATTTGTCGGGGCGCATGCCGTATCCGGTGTTTTTCTACTTTTTGAAAATAGAATTTATAATTTTTTATAAAACTTTAACAACGTGTAACTTTTTACATACTAGATGAAAAGTGAATCCAGAAGGTGTGTTACAATCTTGGTTATGTTGTCTTTGATTGTTTTTATTAGTTTCTAAAAAATTTTATTGTACAAAAGGAAAAGTGGTCGACAAGTTGATGTTTCAAAACAGTTTTTAATATTCCAGAAAAGTAGTTTTTCTCCAACTTTGCCTCGATTTTTAGAGCAAGTTGGATGGACATGTCAAAATTCACCTGGGGTATCTCGAAGAGGGTCATGTGGGCTTTCTACCCGAATTTACGGATCTAAAAACGGACTAGAATCGAGAGAGAAATCAAACGGAGAAGTTGGGTACCTTGTTTTTAAATTCTGTTGTTGTTGTTGTTTCCGTCGCCGCTGTCGCGGGGTACTGCTGTGATGCGGGGGAGAGGTTGGCCGAGGGTGGAGGAGAGAGGAGGAGGAAGGTGGAGGAAGAGAGGAGGAAGGATGAGGAGATTAGTTTTTTTGTTGTTGCTAAAACATATATATATATATATATATATATATATATATATATATATATATATATATATATATATATATATATATATATATATATATATATATATATATAAATTATATATATATATATATGAAAGTGAGGAGTTCGGCCCCTATATTGTTGCTACTGTGTTTGCTTGGAGGTGGCGGCCAACTAGCTGCTGCTTGTGGGAATAAAAAGTGGGCGGCCACAAGCAAGGTTTGCTATTATTATTATTTTCTTTTTCTTTTTCTTTCCGATCAATCTTTTAAATATATATATATATATATATCTATATCTATATATGCATATGTATATATCCATACATATACACCATATATACCATATACACCATACATATACACCATATATATATATATATATATATATATATATATATATATATATATATTTTATATATATATATATATATATATATATATATATATAAATATATATATATATGTATATATATATATATATATATATATAAATATATATATATATATATATATATATATATATATATATATATATATATAAATGCAAATAACAATTTAAATGTTATCTAATCCAAATATTTAATATATTTAAACATGTCTCTATATATATAAACTCAATCAACTCAAGATAATAATAACATCTCAGTAAACATATTTATTAAATGTTCATAAAATAACCTTAATATTAATAAAATAATAAAAATTTCTCTAATGGGTGGACTGTACCACACACCCTTATCCGGGACCAGAAAAATATACCATTTATAAAATATTATTATAATAATAAAAATACTAATAATTGTGCAAATAATTAAATAATTAGAAATTGTACATAAAATTCTAAAATAATTTAGAAAATATTTTTTCGTACATAAAATATGTCTATATTGCCACCTTGGTCCCACCACATGCCTATGTAGGTTTAAATTTGGTCCAGGCCCAGTTCGGACTGGTTTGGCCCAACCGGGTCATCTAAAAATCAATATATAAAATAATATCATATTGAAATAATTTAAATTATTCAATTCACAACTTGGTCTGGTTTTTCTAGTTTGGACATCACTATGGCTAGGCTTCCTCCGGCATGGCTAGTACACTAGTCAAGGCACACCACTACATCTTTCGTACCAAAATTCATGGTAGTCTTGTGTTCCAAAATTCAACAATGGCTAAGGTAATTTCTAATAAAATAAAAAAAATTATAAATTGCATAAATTCATTTTTTAAGTCTAATAAAATAATAAAAAAGATAAAAAATAGGGGTTTTAAAGTCCGAGTCCCAGAGGGAGGAATCAGAAGAATGAGAACAGATCTACTTCATTATCTGATCTTTCGGGAGTTGTCGGAGGAGTGACATAACCAAAACCAACACCACTTCGTTGATAGTAGTTCTCGGGTTTGCCGGGAGGAGCAAAGTATCGTATTGGCAACTGTCGTCCTCGGCCGTAATTCAGCCCCTGGTCGCTTTTGATGTTATATCCCATGTTCTGGATGATATTCTTGGCCTGCCAATTATACCGGAAAAGTTGCATTTTTTCAGAGTCATAGTCAGCTTTTGTGTTGTATTTGGAAGAAGTAGAGTCTAGAACGAACTTTCTCTCGCCAATTATACGACCGAAGATGATTAGTTCTTCATCCTTCTTTCTGGCTGGAACGATGAAGTAGAGGATATCTTCAGGATAATCTTTTTTTTGCAGGTGAGGCATCATAGTCGACATACAGAGGTGTGGTCCTATGCCATTCTCTAGAGCGTATATCGTATATATGTAGTGGTTTACAGATTGATAGACATCGAAGTAATTCAAAGATAAACCTTTACTAAGAAAATACGCAAGTTCTTCTTTAGGGATAACATCATCTACTGAAGGTACATTATTATGAGTATTGATATACTCATTGAGAGGATCATTATCTGGAAGAGGAGCCACATTCTTGACCGAGTTTACCACGTAGGGTAATTATTCAGGATTGGAAGGATGGGCATCAGTAGGTTCCTCCCGGGGTGTCTTGCTGAGAGTGATGGTCAATGGTTTGACCTTGTCAAGGTTCTTCTTTTTTACCCAGATTGTGAGAGGCTTCGAAGTACTTTTTGGAGCAGTACGTCCTTTGACTCGGATAATCAAGGGACCATCATTGGAGGATGGACTTGCTTCAGCTTCATTGTCAGCTTCGTTGCCGTCATCCTTAGGGGGCTGGGATTGGTAAAGTACCAAATTTCCATAGTAAGCTTCGACGGCCTTAAAAGGATCGACATCGGCAAACTCCGTCTTCACAATACCATCGTTGTTGACGTATTTGAAGCACTGATGAAGTGTAGAAGGAACGATCATATTCTCGTGTATCCATGGACGTCCCAACAAGATGTTGTAGGATACATTGGCATTGATTACATAGCAGGAAACCTCCGTTCGGAGATCATCGATCTGGCACTTGAGACGGATCTTGTCCAGCGGATGGCTTCGACCAGCATTGAAAGCCATAATAGTTGTGTTGGTTGCAGATAGCTTGTGCAAAGGGACTCCCAGAATTTGAAGCTAACTTCTAGGAATGATGCTGAGGGAGGATCCTGGATCGATGTACATACGGTCCACTTTGATTGCCCCGATATACCCTGTACAGTATAGGGGTCTATCATGACGATTATTTTTGAGTAGCATGTCCTCCTGTGAAAAGGTGATGTTGGGCACCACTTCTATAGGACTGTGGTAGTGGGGACAAGAGACAGGGTCATTAGTGGAGGCTTTGACTTTAGCGAGGTAAGAGTCGGCATGTAGTAATGCCTCACTTAAAGCCTTTCACGTTTCTTTGGAAATTCATAATAAATAGAATAGAGACAACCTGGCAGGTGTATCGGCTAGTTGTGCCAGTATGTCAAAGTTATAGGGTCGATCCATGCCTTCGGGTGCTGGCGACTTCAGAGATTTGTTAAACCGCGTCTCCTTCTGCTTGGCTTTGTTCGTAGTTGGAGGCTTAGACGGGCCAACTTCTGAGCTTGTGGGGGCAGCAGGAGCTTGAGAAGGTACTACTTCTTTTTGTACGGGATCGTACGTCCGAAGATATGTCTTCCCTACTCACGTATCGCCAGATAGAACCTCGTAGATGGAAGAGGATACCATATGCCATGATTTATAAATCTTGCCCCTTTTTGCTTTGAGAGGTACTACCCCCTGCGTCACTTCTTGTACAAGGTCTGGATGGACCCACATAATCTTACCACATTCAGTCGTGAGCGGGACCAAGGTTGAGTTGCAAGCTGGCGATAGGTTGACGACTTTCATTATTGCTTTGGGAATCGGGACCATGCCGTCTGGGACTTCCGTGGAAAGAAAGTCACCAAATGGAAGAAAGATCATGTTAGAAGATATAACCTTCTCTTCAGCTTCGAGGTTGATCACTTGGCTGTCAATAAGCTGTTGTATCTTCTTTTTTAGGACGATGCAGTCCTTGGTGGAATGATGTACGTACTGATGATAGAGATAGTACTTGGAATCGTTGAGCTGGTTTCCCTCTACAAGACATCATGGTAGAGACAATGTCAGCTTTTTACCTTTTGTCAATATGTGAAAGATGGTAATGACATCGTCTTCGTCAAAGGAGAAGGTCTCCTTAGGCTTGTCAGAGGCGCCTTGAGAATTGGATGCTCCTTTGGATGTGTCGACCTTCAGGACTTTTTTCCTATTACCACCACGAACAGGAATAATTTTAGGATGCTTGCCCTTGTCTTCAGGTTTTGGTGTTTTCAACTCCAGTAGTTCCAAGTAGGAATATCATTTTCAGCAGCATCATCAGCTTCGATAAAAGCGGGCTATGTATCATACTTATGTATACCCAGACAAAACTTCACTGTAGGAAGGAAGTTATGTCGACAAGTATCCATGAGTTCTGAGTCTGGTATGCCGAGGGAAATCTTCATTGCTAGCCGCCTGAAGCGTTTGATGAAGGCGATGATAGACTCAGTCCTTCTTTGCTTGGTCTCGATGAGGATGGACATACTAACATGCACTACACACTCGTAAAACTTGTTGAGGAACAACCTCTCCAAGTCTTTAAATGAGTTGATACATCCGTTAGGCAGACTGTAAAACTATTCAAAGGCTACCCCCCGCAAGGTGCTAATAGACAACTTTGACAAGAACGGATCATCTCTGGGCAAGTGCAGAGTCTGCGTGTTGAAGTACGTCATATACTGACGAGGAGAAGTCAACCCATCAAATAAATTCAGCGTTAGCGGCTTGTAGTAAGGAGGGCAAGTAGCATTCTCCCACTCAGGGGGATACCGTTGAGATATCCCTATTTTTTGAAGCTCATCTTTGTGTGAGATGTTGTCGAGACGAGCGACCAGGGTATCAATTGCATCCTATTGATTAAGAAGGTATTGGAAAACGACTGCTGAACTGTTATCAGGCGTCATTGGCGAAGGACCACCCCCAGCATTTGTAAGGTTTGGAGGAGGCACAACGGAATGATACTCCTTTTGTAGTGAAGGAGGGTTGTTGCTGTGAGCTGGACTAGCGTGGGTCGAGACATTTTTTTTGGGGTAGAGGAACAGCCCCAGCATCTTGAACTGCCATGATATTGGTACGCATATCAGTAATCTTGGCGATTGCTATTTCAAGATCCTATAGCCGTTTGTTAGTATGATCACTGGCTTCTTCAGGTCTTTTTACGTCCGCCATGTATTTAGATAACATACGAGGATGAACAGAGAAAATAGTACAACTGGTGCTGATACTGTCCGTGTCCGAGTGGACAAGGCCATCTTTAGGTAGAGGAGGTAGATAGTCGCCACCAGATTCAGAGGGATCATCGTCCTCTAGAAGGCTACCTCCAGTATAGAGGTCATCCACTTCAGACTCTAAGGGAATACTTTCCCCAGCTTGGGATTCTTCGTCGTCCATACGGAACCTTGCCTTTGACCAAGTACCCATATAGAATCCTTCCGATGTGACAACCTGCTGGCCATCTGTTGGTAGATTTTTTCTTCTTTTTCTCACGGATCTGAGAGAGAAAGTTGGGTTCGTAGTCCACCGTCTTTGATTGGGGCTTCCGTAAGAGGGACCCCATGAAGCCATGTTGGATGGAACACACAGTGGCTTTTTATCGTCAAAGAAGTGCAGCCGTTGAAACATGAACTTTCTCTGAGGCACTCTTGTTGCTTTGGAGCAACAACAGTTGATAACAATACTGGTGCACGGATGTGCACTATGAATTTTTATTTTTTCTCTCGCTTTACGCTTATGATTTATCATGTCGCACAAGTCAGCGTAATGGAGTTTGGCCTTACAACCCATGTTGAATACATCGCCGAGATTTGCATGCGGGTTCGTAGGAGAGTTGGCACATCCAGACTTAGTTTACATGCAGGGACAACCCCCACACCTAAGTTTTGTGATGTCCTTGAAGACAGTCCCGTGCTATACGTATTGGGGCCTCTCTTTTTGTTATGGGCGCATGGGCCTTGGAGACTGTCCTTGGGCACTTTCTTCTTGACAGCATGTCTGAGCCTCCTTGATGTGGGCGCATAATATAGATCCAGAGAGCCTGGGCACATAACACTGGATGCCCAGCCTGCTAAAAATAGAAGTGTTCTGGTTGGGGTTATGCGCCCAAATATTCCCTTGGGCGCATGGCTTTGGGCGCATGCTTGGTGGAGCAGCGTTATTTTCTTCCAGTTTCACCTCTTTCGTTTGTGAGCCTCGTCGGGTTTGGCCAGAGTATCGCACACCCCGATTCTTGGCATCGTAGTATTTTTTTGCCAAGTCTTGGGTGTTGAACATCCTGTTGTTGGTTGTGTAGGGAAGAACTCACTGGGCTAGTAGAGCTCGGAACGGTGTGAGCCTTCTCCATTTGGGGAATTTCTGTGACAGAGTGATGCGCCCATGTGACAGAGTCCTCCAGTTGCATATCTGCTATAACACTAGCAGGATATGCACAACGAGCCTTCAAAAGCCAAGTCTTGCGAGACTTGTTTGGCTTCGCTGACTTAGAGGGAATTGAGCTCTCCCTCGAGATCATCTCTTCGAATGCCTGCTGATCGAACTTTACGATCAACATCTTCTGAGTGCTCCCCACTTTGTCGGTATCGAATTGCATCACCACCTTCTTGTCAAAGAAAAATATAGTTCCTAGCAGAGTTGCTATTTTTGTGGACACACATAAAAAAGAAGAAGAAAATACTATCTTTTCTTTATTGGCATAAGGTACCACAAATCGAGTACGCCTGAGAGATCCTGCGCTGAGGATCCACGAGTACAAAAAAGAATTCTAGAAAATGGGACGATGGAGATCGAGCGGCAGTTGCTCCTTTACTCCGTTGACACCCGATTACACAAGTGGAAGAAAACCTAAGAAAATTGCTAACTCTCGGCTCACTGACAAGAAGTACAGCAATTTGGCTCTTGAAAATGCCCTCCGTTCTTTATTTTGAAGAGGGATGAGGCCCCCCATTTATAGTCGTTCTTGTGCTAGAATGATGTTATGCGTCCACATGAGGAAACATGCTAGTTTTTATGTGGGCGTATATTCCTGCTTTGTACGCATAGGATGTAGGCGCATACAGGTTGCGAGATTGTGGGTTGGTCGTGGTGTTGACGTGGCTGTATTCTTCGGTGCATGATTGCTCGTGGAGACTGACGTGGCCGTATGCTTCAGTGCACGTTTTCATCACGGCTTTAACTGAGTTAGGCTTGGGCGTATAGCCATGTCTCAGGCTATGCACCCTCCTTTCGGAGAAGCTAGTCTTAGGCGCATGGAGCTTCACAGGCTGTGCGCATGGAGCTTCACTGACTGGGCACAAGGAGCTTCACTGGCTGGATGCATGGAGCTTCACTGGCTGGGCGCACAGCGCTTCA
This sequence comes from Iris pallida, assembly GCA_029216955.1. Lineage (NCBI taxonomy): Eukaryota > Viridiplantae > Streptophyta > Magnoliopsida > Asparagales > Iridaceae > Iris > Iris pallida. The sequence continues at coordinate 2,738,522 of JANAVB010011395.1, forward strand.
TTGGCTGAGCGCATAGAGCTTCACTGGCTTTGGGCGCATGGGGCTTCTTTGCTGAAACTTTTTTATGCTTCTACACTTCCTAGGACTCCAGATCAAACAGCACTCACAGGGAACATTCATTAACCGAGCCAAGTATACGAAGGATTTACTAAAGAAATATGACTTTGACAACGTAAAGCCGATCAGAACTCCAATGGCTACATCAACACGGCTTGACATTGATGAAGGTGGCAAATCAGTCGACCAGCATAAGTATCGAGGTATGATTGGTAGTTTATTATATTTAACTGCTAGTCATCCTGATATCATGTTTAGCGTCTGCATCTGTGCTAGATATCAAGCTAATCCTAAGGAATCACACTTATGCGTTGTTAAGCATATCTTTTGATACCTTAAGGGAACTTCTATAGTTGGCTTGTGGTATCCCAAAACCACATCTTTTGACTTAATCAGTTTTTTAGATGCAAATTTTGAGGATGCAAAGTAGACTGCAAAAGTATCAGCGGTACGTATTATTTTCTAGGAAAAGCTTTAGTCTCCTGGTTTAGTAAAAAGCAAAATTGTGTAGAGCTATCAACGACTAAGGCTAAGTATATCGCTGCAGGACGTTGTTGTGCTCAAATTTTATGGATGAAGCAAACCCTAGAAGACTACAACCTGTACAACACAAAGATTTCCATACATTGTGATAACACTAGCACGATTAATCAGACAAAGAACCCTATTTGTTACTCACGCACAAAGCACATAGAAATACGTCATCACATTTTACGTGATCATCAACAACACAGGAATATTTGCTTAGAATTTATTGGCACAGATCATCAATTAGCAGATATTTTCACAAAACCGCTAGCTGGAAACCATTTAAATTTTTTGCGATGCGAATTAGGCATATTTGAATTTTCAGATTCATAATATGTTATGTTTAATAAAAATTCTTACAACGTGAGATTCTAAAATTTATTAATTGAAGTTATATTGGGTACAAGCCAAAAGGGCCCTTCTGTCAAAAACACATAAAAGTCTAAGCGACATTGTTTGCCATGACAAAAGGTTATACAAACGTTTTATATTTTAAACGTAAAAAGAGTACAATCGATTCCTAAATAGGAGATCTAAGTACAAAATTTCTAGAAAAGTGTGGCGGTGGAGATCGAGCACTGCAGCGGCTCCTTTACTTCGTTGACGGTCTGACGATAAGTTGAACTTGCTTTGGCTTTCTGGTGCTGGTGATTAAAACTCTAGGATTACCAATCAAGAGGATGCCAAAGTTGAAGATTTCGAAGCCTCTTTATCGATGAAAAACTCCTTCTATTTATAGGAAAGGGGGCACATATGCGAAGTGCATTAGGATTTGAGATATAAAAGAATCTGATGTCATTGTTCGGTGAGGGCTACTACTGAGCTGACACGTAGCGGACATTGAGATTCCCCTCTATCGAGATCTCTGGTGGTTATCAACATAACTAAAGAAAAAACACGTGGTGCATATCTACTGCTCGAAGTGTTCTATTCAGATAAGGCCGAGTAAATCTTGGATTCCATCACAGAGTTAGATTTTGCCTTATCTTAAGAAGCCATTAGTTTAAACAAACTGATTGGATATGGCCTTCATCCATGAGAACAAACTTTATCCTTATTCGTGATTTTAAATCAATCGATAAGATATTGCTCTTATCAACAGAATCAACCTCTGTCTTATCTGTAAGAGCGGTAGTTTAAACAAGTCAATTCGGCTGGACCATGCTATCTGTGCTTTTGACGAAGCTTCAGTGTTGCTGCACTTCTAGGCGACGAGTAGACCGTTCTTCTGAAGACAACGGAGCCTCTTGTGCTTCTGGGCGATGAGTAGACTTATGTTTCAAAAACTACGGAGCCTCTTGTGCTTTTGGGTGATGAGTTGACTTGTGTTTCGAAGACGACGGAGCCTCTGTGCTTCTGGACGATTAGTAGACTTGTGTTTCGAAGACAACGGAGCCTCTGTGCTTTTGAACGACGAGCCGGCCGTATTTTGGAGCCTCTGCGCTTCTGGATGACGAGTAGGCTTTGCCTCAGGCAAGGGTGTCACCAACGTATCAAATCAAGGGTCCGTTGAATGGGCCGGGCTTATGAGTTAAAGTGAAGGCTCTGCGCTTTGGAGGCAAGGGTATCTTGTGGGGAAGTTGACTATCTGTGCTTTCCAGTCGAAGAGAGGACACAGGTACTTGGCTGTGCTTCTGAGTCGAAGGAGCTAGTTCATGTCGAAGCCTTTTTTAGGATCATTTAATGACTATTCTCCTTGATGGTTGAGTCAGTCGTCCTTCTCTTTAATTGTCGCCATTACTTGGGGGAATTCGTGAAGTTAGTGACCTAGGACTCAGTGGAATGAACCTATTAAATGAGGTTCGTTGTGCTGAGTTCTAGGTTCATCCGATTAATCTGGGTACTTTGACCGATGGCCACGTGGCATGTTGGTTGGACCATAATTATCCTATATAATGGGGAGTTTTTCTGAAGCGTCATATTCCTCTCAAAATGTTATGCTCGATCCTGACTTAGCTTCGAACCGCCAATGGCCTTGTACAAGTCGACTGATGGTTGTGGATCCCTTCTTTCAAAGAGGTGATGTCTTTGTAGAAGAACACCTAACTGATCTTGAGAAGTACCCAAATGTCCACCATGCATAAGAAGTTTGAACCTGGGCGACGTCTTGGAGGTCTTGGAGGTCCAAACTATGGGGTTAGGATTGGTTTCCCACTCGTTGAGACCTCTGTTGTGCTCTGCTCCACTCATCAGTGGTTGTGTGCCTTCGTTATGCTCGAAGAGCCGCAGAAGCTGATGCGCTTTTAAAAGAGCCAACCATCGTACTGTGGACTGAGTTCTCACTCGGACTAATAACTGTTTTATTAGCCATATTGGAGTTCCTCCATGTCTGGCTACGAAGTGGTTTGCTCTGGCGAGGTTACGCGTCTGAAGGGTGATATACGTCTGAGGCCATATGGGAGCAGACTTTGATGGCGACTATATCCACATCTTCTAACCACTATCCCCTGAGGCATTTTCTGTGTTTGTCCATGATGATCACACTGTGAAGATTAACCCTTTTGTAGATCTTTAGGAGTTTTTAGTTCTTTTCATGTAATCATGTAGAGTCTATAATAGATCTTTGTAGCCATAATTTTAATAAAACGAACTCTTTGTGATCTTTTTTGTTCTATGATTTTGTCTTGAGCCATCGTTTCATTAAAGTTGATCTTAATTCCTCGTTTCTAGGGAATGGTCATCATGATATCAACTTTTCGTCCCATATTTTTCGAAGAGTTCTCTTGATCACGAAGCATTTTGTCTTCTTTCACTGACGTGGCTGCACCCTATAAGTAGGATTTGTTGGGAAAGAGAGAAAACTTTTTTGCTTTCGCTTATCTTCCAGCATAAGCTTTTTGTCAGTCTTCTTCCTCTTTCAAACCCTAACTTTTCCTGCCATGGCTCCCAAGAAATCAAGAACCCCAAAAGCACCTGCGGTGAGCTCCAAGAAGGGTAAAGGAAAACGGCCTGCTTCCGATGTCGGTGTTTTTGATGACTTATCAAATATTCATGTGGTAGTTCATAACGATGTGCAGCCGCCTGACAAAGGTAATAAACTTTGACTCCCTACTCTATTGATGCACATGAGCAGTCACTCCTCGGAGTATCGTCTCGTAGATGTGCTAAAGTTTTTCTTACTGATGCTCGTGGTCACTCGTTCTTTGAATGAGTGTCTTTAGATGTGCTGAAGCTTTGTTCAACCGATGCACATGGTTGTTGCTTTCAACAAAGTAACAACTGTAAGATGTGCTGAGGTTCTTGCTGACGTGCAGGACACAGTATTCGTGCGGATGCTCTACCGTAACTCTTCTAGGTAGTATTTGCACGAAAGCTCACTTGCCGAAACGCAGTGCCACTTGGTGATACCTGCGCGAAAGATAACATGCTGAGGCACAATATTATCTGGCAGTACCAGTGCGAATGCTTGGCTTTTACAAAACACAAGTCTTGGACTCCTATTTCTTGCTTTTGTGCAGTTTCTGTGACTACCTCCGTGAATGAGATTTTTTACGACTTCTTTGTCTGCGTTGTGGGGACAAACGTCGAGCAAGAATTCATCGAGCCAGCCAGAAGGTTGATTGCGGAAGATCAACTTTCAGGATGATTGGATGAAATGCAGGAGCATCGTTTAGGCTAATGTGGGGATGTTAAAGCCCCAATTCCTCTTTGGTGATCAGTTGGCTCTGAAGGAAGTGGAGCTACTTATGCTTAAGGTGGCCTCATATTTTGAGAGCAATGGCCTCCCCTTGTATGTTCCAGCGACTGACCGTCATCTTCCGCTGTCCGTTTTCTTCTGTTTTGTCGAGAGACGACATCTGGAGTGGGGTCTGACCCCTAGCCGGGGGGGCTAATCGCAGGTCATATCAAAGTAGATAAGGGCTACAAAGAGAGAGATGCTTTTATGACTGTTCGGGGTGGTTCATCGTTCTTCTTGCGGTTGTTACTCCCCGGTCGTAGGTTCAGTGATATTCCTGCAGATGTGCATCCATTTGGTGCTTCAATTTTTGCATATAGACTCCTGGCGGACGGTTGTACATATCCGACGGGCGCCTATCGGGTCGAAGGCTGGGTTCATTCTGACAAAAAGTGGGGTGGGGTGACCAGATTCAGTGGGCATTGTGCACTTTTAAGGAGGATCTGAGCGGCACTGGCCTTCTTCGTGCCATAAAGGGCACTGAGTATGGAATCCCTAACAACCAGTCTTTGTTTCTGGATTTGCTGGAGTTGTTCAATCTCACACCGGGACTTTCTTTCTGCCGTACGGGGAGATAGGATTGGCTCTCCATGAGATGTTTGCCATCTCTAATTTGCCTTGGTGTTACGTGCCATATGAGGTTATTTCCCTACTCCTGATGAGCTTGAGTGTTAGAAAGCCAGTATTCGGAGATGATAGCAGTGTACAAGGAGCTGCTTTGCCATCATAAAGTTTGTGTACGTCGGGACTCTGCAAAGGGTCAACCTCACTTCAATACGTGGAGGAGGTATTTCTTTGGCGATGATCCGTCGAAACAAAAATCGGTTCGTATTTCCTCTCATAGGGCGTATACCACCGCTGAGGTGGAGAAGATGGAGGCATGGGCCAACACACGAGCTCCCTCGCTCGATGCTGAGGAAGACCCGACTCCACGGTCTGTAGTTATTTTCACCATAATTTAACTCTTGTAAGTCTGAAAGCGACGCTAGTTGCCTTCCTGATGCTGTGGTTGAGGAAAGCTGTAGTGCCTCGAGGCTCGGACTCTGTGGGGCGACTGAATAGGGAACTTATTATGCCGGTCGTGAGGTTAGATTTTGGTCACTCTCTTGTGCTACTTCCAGCCATGGGTTGCGATATTCTTTGAGGCCTACAGGACCTCTTAGAAAAGATCATATAGTATTGTAGGTGCGCCAGCGAGTTTCCTCGAGCAAAGTTACCCTATCATTATTTGATGGCCTGGTTGGCATTGCATCGTACTGGTTTAATTATCTCTGCCACCATAGACGATCACGATGAGGGGGACACACTTTTGCGTAACTACCACAGGGTGCGGTGGTCTCATGACGGTGTTTCTGCCTGTATATGGGCGTTGAACCGCTTGGACAGTTGTATTTTCAGCATGGTTTCGCCTTCCTATGGTGGCCATGAAGCCGGCGACGAGCTGGTTGACCGGGCCGGCAGAAGGGACGAGTTAACTGTCGGTGCTTTTCGTTAGTTGTTATCCATCCGTCCTTCGCACCTGGTGTTTCAAAGCCAGAATAAGGCATATCTGGAGCCCTATCTGCCGAGTCGCTTCGTGCGATGGTTCGGTTATAGCCAAACTATGATGGGCAATCCCAGTCCATGTCTTGGCTATGAGGGAAGTTTGTTGGACGACGCACGCTTGGAGTTATAATGCCAAATCTACTGGGAAAGCATTTACATTCTCTAACTTGCATGGGGAGCCCCGTATCTTATACTCCGCTGTAAAGCTTTACTGTTTGGGGAATAACTTCTCTTCGGGTTATGACCAAGAACAGAGCTTTATTGTGGGTATGAAGTATGAGAGGCCTCAACGACGGTCGCAGGAGTATGAAGCTGCAGGATATGCGTCTTCGGATGACTAGTGCCTCTCGGGAGCGAAGGGAAGATGTGGCGCCCCTGAGTTCCTTTCTGAATCATCGAGCTCGTTCGGCGGCAAACCTACCTTATGGCAAGATAATAAAAAGTGTGGCATCCAATGGTCATGCTCCTTTGCGACCTAGTGCGCCGCTAGTTGCCTCGACCTCAAGGGTACATTTTAGTTCCTTTTTTTATTCAAATTTTTGCTCGTAACTTTTTATTTATCCTTTTTTTGCTGGTACAGATGAGGGAGACATCAGAACGATCAGAGGAGTACCATATCCCTGAGGAGGGCCGAACCATTGAGGTAGAGGAGGTTCCTCTTCCTGCCTCTTTTGACTATGAGGTAATAGCTTCCCGGGGTGGCTCCATGGTAATACCTGGAGTTGCCCTCGTGTTCCATAAATGTACCATTCGGGAACCCGAGCTTGAGACAGGTTGTTTAGCTGAGGATGTTAAAGGCGCTTCTACTGGTTCTTTCCGGGAGCATCCTCCTTATGGAGGTATCGCGGGACGAGTGTTGGAAGATTTAGACCTGGCTTATATTGCATCTCAACCCCGAGTAGCAGTTGAAGATAATGTTATAGATCCGGTAATGGACATAGCCGACGAGCGAATTGGTCGAGGCGACGTGGTCACTGATGAGCCGCCCGCCTAGGTTCCAGCTGGGGCGGTCACTATTGACGGTGCTATTGATGAACTTGTCGATGAAACCCCTAAAGGTCCAATGGGGAGGATGAATTGGTCGAGGAGGCTGCTGACGAATCCGTTAAAGAACCCTTCAATGTAGTCTCTCTAGGACCATCTGAAGAGATTATACTCGAAACACCCATTCTGGGTTCGGTCCAGGAGACTATGGACAAATCAGTTGCTGACGCACCGGTTGAGAAGGCTGTTAAGGAGTCGGTTACAGCGACCGTACATTGAGATGTCGATTGCTGTGATTGCTCCAGCTCTAATTAATAAAGTTTCGACTGAATGACCGGTTGGGGAGTTTACGGAGGAGTCAATTGTGCATCAGACTGTGTTGGCTCCTACTGTCTCTGCACCGCCAATGACCTCTGTTACGGTGACGGCGCCCACTGCTTCTATCGCGATATTTAGGCATGTAACGGCTGCTGCTGCCGTCCAGGGGCCTTCCGTTGCGGCATCTCCGGTAACCCTAATGAGTTTGGCTGATAACACATACTATACCAATCTCATGATGAGCATAATTCGTCATGCATTGATGCATGGCATAGAGGGTATTTTACGGAGCAACAAATCTTTCAGACGGGTCTGAAATATAGTGGAGGCCCAATTGGTGGCCTTGAGCGACTATCCGGAGTATGAGGCTAAGGCCGATGCTATAGAAGATCTGTTGGCAAAATTAGAAGTTGCTGCCTTGGAACTCCAAAATCTTGAGCGTGGTCTTCAGACACTAGCCACTAAAGAGTTAGAGAAGATGGTCTCTGAGGCATCTCAGTACGAGCATAAACGTCGGGCACTAACTGATCAGCTTGCCGAGGTTGAGTATGAGATTGAAGAAGTGACCGATGCCGAAAAGGCTCGGGTTTGTCACCATACAGCTGTACAGGATCAGTGTAAAGTCCTTCGAAAGAAGATCCATAAGTTAGAATAGACCCTGGCCCTTGCTGAGAGTGACCTGGCCAAGTCTGTCGCAGGCCAGAAGGATATCCTTCGCCAACGTTCCGAGACCCTGGCTCGGGAGAAGGAAAGCATTGGCATTCGTCAGGCCGAGCTGGCCCTTGCATGCCAAAGCCTCTCTTCTGTCGAAGCTAAAGCCTCTCACCGTCAGAAGGCCGAGCGTCGAGCCCGAGTATTGGTTGGCCCCCAGGTTGCTCTTCTGAAGAGTCGGCTGGAAGAATTTCAGCGCCGGTCTTCTCAGCTTTGATCTTTTTTCTGTCTCCTTGTCTCTCGGTTTGCGAGAGACAAATTTTTGTAATCACACCTTTCCACTGTATAAATAAAAAACATTGGCTTTATTTTTCTTCTTGTCTTTTTACTTGTGAACTTTTTCTCTCACAAGAACAAGGATTCCCTCAGGGGTAGCATGTCGTGATGGGATGGAGATAACTCTGCTGGGAATAGGGTGTTTACTCAAAGGTTATATGGACATGGTAAATACAGAATTCTTTGGTGGTAAACTTTTCCTTACTCAGAGGTAATATGGACGTGGCATGGATAGACTCTACGGGTGTATAGAATGACTCAGAGGTAATATACACGTGGAAGGTTCCATAGATGAATATGACAATTATGGTGAGTTGTCATGGAAGAGACGTCTACTCAAAGGTAATATGGACATAGTAATTCACTGGGGTATAGAATTATAATTCAGAGGTATTATGGATGTGAAAAGTTTTTTAGGGAGTTAAGATAACACGAGGTCATCATAGAAGAGACGACTACTCAGAGGTGATATGGACATGGTAGACGCGAACTTCGCTATGGCATAGGAAGACAACTCAGAGGTGATATGGACGTGAATTGTTTTTTCTACTAGAATGAAGTATAAAAGGGATGAATTCCTCTAACAGAATCCATGAATACCCACAGGGGATGTGGAGGCCTATCCTGGTTTGAAACTTAAACATAGTATTTCTTCAGGAACTTGTCATTGATTGGCATCATTAGCAAGTCGTCGTTGGGTTTGGCCAACCCGTAGGCACATTGGAGTAGACCGTCTCTATGACAAATGGTCCCTCCCACTTGGGCCCGAACTTCCCAGACGTCTTGTGAGTCATTATCATCGGTCTTCGAATTGATTAGACAAGGTTACCCACTTGGAATGTTCTTTCTCGAACTTTCTTGTTGATGGCCCAGAAATCCGAGCATGGTAAAGCTCGATTCGTTGTTGAGTTAGCAAACATTTTTCATCCAACGCTTCTAACTCTTGTAGCCGCTAGTGTTGATTGTCTTCGTCAGTCAGCTGGTTGGTGATAACTATCCGTGAGGACGGTATCTGGATCTCTAGGGAAAGCACTGCCTTGCTTCCATAAATAAGAAAGAATGGCACATTGCCCATGGGTGTTCGAACGGTCGTATGGTAAGCCCACAGATATTCGTAGAGATTCTCATTCCAGTCGTGCTTATTAGACGAAACGACTTTCTTAAGTAGCTTGACGATAGTTTTGTTGAACGCTTCGGCCAGTCCATTTGCTGCGCGATTGTAAGCCATTGATGCCATATTTTGTATTCAATTTTTATCGCAAAACCGATGGAAAGTATGGTTCACGAACTGAGGACCATTGTCGTGGATGATCCTTTGAGGAATGCCGAAGCGGTATATGACGTGATGTTTGACAAAGCTGATCACGTTGGCAGTTTTTACCTCGGCCAGAGGTACTACTTTCGCCGACTTAGAAAATTAGTCGGTGATGGCAAGTATGAATCGATGTCCTTTGGAGGATGGTAGGCTAATTGGCCCAATGATGTCCATTTTTTATGCTTCAAATGGCCAGGCGGCCGTCGTGGGGTGTAGGAACTCCAAAGGCCGGTAGATGAAGTCAGCATACAACTGACATGTTTGGCACTTCTTTGCGTAATCTATAGCATCTGGTATCATAGTGGGCCAGTAGTAGCCCATGTAATGCAATCGGTCTTGCAACTTAGGGCCGAGCTGATGGGCTCTGCAGGTGCCATCGTGTGCCTCTCTGAGTGTTTATTGTGCATCTGTCCTGGATGAACATCTTAGGGGAAGCCTGTCGTATGAACGACGATACAACATCTTGGTAGCTATTTCGTAGAAGAATCAGAAAGAGCGTCTCTTGACAAAAGTAGCCCCCTTCGGGTCTTCGGGTAGGATCCCGTAGACTGCATAGTCTATGAACGAAAACTGCCAATTCTGAATGTCCACATTAGTGTCTATTTATATTGAGTAACTCAAACACGTATGTAGATTGTTCTTGGGGCAAACGAGCTCCCGGCCCGTTACCGTGATGGTATATTGGGTTCCCACAAGAGCTGCCAGAGAAGCGGCGTGGCCAGTTAGTGCGTCGGCCTCTAAGTTTTGCAACCGAGGTACATGTTCTATAAAGAATCCTGTGAAGGTAGAGGTGATATCGATTGCTGTTTGGTGGTATAGAACCAGATCTTCACGTCGGACTTCGTATTGTCCCCGAACCTGGTTGATAATCAATTTCGAGTCGCCAATACCTTCGATATAGTCGACCCCCAACAGTTTCGCGATCTGGAGCCCGATGATTTGAGCATTATACTCGACGATGTTATTGGTCTATGATTCCATGAGAGAATATGCCCGATTGATGACCAAGCCGCCAGGAGTTTTGAGGACCACTCTGACACTTGCGATGATTTACCTTCGGGACCTATTATTGAAGCACCGTCAAAGAACATGCGCCAAACCGAGTTATCTTAGATGGCATCGGACTCTAAAACTTCACCAGGGATGTTGTCATAGAGATTTGATGTCTCTGGCACGGGGTGCACTGCTAAGAAATTGGACTCTCTGATTGCTTTCAATTCTGATAGTTTTGTTCAGTACATACTATACATATGCTCTCTGTTTGGTGACACAACGGACACACGGGTTAGTATCATAGGCCCCTATTTATTTTTTATTTTACCTCACCTTCGTGTTTCATGACTTGTTTGGGCCCATGTATACTGGTCGGGAGGGAAAATATTTTAGTAGACGTGTGAACTATCCTTTCCATCCCCCGTACCTTTCGTGGAGAATAGCAATCGCACATTTCACTTACGGGGTGCCTGATTTACTCCCTAGTTGTTCACATGTCAAAATAGATATTTCAACACACATAGATAGTTGTCTTTTGTTACTTCACCAATTGCCATATCATCATGCTTTCACTTTCTTTCTATTTGACATACCATGTTCTGTGATTACTACTTTCATTCTAGATATACCTTATCATCAGCTTACTTTCTAGTTTCTTCCACATATGCTATTTTTATGCATTATCAAATCTATTAATTTGTGAATGGCTTTTCGGTTTGTATGCTTGTTCCATTCCTGACTGGAAAACTAACATTTTTAGGTGATGAGTTAGAGAATTTCTGTACAACATATTATGAGCATACTGCAGATCCCGATTTTGGCGTACAGAACGAACTGGAGGCTGCTTTTGTGGAGTTACCCGCTGCAGATGGCTTTTGGTAGACTTTATTTAGTATTCTCACAGATTTGTTTAGTTGAGACTTTTAGATATTATTTCTATTTTGAGATTCATGAGTTGATTTGTGGATGTTCTCTTAGTACATTTCATTCTCTTTGGAGACTGTGTCACTTTAGTACATTTTAATCTATCTTGGAGTTTTTTCAGATTATTTATTATCCTTCTCCCCAAACTGTGGTTATTATATAAAATTCATCTTGTCTTGATCTTATCTGTTGATATGGTTTAAATTGTGTAAATGAATATAAACTGCATGGTTGTATTTATAAATGTGGAGATGACTAGACAACGTACTACCGCCGACTCTGCGACGTAGGCTGGACGTACCTACGGCTCATACCCAAATACTGGGTGCGGGTCGTGACATTTGTGGGATGAATACCATGTCACAAGGAGTCAAAAGTGTCACCCATGTGGCTAGCCGTGAGTTTAAGGCCCATGGCTTGGTCATAAGGACCCTGAGAAGGTTGACTCAGAAGATGAGATGGATCATCTGTCTGGCCATATAATGATGTATCTTCTGGATGGCAAAGAGCAGGGCTAGACACTCCTTTTCGACAGGATTATACCGATGCTCGACTCCAATCAGGGTCCTGCTATGGTAGTATATTGCTGTTTGTGGCCTTCATTGCTTTTTTGGGCTAACAAAGCACCGAAAGAATGGTACATAGCTCGGACGTATAGCAAAAAGGGTCTCCCCATGACTGGTGCCACTAGTACTGGAGGACTAGTGAGGTACTGTTTGATGTCATTGAATGTGCGCTGGAATTTTTCTGTCCAGACGAAAGAAACCCCTTTCTTCATCAGTTTGGTGAAAGGTTGACATCTACCAGAGAGATTTGTTATGAATCTTCTGATATATGCTAAGCGCCCTTGCAGGCCTTGGAGCTCGCAAAGGTTCTTCGAAGGAGTCATGTCCAAGATCGCCTTAGTCTTCTTACGGTCAACATGAATGCACTTGGCTGTGATGATAAAGACCAAGAATTTGTCACTGGAAACTCCCAGAAACGACTTGGTTGGGTTCATATTCAGTTGATGTGCTCGTATTAAGTCGAACACTATTCTTAAGTTGTCTAAGTGATTGCATTTCTTTTTGCTTTTGACGGCAATGTCATCAATGTAACATTCTACCGTCTTTCGGAGGTGCTTATGGAATATGATGCTCATTGCCCGCTAGTATGTTGCTCCCGTATTCTTCAACCCGAAGGGCATAACTGTGTAACAGTATATCCCTTTTGGAGTCCAAAATGAAGTACGCTTCTCGTCTTCAGAAAACATCTTGATTTGGTTGTAGCATAAGAAACCATCCATAAAGGACATACACTTGAAGCCACAAGTGTTGTCGATTATCACGTCAGTGATCGGAAGAGGAAACTTGTCTTTTGGGTATGCCGAGTTGGGATCCTTGAAGTCTATGCAGACCCGAATTTTCCTATTCTTCTTAGTGACTGAGACAATATTGCCCACCCAATCTAGGTGTTGTTCTTCGCGAATGAAGCCACTCTCTAAGAGTTTATCGACTTCCTCCTTGATAGCATCCATGATGTTAGGACGAAAATGCCATTGTTGCTGTTTGACAATCTTTTGCTGTTTGACAGTCTTAGCATTGGATAGGATGTTGAGACAGTGCATGGCAACTTGTGGGTCTGAACTCGACATATTTTTGTAGCTCCATGCATAGACATCGATGTATTATCGGATAGGCTATATCAGAGATTCTTTATCTTCCCATGTTAAACTTTTGCTAATGAAGATGGGTTTAGGGGAAGTCTCATCTTCTAGCTCAAATTGGACGACTTCGTCTTCAATGGAAGGTGCACTGTTCGAACCACCATTCCCACTGGGATCCCAGGCGTTGAGCCCATGGTTCATCCTCGAAATATTCGAGTATTTAGTCTTTATCCTCGATTGGGGGATCTGTAGAGACCATATTAACGGATAATATCTTCTTAAAGTCCTGGCCGATACTGGTATTAGAGTCCCAGGTTGAGGAATCAGAGGAATGTGAATGCATCATGGCCTCCGGTTTTGAGCTTTTCGAATTTGTTGTGGGTGTAATATAACCCAACCCCGACGAGTACGTTGGTAATAGTTTTGGGTCTTTTCCTTTGGAGCACGAAGTCACAAGGGAAGGCGTCGTCCTTTGCCATAGTTCAGCCCTCTGTCATTGTTCATGTCATAAACCATTTTCTAGATGAGATTTTTGGCTTGAGTAGTGTAACGGTAGAGTTATATCTTACCGTTATCGGGTTCTGGTTCTGTCGATGCCAGTCATTGAGGATGCTCTAATCGGCCGAAGATGATGGATTCCTCCTCCTTCTTTCTTGTTGGAACTACGAAGTAGGAATTTTGAGAAGGGACAACTCGACTTGTGAGGCTGGCAGTTGTCACTCATGTTTGCAGCATATATAGAGCATTGTCTAAGAAATACTTTGTGTTCTAATACGCATAAGAGTAATTCAAAGACAACTTTCTATTAATAAAGTACACAATTTTATCTCGAGGGATTACATCATCTAAAGAAAGTGCTTTGGTATTGGCGCATATGTAGTCTTCTAACTCTTCATCCGTGAGCACCAGGGCTGTTGCGGGAGAAGGTGAAGGACGTTTCCTCTTCAGCTTGACTACCAAAGGGGCTGCAATCGAAAGTTTGTGTGACCTCAGAGTTAGCTTTTGAGCCTTCTGGGGAAGCCTTATTTGCATAGGCTCCTGGCTATCCTCTGACATGCTCGAGGATGATCTAGCCGGAGCTTTGCCTTGAAGCTTGATGACGAGAGGGGCTGATGTCTGGGGTGATTTCCCCTCAATCGAACCCTCAGTGGTTCTTCAGCGATAACTGCTTTTTCTGCCTCATCATTGGCATTATTGGCGTCATCGTCCCATGAGACTAGTTTGGACAGATCAGCATCCGTACAGTTTGCTTCGAGTCCTCGGAAGGGATCGATGTCAGCGAATTCGGACTTAATAGTCCCGTCACTGGCCACATACTTCATACACTGATGGAGAGTGGAGGGCATGATCATGTATTCATGAATCCATGTCGTCCCAATAACATATTGTAGTTTATATCGGCATCAATGACGTAGCAGGTAACGTCAGTCTGAAGATCGCCTATTTGGTATTTCAGGCAGATCTTGCCCAAGTGTTCACTTTTTCCAGTGTTGAAACTGCTGATTGTAGTATTCGATGCAGTTAGTTGATACATCGGGATCCCCAAAGCTTGGAATAAACTTTGAGGGATGATGTTGAACGAAGAGCCATGGTCGATGTGGATGCGATCGACTTTAATGGCACCAACGTACCTTGTGTAGTATAGGGGTCAGTTGTTCCAATTGTTCTTCAGTAGCATGTCCTGCTGAATAAAGGTGATGTTAGGGATTACCTCGACCACACTATGACAATATGGACACTCAGCAGGGTTCTTCTTGGGCGGTTGCACCTGAGTGAGGAAGGAGTCAACATTCTGTAGAGCTTCGCTGAGGGCGTCTCGAGTCTCTTTGGAGAGACAAAGAAGCTCGAAGAGTGATAGTCGAGCCGGAGAGTTGGCCAGCTGCGCTAATATGTCAAAATTGTAGGGCTTGATTGGCCCTACTACCGAATCTTTTCTCAGAGGCTTGTCAAAGCCAACCTCCTTCTGTTTCTATTTTTCTGCAGTAGACGCTTGAGATGGGCCCACTTTCGATGTATCGGGGCTGTTGGATGCAACGAGCAGAGGTATCTCTTTATCTGGAGCTTGGTGTTTTCCTTGTTGATGAGCCGAGTTAGTGGTAACTAGGGTGTCATCAGTTGTCGTAGAGATCATGTGACATGACCTGACCTTCTTTTCCTTGACAAAGTGCGTTGCAAGCATCATCATGTCTGGAGCAGGACCAGGATAGATCCGCATAACTTAGCCTCGTGGCTTTGTAAATGGGATGAGCCTCTGAGAATTGTCACGAGCTTGTGAAAGACTTACTACTTCCATTATTGTCTTTGGAATGGGAACTATGCCGTCTTGTGTCTCCATAGTTGGAAAACTTCCAAATTTGGAGCGTAACCATGTTGGCAGTAACAATCTTCTCCACATAGTCAAGTGAGATGACTTTGGCGTCTATAAGACGCTAGATCTGTCTTTTCAACATGTAGCAATCACGTGTCGAATGGGGGACGTAGTGATGATAGTGGCAGTACTTCGGGTTGTCTACTTTTCCCACTTCATCGAGGCACTTTGGCGGCGGGAGTGAAAGCTTGCCGCTCTTCGTTAACATATCAAAGAGTTATAGCGTATCTTCATCGTTGAAGGAATAGGTCTCCATTGGCCTCTGCGCTTCCGTAGGCTTCGGGTTCGCTGATGCCGAATCTTTGGAAATGTTGACGGTCATGGCTTACTTCCCTTTTCTGTCTTTTGGGTTGCTGTTGGACGAGCGTCTCCCTTTGTCTTTGAAAGAAAAAAAAGTTTAGTCCCATGAGCTGCGCGACTTGGGCCTTTCTTTGTGCCACATCCGCCTCTGTAATAAAAGACGTTCATTCTGTCAAGGAGCACTGTGCCACAACTTGATCGCAGGAAGCATGTTCTTGTGGTACGAGTCCATGAGCATGGGCTCGGGCATACTAGAAGGTAACCTCAGAGCTGCCTGGCGGAAGCGCTCAATGTATGCTCATACATGCTCTTTCTTCTTCTGGACAATGTCCATGATAGTCGAAATTCTCGTGTCCATTCCTCCTTCGTAAAATCGATTTAGGAATAGAGTCTTCAAGTCTTCGAACGATTTAATACAATTGTCCGAAAGACTACAGAACCATTCGTAGGCCACCTCCTGTAGGGCCCCTTTGAATAGGTTGGTGAGGAGATCATTGTCCTTCGCAGATGCCCTATTACTGAGGCAAAGTACCTCAAGTATCGTCGGGGAGACTCCTTCCCATTGAAGGGTGTGAGCATATACGGATTGTATTTGGGAGGATAGACCATATTATCCCATTCGGCAAGATATGGTTGCCGAATCCCCATCTTTGGAGTGCTACTCACTTTTCTTTAGCATCATAGCGAGCCTATAACTCCTGGATAGCCTACTGTATCTCAGTTGACATTGCAGGTCCTGTTGTCGATAGAATAGGCGACGACGGTGCTGCTTGGTTCACGAGGAAAAGTGCGTTGGATCCACCATAAGCTGTTGGATCAGGAGCAGGAGTGGAGGCAACAGGAGTCAAGCTCTTCTTAATCTCTAGGACGACAGAAGCTAAAGACTGCATAGTAGTATTCAACGTATTTAGGCTCATCTCGAGAGCTTCTATACGTTTCAGCTGACTGGAGCCTTCACTGGTTTTCGCGTTGTCACCGTCGGCCATAAAAATGGACAACATGTGTGGATGAGTTGAAGGAACAGTATATCTCTCGCTCTTCAGCTCGGACGCTTGAGTCCCGTCGTCCTTAGGATAGACTGGAAGGTTGCAATCATCTTTAGACTCATTGTAGTTGCTATCCCCAGTTTTTGGCTAGCTGCGCCCGCGGAGGCATCTGTGTCATACAATCCTTCATTGGATTGGAATTCGGGATTATCATGGATGGTGGAGGACTGGCCACCCCAGCATCTAACGCGGTATCTCCTTGTGACAAGGATCCAGACTTGGCGTGCGTGTGTTGGAACACACCTGTGTTAGGCACTTTTGTCTTGCTACTCACAGGCTGCCTCTTGGGCTTATTGGACGAGGTAGGAGGATTTTTGGATAGCTACTTAAGAGATGGAGAACCCCATGTCGCGTTGCATAGAGCAACACATAGTTCTTCTTCTTTCTCACTTGTCGACCCCCATTCGACTCCCTGATGTACAAGCGCCATTGGTTGCAGTCTTTAGAAGATGGACTGTCTAGCGGTGAGACTGCCGGGCGACAGCAACAGTTGATGGTGATCTGGGTACAAGTATGCCATGGTTTAGGCATTCCTTGTGCCGCATGCCCCTCTTCTGCTTTATGCTTGTAGAAAAGCGTTGGGGTCTTAATTCCTGCACTCTTATTGCATACGCAGGAAAGCTGCGGGCAAGAATGAGGATACGGAGATAGCTCCCTCCTCTGAGTTCCTGCACGTAAAGAACGCTCAGGTCCTGATCAGAAAGTTGTTGATAAGGTAGACTCCTTCCATGCTTACAGGAATACTGTTCATGTGAGTCTTTCTAAGTGGAGTGTACCCCCTGGCTTGAGTTGTGCATGATCAAGCGTTAGCGGGGTTCTACCAGTCGAGGTGTTGAGTCACTTGGACCAGTTTTATATAGCTTTCCATTGGTTGCGCACGTGACTGTCAATGCGGGCCTTTGGTCGACTATTGGCTTAGCAGGTTGGTTACACAAGGCACGTGCTACCTTGGATTTCTTCCTACTACCCCTAGAGGGTGCATACTAGTCAGAATCCAATATAGTGGTTGGCATAGCACTTTGGCCGCGTAGGGCACGTGCTGTCTTGGATCTCTTTAAGTTACCTCTAGGAGGTACGCAACGTTCAGAGTCCAATGTAGCCTTACCCGATGGGTAGGTAATTCTGTCAAAGATAGATCTTCTCGTCGGCACTGCTCCCTCCGTAAGCGGTTGAGCTACTACGCGGTTCCTTCGTCGTTGTACCTTTGTTAGGCCTGCCACAGGAGAGGCGCACTCATCGTTGTTTTTTCCCACAGTAGGAATTGAGCGAGGCGGCATGGAGGCAGTAGCAAAAAATCTTCTTCGGGCTTCGTCGATCAGGGAGTTTTTGAGCGCAGTCCCCTCTGTCGTGCTGTTCGTTGCAGCCGCCTTCGGCACCAATGTGCGTCGAATCTTCTTCGGTTTTACAAACCGCTTCGAAGGACTCGACTTCTGCTAAGAAAGGATATCCTCAAAAGCTTGTTGATCAAAACGTATGACCAACATTTTTTGGGAAGATCCCATCAGGTTGTCGTCAGATTGTGCCATTACCTTCTCGTTGGAGGAGAAGAAAGTCCCCAGCAGAGTCGCTATCTTGTTTGCCATGACAAAAGGTTACACGAGCCTTTTATATTTTAAACGTAAAAAGAGTACAATCGATTCCTAAACAGTAGATCTAAGTACAAAATTCTGGAAAAGTGTGGCGGTAGAGATCGAGCACTACAGCGGCTCCTTTACTCCGTTGACGATATGACGACGAGTTGAACTTGCTTTGACTTTCTGGTGCTGGTGATTGAAACTCTAGGGTTACCAATCTATAGGATGTCGAATTTGAAGATTTCAAAGCCTCTTTATCGAAGGAAAACTCCTTCTATTTATAGGGAAAGGGCACATATACAATGTGCATTAGGATTTGAGATATGAAAGAATCTGCTGTCATTGCAAGGTGAGGGTTACTGCTCAGATAATACGTGGCGACATTGAGATTCCCCTCTAACGAGATCTCGGGTGGTTATCAACATAAGCGAAGAAAAGACATGTGGTACATTTCTACTTCTCAAAGTCTTCTATTCAGATAAAGCCGAGTAGATCTTGGATTCCATCAGAGAGTTGGATTTTGTCTTATCTTAGGAGACCATTGGTTTAAATAAATTGAATGGATATAGCCTTCATCCATAAGAACAAACTATATCCTTGTCCGTGATTTTAAACCAATCGTTAAGATATTGCTCTTATCAACAGAATCAACCTTTGTCTTATCTGTAAGAGCGATGGTTTAAACAAACCGATTGGGTAGGGCCATGCTGTCAGCACTTTTGGCGAAGCTTTTGTGCTGATGTGCTTCTAGGCGACGAGTAGACCGTTCTTCTGAAGACAACGGAGCCCCTTGTGCTTCTGGGCGATGAGTAGACTTGTGTTTCAAAGACAACGGAGCCTCTTGTGCTTCTGGGCGACGAGGAGACTTGTGTTTCGAAGACGACAGAGCCTCTATGCTTCTGGGCGATGAGTAGACTTGTGTTTCAAAGACAACAGAGCCTCTGTGCTTTTAAGCGATGAACAGGCCATTTTTTGGAGCCTCTGTGCTTCTGGGTCGACGAGTAGGCTTTGCCTCAGGCAAGGCTGTCACCAACGTATTAGATGAAGGGGGCTGTTAAATGGGCCGGGCTTCTGAGTTAAAGAGAAGGCTCTGTGATTTTGAGATGAGGGCGTCGTGTGGAGAAATCGACTATCTGCGCTTCCGAGTCGAAGAGGGGGCGCAGGTACTTGGTTGTGCTTCTGAGTCGCAGGAGCTAGTTCCCATCGAAGCCTTTTTAGGATCATTTAATAATTGTTCTCCTTGATGGCTGAGTCAGTCATCCTCCTATTTAATTAACGCCGTTACGTGGGAGAATTTGAGAAGTTAGTGGCCTAGGACTTAGTAGAATAAACTTATTAAATGAGGTTTGTTGTGCTGAGTTCTAGGTTCATCCCATTAATCTGGTTACTTTGATCGACAACCACGTAGCGTATTGGTTGGACCATACTTACCATATATAAAGGGAAGTTTTTTTGAAGTGTCGTCTTCCTCTCAAAACGTTATGCTTGATCCTGACTTAGCTTCGAACGGCCATTGGCCTTTCATAAGTCGGCCGATGGTTGTGGATCCCTTCCTTTAAATAGGCAATGTCTTTGTAGAAGAACATCTAATCGATCTTGAGAAGTACCTGAATGTCCACCATAAGGAGCCTGAACCTGGGTGATGCCTTGGAGGTCTTCGAGGTCCAAACTATGGGATTAGGATTGGTTTTCCATCCGATGAGCCCTCTGTTGTGCTCTGTCCTGCTCATCAGCGGTTGTGTGCCTTCGTTATGCTCGAAAAGTTGCAGAAGCTGATGCACTTTTGCATAGAGCCAGCCATCGTGCTATGGACTGAGTTCTCGCTCAGACCAATAACTGCTTCATTAGCCATATTAGAGTTCCTCCATGTTTGGCTATGAAGTGGTTTGCTCTGGCGAGGCTATGCGTCTGATGGGGGCTGTGCTTCTAGGGCTATGTGGGAGCAGGCTTCGATGGCGACTGTATTCACATCTTCTATCCACAGTCCCATGAGGCATTTTTTGTGTTTGTCCATGACGATCACACTGTGAAGATTAACCCCTTTTGTAGATCTTTAGGAGTTTTTAGTTCTTTTCATGTAATCATGTAGAGTCTGTAATAGATCTTTGTAGCCATGATTTTAATAAAAAGAACTCTTTTGATCTTTTTTGTTCTATGATTTTGTCTTTTCTGTCTGCGCATTTGGTACATGCACTTTTGTGAAGCTAGGTGGGTAGCGGGAACACCTACCTGCACTTTTGACAACATCTGTGCATTTTTTTGCTTCTATAAGACCCCCTTCAAAGTATTTCGAACTTGAATCAAGCTCGAAAAACTTTGAACAGAAGCATGACACGTGTCCTTTTCGAGTGATTGCTTGGCGTGCACACTGACGGGATGTCGTCACGCTTAGGCTTCAGCATTAAATGCCTTGAGTCATCACTTCATTAAAGTTGATCTTAATTCCTCGTTTCTTGGGAACGGTCATCATGATCTCAACTTTTTCTTCCCAAGTTGTTCGAAGAGTTCTCTTGATCACGAAGCGTTTTGTCTTCTTTCACTGACGTGGCTGCACCCTATAAGTAGGGTTTGTTGGAAAAGAGAGAGAAAACTTTCTTGCTTTCGTTTATCTTCCCACAGAAGCTTTTTGTCAGAGTCTTCTTCCACTTTCAAACCCTAACTTTTTTTGCCATGGCTTCCAAGAAATGAAGAACCCCAAAAGAACCTACGACGAGCTCCAAGAAGCTAAAGGAAAGCGGCCTGCTTCCAATGCCAGTGATTTTGATGACTTACCGAATATTGGTGTGGTAGTACATAGCGACATACGGCCGCCTTTCGCAGGTAATAAACTTTGACTCCCTGCTCTGCTGATACACATGAGCGGTCACTCCTCGGAGTATCGTCTCGTAGATTTGCTAAAGTTTCTCTTGTTGATGTGTGTGGTCACTCATTCTTTAGATGAGTGTCTGTAGATACGCTAAAGCTTTGTTCAACCGATGCACATGGTTGTTGCTTTTAACAAAGTAACAACTGTAAGATGTGTTGAGGTTCTTGCTGACACACAGGATGTAGTATCAACGCGGATACTCAAACCCATCTTCTTCATCTTCTTTCTCCATCTGAGAACGAAAACTCAAACCGTAGCTTCCTCTTCCACCTCTCCCAAGCTCTAAACTCCTATCTCCTTAGGTCTAAAAAGCTCAAGAAAGTGACCTCTCCTCCTTTGTCCATTCTCTTTTAGGTATAACTTCATCTTTCTTCTTTCAAAATTCTATGGCTCCTAAAATTTTTAAGAAAAGGAAAGGTGAGTCAGCGGCTTCGTTTTTTTAGTCCTGCTCGCCCTACCGACAAAGAGGAATATGACACAACTTTATTCCATCTTTAGAAATAGCGGACTCGTGGTTTGACGCTTTTCGCTATCGAGAAATTTGCCCCAGGCGATCCGTCAACTTTGCTATCTTCTCGGAGTACGCCTCGACTTTTAAAATTTTCGGTCTCTGAGATTTCTTTGAAACTTCTAGTGATATCTTTGATAATGTCGTTCGTATGTTTTACTGCAACATGCAAATAAAAGATAACAGTAGTATCTATTCTTGTGTTGGCGGTAAAAAGATTGAATTCAACTCTACTGACCTTAGTGAATATTTTCATTTGCCGGACATCGGCAAAACTTTAGTCAAGATTCACCGAGTTCAATTTCCTGCAGAAGTTACTCTAGATTCCCTTAGGGCTGCAATGTCTCATCCTAACCCAGTCCCTCGGGGAAGTAGGTTGTATGTAAAGCACCTTAATCAAAACTACTATAAGTTGTACCATTTTGTCTACTCTGTTTGCTTCCCGAAAAGGGATGTAATGATGAGATAACCTTTCTTGAGATGTCTGTCATGTACCACATTCACTTCGGTGTTCCTTTATCTGTCTTCAAGACATTCATGGCTTGGATGATTAGTTGTAGGAGAGGGGGGCGCAACCTCCTGTACCCCATACATCTAGCAGTCATTTTTAGGAGATTAGAAATCAATCTTGATTCCTGTCGTATTTCGGGTCATCTTCTGAGTTGACTAGGTCTAGGAGATTTCCTCTACCATTATCTCTACTCGGTGTTGCTCCTTCTGATGCTCATGCTGATCCAGGCGCTCTTACTCCTATCCCTGATGTACCTGCTCCAGAGTTTGATCCTCAGTTTTATCAGCGCTTCGATGACTTCGTCACTCTCTCAGGACAACGTCATCAGAGCTATGTCGATGCTGAGTTTCTCCATACCTCTCAGGCTTAGTTCTTGAGGAATGGCATTGCTGATATGCACTGGAGTTTGGCGCATCATCCTTCAGCTCCTGTTCTGATTATCGATCATCCTTGCTTCGACGGACCAAGGTTTGATGATCCGACCACTTTCGATACTTTGATCCGACTGCTTCTTACTTCGATCCTCAGCCACCTGTTCCTCCAGCTGATGGTGATGCTCAGATATGATTTGGGCTTTTGGTTTAGAGTTTTTGTGATTGTAGTTTGCTGATGATGATCTATGTAGTCATGCGCTTTGTAGTAGTTCCTTTTCTTTTGTTGGACTTATGTAGCAGTCATAAACTCTTTAAGTTATGGCTTTATGCATTTGGACTATAGTTGTATTTTTCTTCAATTATATTCTAGTTCATGCTATTTGAGCTTTAGTTCATTTACACTGCTACTAGTTCTATTGAGTTATGACTTATTTAGTATGGATATTACTCGTTTTGTTTCTTTGTCTGTGTTAAATTGTTGGCTTCACATATTGCAGGGGAGATACACATTTTGCGTACATGACAAAGGGAGAGAAGAGCAATACATTTCTGCGACCAGTCAGTTATATCATTTTAAAGTTACATATGAGTTATATTTTGGTATAGGCTCAAGTTTGTCAATTATCAAAATATGGGAGATTGTTGGCCCATTGGCTAAAATGGTCACACCTGATTTTGATAATCAATGATAACTTAAGTCGATACAGAAATATACAAACTCTACAAATGTTACAGGTTACTGAAATCAATACTAAAGAACGTACTACGTCTATATCCTACACCTACAAGGAACATTGCATCGTCATCCAGACAAGATTGTATTGGAATCCAGATCGAGTCATTTTATATTTTTTATATTTTAAACTTTTATTGAGTCTAGATAATATATAATGTGAGATCGTTCGGGATATTACTGGCTTAGGTCTTTCTTAGTCTTGAAAACTAAAAAGCCAACCTACCTATCCCAAAAGAATCCCACATATCCAAAGAGACGAAACCTATGCAATTTTACCATTGCAAAATCCCATTCTGACTCAACAAAATTCAGTCAGAACTCTGACCGAGTTCGGCCTATGGATTTTGAAATTATGTTCCCCCTAAATCTGCATGCAACGTTTGAATGCGATATTTTAGCATCCAAACTCAGCCCGAATTCTGTCCGAGCGGTCAAGAAAAACACTATAAATAGATAAGAATTTTCACATTTCTAATAACTCATTTATTCTTCTCTCTATCTCTTCCTAAGTGTTTTTTATCGCTCTAAAGCTTTCAAATCTCTCCTATATCACTCTTAGCCAAAGCTAGTAACATTCTGTTCGATTTAGAGTCTTTGGTTCAAATAGTTGTAAAGAGGTCTCAATTCCGAAAATGTTCCAGTTTTCATGTTCAAGTTTGTTGGAGTTGGTCGTACGCTCTTCACCAAAGCACGGTGTTGTAAAGAGATGACAAGCTCTCATTTAGCTTATGAATAGTAGATTAACAGCGGACAAGAGTACTCGCGACTGGATTAGTCCTTTCAGAGGAAAACAAGTATATATCGCGGTGTTCAGTGAGTTTGATCTTCTATCTCTTGATTACTGCATCTAACTTACTGTCTCCTATATCTTCCATAGTCAGTTTATTTTTTAAAGTGTTGATTATTTTTGCTGCACATGCACACACTCTATTCACTCTCCTCTAGAGGTGCTCAACGGTCCTATATATTTCGTGTAGGCAGAGTAAGTATATCATATAACCTGTATTTTATGGAGGTATGAGGGAGTCGATTGTTAGTAAAATGTGATATGTTTATCATACATGTTGAATTCAAATTTACTGTTTAACGTGTTAAATACAGTATGCTATAATGTTACCTTTCCATGAGTATTGCTATAACATGCTTAATATGTTAACTACAATGCTGCTACAATGATGCCTTTACATGAACAATACTATAACATGCTTACATGCTTCACTATGATTCTACACATGAAATATAAATTGATGAAGGCCCAAATAGAAAGATCATGTTAATAAATGTTTGCTCATATAACTACTTAGTATTGGTTTAGGCGAGTGGGATGGTTCTGCTTGCCAGTATACGTCAATGTACTGACCTACTTTGTGGGTATCCTTTCATGTGTTTGTGCTTAGGTAGTTCAGTACACTAAGATTGTCATTGATCAGTCCCGATACATCGAAAATTTGTTGGGCATGCAGAAGCTCTCCTTGCAAAATATAATGTCTTCTATTTATATAGGGCATAATGTATAGAACATTGTATATCTATTGTACCAGTGAGTTGTAAGCCAAGTCGGCATATCCAGTTGTAAGTCAATGTGTCGAGTATCAAATGTAAGCCTGGATGGCAAGTGTTTCAAAGTTGGCTTTCAAGTGTAATATGAGATGTGTTGTAAGCTTTGTATTCCACTACAAGTCTTGTACTTCATTTAAATTATCAATAAGAGAACATATTTCTACATATCTTAGCGTGACTTCAAGTTATCTGATATGTCCTTATTATCTTCAACTTGTCTGTTTGTGCCACTATGATGTGTCCTAAATTGTAGAATATCAATTATGCACCACCTTTGCATTGCACAACTACAATTTGGGCTTGTACGACATCACGTCGAAACGAGAACATCAGTTTTCAGAGATAAATGCGAAGATGAATGACTCTACGGAATCGGGTCGTGACACAACCCATAGTTTTGATTAATTAATTAACTATATCAACTTTTCACTTTTTAGAAGATCTGGTTGTACCAAACTAGTTCGAACTTGACCGAAATGAAACCCTAACCTATGTAGGCATGTAATACTCTCAAATACCTTCATATTGATATATATTATATATATTATTAGAATTTATATGTTTTTGTTTTATGAAAGTTTCTATATATAGTAATCATCCTAGGTGTTATCTTAGTTGGCAATTGACTAACCACCCAATACCCAAACCAACCAACACCCAAACTAATAAAATCCAACCGCACATGGGACCCCTTTGCCATGGACAGCCACCCCACATCAGCCCCCATGTGGCCGAGCCCCCTATAGGCAAGCAACCCTTCCAATTTGCATACAACCTACTAGGACGAACCATATATATATATATATATATATATATATATATATATATATATATATATATATATATATATATATATATATATATATATCAACTAAAAATATATATATATATATATATATATATATATATATATATATATATATATATATATATATATATATATATCAACTACTATCAAAACCCTAACCCAAACCATCAGCAAACCCTATCCTCCTTCCTTGGACGAACCCTACTCTCCTCCTTAAATTTTCGGTCACCACCTTGCACCCAACTACCATCAACATCATCTCCTTCAACAACTTCTTCCTCCTTCACAAAATCCATCATTTTCATCCTCCATCCATCCAACTTTTCAAAAGAAACCCTAGAAGCACCAAATTTACCATTCAACCTTCAAGAACCCTTTCCAACAACTTCAAACCCATCAAGAAGGGGTTAGCAAGCAAGCAAAGTAAGAAAAGTTGGGATCTTGGACAAGGAGGAGCATCCACAACCTTTCTAGTAAATGATTTCGGCAAAAATTCCATCTTTTTCCATCTCAAACCACATGATATTAAATCTGTAGAAAATCATAGATTAATATCTTAAATTTACTTTTTGATCTCTTTTATTCCATATTCCGATCTGTAAAGTTTGCATATTGGATTGTTGAGAAATCGGGTAAGGTAGAACTAGTTTTGAGCACCATTAATGCAAAACTTCAGAAAATTGTTGGAACTTTTCAAAACTAAATTTAGTGTAGGTTTATTACTGTAAAAATATGATTTAAAACATATTTTCATGATTTTATCATCTTAGATCTGAACCCCAAAAAATAAGGATCAAAATACTAGCTTTTCGGGTAAGTTGCTGACATAGAATAGCTAAAACTTAGTAGTTAATTTGGTCATTGAATTCAAATTTATTTTATGTGAAATGATCAGAATTAATCATGTTTTAAAACATTATTTCATCTATTTCAGACATATTGGATGATTGACGATGTTCCAGACAAGTTTCGGGTGGACTAGCTGACGTAGAAGTCAACTAGCCATAAATTTCCCTTAAAATTCTAAATATGAAATTCAAAGATTAATTCCATATAAATTGTATGGTTAATTGCATCAACTACCCTTATGTTTTACACTTATTACAAGGACCACCCCTACTTTGAAACTAATTACATGGACACACCCTCAGCTTTCTATTTTCTATAGAAACCAATAACACTGACCACCCTTATGGTTAATAAAATTTGTAAAGGAAAGGGGTGGTCAGTGTAATTATTTTGGAAATAGGGGTAGTCCCTTTAGTACTCACGAAAGATAGGGGAGGTCAGTGTACTTAACCCTAAATTGTATTAAAATATTATTTTTATGATTTTAGAATATTTATATGCATGTAGGGACTTAACCGAAAATTTTAGAAGTCGAGAACCGTAAAAGTAGGTCCAGAGGTCTCATGGAAACATGTGTGTTGTTGTGGTTCGATGAGGCATTTGGACATGGTTGTATAGGACCGTTGAGCACCTCTAGAGGTGGGGTGAATAGAGTGTTTGTCTGCAGAGGAATAAAAATTACCCTTAAAAATTATTTATGACAATAACAATCTAATATGAAGCAAGCAGTAATTGAATAAATACACAATGTAAAGATATCAGAGAGAGCAAACTCAAACACCAAGGTTTACACTGATTTTTCTCTGAGAGGACTAGTCTAGTCTTGAGTACACAGCTCGATATTGAATCCATTATCTCGTGAAACACAAGCTTTGAATCCAAAGCGCTTGCATCTCTTTACAACACGTGCTTTTTATCCGAAGAGCACTACTTCAACATGTAAGCCTTTAATCCGAATGACTTGCCGACTTTAGGAACATGGTGAAAATAAGAAAGTTTTCGAGCCTTTTGTACAACCCAACCAAATTTCTAGATTGAACTGCAACTAGCACCGACTTGGCTAGGAGTTATAAAGCTTTGATTTGAAAGTGAAAAAGTTCATTGAGAATACTTGAATGAATAGAGAAGAGAAAAGATGATTTAGTGAATTGAATGGATAAATCTTCTCTATTTATAATGTTATATGGGAAAGAACTTGGACAGATTTTGGTAGTCCAACATTCAAAATATCGAACGTTAGGAGTCTATTCTTCAGGGTGACCATTTCCCTCGGAAACTAGGTCAAGGGGACCAAGTTCTGTTCGAGTTCAGGCAGAACTCGATTCGAGTTAGGTTGTCATATTTCTATAATGGATCATGAAGAATTGGATTTGGATTTTTGGGCTATCTGAGTTTGAGGACTGGATTTGAATATGTAGACTGGTCAAGGAATATATTGGGTAGGCTTATTTTATAATTGGACTTTGTAGCCTAGCCAAGTGCCAGTCTCGTTCAACCATAGATTTTTCTAGACTCAATAAATTAAAAAATACATAAGAATATAGTAAAGATGTTTTGATCAGCGATGTGATTATCTTTGGCAAAGACTGATTTAGTGTAGCAGCATGATGATAGTCGTTTAACAGTAGTACCGTACTGGTATATTATTTGTGTATATCAAACCGGAGTTTAAGTCGGTTATTAGAATCAGGTGTGACCAGACCAAGAGCCATCAATCTCCCCCATTTTGATAATCGACAAACTCAAGTTGATACACCAAATAATATCAAAATTTGAATAATTTTACCTTCCTTGATAATGGTAACTTTCTCCCCATTTATCATTGTAGCAAAATGTAAGGTCCCCCACAAACAAGGAATACAAACAACAACAAAAAGAGTGAAGCAATCCAAAAATAAGGAGATAACAACTAGAACATGTAGCATATAGCACAGTGCATAAAAAAATACTACAAGTGTATTAAACATAAACACATCATAAAAGTCTGATATATAATCAAAGTGCATAATAAAAAAGAAAATATGCATAAACTAGAAGATAACATCATCAAACTAAAGCTAACAAATAGCGTCATCAACCAACATCAACTCAAAATAACCAAAATGCCAACTACAACCACAAGTAGTATCGTCACTAGTCTCGGCTGACCGATTAGGATCATAATAGGCAGATCCAGAAAGAAAAAAAACGTTGAACCTCTGGATCCTCAAATCTGTGTTCGGACATATGAGGGTGACGAAGATAGGGAATTGGGCCACCAGGTGCATGGCCTGACTCCAATGCACATCAACAATAGAGTTTCCAAGAGCCTGGGCCTAGAGAGTAGTCCTAAAATTTGTCTGTCTGTGATGCTCTAGATCAGCTCTATAATGCTCATTCTCAAGATGAAAACATTCACACACCATAGCATGAATCTTATCAAGTGAGGCTGGGGCCTTAGCAGCAGGAGAAGGAACAACAGTCGGAGGAGGATCAACAGCAGGAGGAGGTAGTACATGAGAATCAGGTGGACATTCTCATCACCAGCCTCATCAGGATGTGGAGCAATATGAGGAGGAGGTCCGGTCCTACGGGCTCGAAGGAGGCATGAGGGTATGTCATCAAAGGGGCATAATATAAAGGAATACCAAACCTTCAAAAGATAATCGGTAGGTACATAGCATATAGGTTGCGCCCTTTCTTGTGACAATTTATCATAGCTGAAAACATAGTCTTTGGAAGACTGAAATGAATACCAAAATGAATATGATAAAGAGCTGAAATCTCTAAGTACGTGATCTCGTTAGTAAGGATTCCATCTTAGGCAGAAGAGATGAAAAGATAATGCGATGCAATTTGTAAAATTGTTGTTTCAGATACTTCGACATGAGTCGTCCATGAGGCCTAGGAAAAGGATCACACATGGCATCATTAAAGGAATCAAGTGTCATATCGTTACCAAAATTGACTTTGGTAATATCAATAAGAGCATTTCCAGGGTTAAAAATCTAGAGAATCTTACTCAGGTCGTCATCATCAAATTCAATATCGATACCACAGATAGATGAGTAAATCGATCCATGAAAATGTTACAAATTATAATAAAAACATTCGTATGCCAATGGAATAAACTGGGTTAGCAATTGGAACAAGTTCATGAAGTCCTAGAGCAGTAAGAGTAGCTAAATATTCTGGAAAAATAGTCAAGCTAATGACATTGCCTGAACAAATATTCCTCTTTTGGAAGTCATCAAGCTAAGTAATGAAACTTCTAAGCTTCTAAATAATAAACTTTTATAGTCATCATCATCAGGAGTAGGAGGACTAAATAAAGATTGAAATGGATCTTAAGATGGATTAGAGGATGATGACAGATGCAAAAGGATCCCCAAAATATGCACAAAATCTTAATTTTGGAGTTAGAAACCCTAAGATAGATGAAATATTGGATTAGGGTTTTGAAATCTATGGTTTTGAGAGGGTTTTTGGAGAAAGAAGATAAAGGGGGGTCGGCTGTGTTCGGGTTAGATTAGCATTTGATGAAAGTTAAAAAGTGGGACCTGCTCTTGGGTTGGGTTTGATAGAAAAGGACCGAATTTAGGCCGAACTCGGGCAGAGTTCGGTTTTCTTGTATCTAGATCAGCAATATGTGCATAAAATAAGAACAAAAATTCATAATTTTTTAATAGATCTTAACTATCTTGGGATAGCTGTAGGGGCTGGATCCCAGCTAGCGGTAGTCCAAAGACACTTGACACCGTGTCGCTTCAGACTATTTACTCATGTATGACAAAAGGGATCTTTCAGCTTATACCCAAAATAATCTTAATTTAATAAAATTGTTGAATTAATATCAAGTCATTTATCAAACATAAATCATTCTGCTTTCGAGATAATATCAAGAATATCTAACTCGCGATGAATAAAATTAAAGCGGTCCTCGGCTAATGGCTTTATGAAAATATATGCTAATTGATGATCTGTGTCAATAAATTTAAGACAAATATCTCCGTGTTGTTGTTGATCACGTAGAAAATTATGACGTGTTTCTATGTCTTTAGTGCGTGAGTGACATACTAGGTTCTTAGTCAAATTAATCATGCTAATGTTGTCACAGAGAATGGAAATGTTTTTGAAAGATAAATTATAGTCTTCTAATGTTTGCTTCATCTACAAAATTTGTGCACAATAATATCCTACAGCAATATACACAGCTACAGTTGTTGATAATACAACATAATTTTGTTTTTACAAAACTGAGAGACTAAACCTTTTCCTAAAAAATGACACGTACCGCTGGTAATTTTACGGTCTATTTTCCATCCAGCAAAATTAGCATACGAGTAACCAATAAGGTCAAAGGATGTGGTTTTGGGATACCACAAGCCGACAGTAGAAGTACCCTTAAGATATCTAAAGTTACTCTTAACTGCGCATAGGTGTGATTCCTTAGGATTGGCTTGATATCTACCACATGCAAACATTGAACATTATATCTAGACGACTAGCAGTCAAGTATAGTAAACTACCAACCATACCTTGATACTTACGTTGATTGATCAATTTATCGCTATTATCAAGGTCAAGCTTGGTTGATGTAGCCATGCCGATAGGCTTTGCGTTGTCGAAGTCAAACTTCTTTATAAATTCTGTCGTGTACTTGGCTTGATCGATGAAAGTCCCTTATGAATTCTGCCTGATTTACAGTCCAAGAAAGTAGTTGACCCAAAGATTATGTCATCAACATATATTTGCACTAATAAAATATTATCATCATTTTTTTTGATAAATAAAGTAGTATCAACCTTTCCTTTTTGAAAAACCATTTTCAATTAGAAAAGTACTTAGACGACCATATTAGGGGCTTATTTGAGTCCACATAATGCCTTTTTAAGTTTGAAAACGTAATAAGGAAATTTAAAATCTTCAATGCCAAGGGGTTGTTTTATAAATACCTCTTCTTTAAAAAAATATTAAAAATACACTCTTGACGTCCATTTAAAAAGTTTAAAATCACAAAAACATACATATGCACAAAGCAAACGGATTTTTAGTCTAGCAATAGGAGCATAGGTCTCGTCGTAATCAACTCCTTCTTGATTATAACCCTAAGCAACTAGACATGCTTTGTTGCAAATGACTTGTCCATCCTCACTTAGTTTATTTTGGAATACCCATTTCGTACCAATTATAAGGTGACCAACAGGATTGGGAACAAGTTCCTAAATTTGGTTTCTCTCGAACTGGTTTACTTCCTCTTGCATGGCACAAATCCAAAATTCATCATTAAAAGCATCTGCTACTGACTTAGGTTCTACTTGTAAAGTATATGCAACATTAGCAACTATATCATTTGTAGAAGAACGCGTACTTACACCCTTTGATACATTACCTATGATCAAGGTTTTTGGATGGTCTGACATAAACCTCATCTTCTTTGGCAGACTCTCTAGATAACTTATTCCCGTGTCAGTATCTTCAGGTGCTTTGCTAGACATTTTTCTCGAGTCTTCGTCATTACTGTCACTTGCCAATTGATTGTTAAGTTCATCAAATACAATATTAATAGACTCTTCAACAATCAATGACCTTTTATTGAAAATTCTATATCCTTTACCCTTAGCAGCATAACCAAAAAATATTCCTTCATCTGCCTTAGAGTCAAACTTACCCAAGTTGGTGTTCAAAATAAAATAGCGACATCTGAAAACATTAAAATATGAAATATTAGGAATGTGATTAAACCATAATTCATGGGGAGTTTTCTTCGATATAGGTCGAATCAGAACCTATTTAACACATGACAAGTTGTACTTATAGCTTCAGCCCAAAAATATTTTGGAAGATTGTACTGGTTAAGCATGACTCTAGCTATATTGCTGAGAGTTCTATTCTTCCATTCCACAATACCATTTTATTGAGGAGTTCTAGGGTAGAAAAACTTATGAAAATAACCATTTAAATCACAAAACCTTTTGAAATCTAAATTTTCGATTTTGCCTCCATGATCACTTCAGATGCGAGTAATCATGAAGCCCTTTTTGTTTTGAACATTTTTGCAGAAAACTTGAAATTCAAAAAGCGCATGACTTTTATTTGATAAAAAAAACCTAAGTGTAACAAGAAAAATCATCAACAATAATAAAAGCGTAGAGTTTTCCACCAAGAGTGGCGACTCTACTTGGTCCAAACAAATCCATGTATATTAATGGTAAGGGTCTTGAAGTACTTACAACTTTTATGGATTTAAATGATGACCTAGCTGCTTTATTCTTCTCTCAATCAGAACATGCCAGATCTCTTTTGAATGAAATTTCAGGTAATCCTTTTACCAATTTTTTCATTGTAATCTTGATATGGTGTCCATATTTGTATGTCATAGTCTCATGTGCCATAGTCGGCTTTCATCTTTATTTGCCATAAGGCACCTGCCTGCATTGTTGGTATTGTTTGATTGATAGAAAACATAAATGTTATCCTCCTTTATTCCTTTATAAAGTAAATCTCCAGTAGTCATATCATATATATAACATTTATCTTTCACAAAGTTAATGCCATAACTATTATCGGTAAGATGACTAATACTTAACATGTTATGCTTTAACCCTGTGACCATACAGATGTCTTTTATGACTGGATAAGGAGACATACCAACAATATCGTTACCTGTTATATAACCTCTTAGATTATTTTTGAATGAGATGTATCCTTCTTTCTTCATCGGTATCGTAGCGAATAGAGATTTATCACCAGTAATGTGTCACAAACATCGGCTATCGAGAATTCATTTTCTTCTAGCATGAGAGGGTTGGCCCACCTGCAAAATGAGTACATATGACCTTTGCTACCCGTTTCCTTAAGGGTCCAGAAATGCTAGTTTTAGGCATCTAGGCATATATATTATTTATTTTCTTTTTTTTCATGCAGTCTTAGATTATGCTATATTCATCAGTCCTCTGATGTTGTGGGATCGTGGGTGGGGCAGTCACACATTATCATGATATTTGATTATTGTTGTTGCACCTCTGTCAACACTGTCACCCTTTTGGTCGTGCACGAGATAAGGGACGTTGACAGGCCGGTCGCACCCGCTCGACCGCACGCACAAGGCGATAACTTTTGTGATCCTGTGCCCGAGTCATGGCACATTCACAGATCGGTTACATTAGTGGACTTATTCACGTGGCTCAGAATATTGTTACTTTCATCAGGCCTATGATGCGTACGAGAGTGTGGGTGCCTTGGGCGGCACACTCTGCATAAGTCTTCTCGTCATCACGCTCCAGGCAGATATATTCATGTCAACAAGTTTTCTAACTCTACGAAACTGTGAGATGTGTCCTTATGTACCATAGTATGTGCATGTAATTGGAGAGCCAGTGCTTGATGTCATATTGTCAATTGATGCTTGTGTGTCTTTTATAGATACTTATAAACAAAATCATGATTATGTGGAACATTAGGCTTATGTGCTTTCTTTAATCGTGTTGTTCTATGTATATGCTATGTCTCTGGAAAGATCTTGGTTTTAATAATAGGTATGACCTGTTTGTCCAACCTAATCTCTAACTATGTAGAGGTTGTTATTGCCTTATCATACTTGGTAGATATAGCATCTACCTTTTATGTGGCTACAAGGTATTTCTTCTTCTCTAGATCATCATATAACTCATTCAGCTTTGCATAATCATGATCACTTTCCTCAAAAATTTTGTGAGCTTCATATAAGCTAAGCGTAAAAGCTGACATTTCTTCATTCGTTTTACTGGTAGAAGGTGTTTTCCGTATGTCTTTAAATAGGGACGACAACCTTTCAACTTCAGTCGTATAAGCTTTTATCCCTTTTCGAGACTTCTTATATTTGTCCAACACATTCTTGTGTTCATCTAACAAGTCACTAAATGCATCAGAAAGTTCATCAAATGTAAAGTCATTATATAGAGGATTGGTTTTTACTTGATCAAATGCCATTAAATAGACATTCGCTGAATTGTTGGGTCTTTCCTTTTCTACTGATTCATTGGCTTTGTTTTTATGCCAGATGCTAGTCTTTGCATACTTTCGGGATGATGGTTTTCTGTTTGATCTTTCATAGAGACTTGTCTTTTTGGCCAATGGACAATCTTTCCTGATGTGACCTATTCTTGCAACCATAGCATATGGTTTCTTAATCATTGCTTTCTTGGTAATCTTTCCTCTTTCGGTTTGATTTCTTAAACATCATGGATTTCTTGAAGTTCTTTACAAGTAGAGCTTGTGCTTCACCATCTGAGTCTTCATCGTTTGTGATTTCGCTTGCGACACTTTTAGCTTTTGTTTTAAAGGCGATAGATTTCTCCTTTTGTATGGATTCTTCAAAATCTTGTAGGTCTAGCTCATGAGTCATTAGCTTTCCCATGACTGTCTCCAGCAATATTGTGGTAAGATCATTTCCTTCTCTAATCGCAGTAGCCTTGGGATTCAAGTTATATGTTAGTCCCCTGAGCACTTTGTGAATATTTTCATCATTTGAGTAATCCATGCTAAGAAAAGATAAAGGATTAGTAATATCAAGAAAATGAGTGAACATATAAGAGATTGATTCATTTGGCTTCAACTTGAAGGCCTTATACTCTTGTGTTAATCTGCTTATTTTGGATTCCTTCACTTGGGAAGTACCTTCATGAGTTACCTCAAAAAGTTTTTAAATTTTGTATGATGTGACATAGGTAGATACTATATTGAACTCAGCCTTGTCAATGGCACAAAATAATGCTGTAAGCCCATGTTTCAAAATTTTAGGATTAGTTGGAAATTAGGGCTGATTTAGTTTTAATTAGGAATGATTATGGTTGATTAGGAATTTATATAATTAATTATGAATTTTTATTTATTATTAAATTTCCACTTTTATTTATGATCATCAAATGCACCTTGCCGTAACTTTTAATTTAGGAGCACAAGACTAGTTATTTTCTCAAAACCAATTTGACATGCATGATCTAGTCGAGACACTCTACACACATGACCTTCGTGTCCAAGTCAAATGCATTTTCTTATGCTTCACTATAATCACATAACTTTCTTAACACACGACCCGATTTTAACTCCTACCATGAAATCATCTTCACTTCAAACTTGATTTTGAGACACAATTTCAAGCCATACTTCTCAACCCAAAATATGGACATAGCCCATATTAAGTCTACTACACACATGCCACTTGTGTTCCATTTAATTGAGCCCCTACATGCTATTTATTTATCCATGATCATCAATGACTTAAATTAGAGTCATGGTGACACCGAACCAAAATTTAACCCAATCTAAACCAAACAAACCTAACCCAATTGCTTATGACCACTTCAATGACAAACCCAAAATACCTCACACCATTTCCCCTCTCTACAACACACCAAACATGATTTTCCCTTATCCAAAAATACTCCTAAATCTATTGGAAAACTTAAATTCAACTTTTACCCAAAGTGGACTCAACCTAATGACACACTCAACCTCCCTCTCATTTAAACCAACCCCCAAATGGCCAAGCCAAAGAGTGCTGCCATTATACCCATCTTTCACTCACTCACATCCTCACGTGTCCCATTCTAGTCCCTCTAACATGACAAAACACTAGGCTAACCACTCTAGCACAACCTATACTCCTCACCATTCAATGAGACCCACAAATGGGCAAACCAAAAGATGGCTTGAGAAACCAACCTATGACCATACTCCCCCCATGACCAATCCGCCTCTCACACACAACTCTTCTTTTGAAAAGATTCGAATAGTACACACCACCATCTCTCTTATTCCTATTCAAAGCAACCCCCTCCCACATGTGGCCGACCACACAAACCCCCCCTTCAACAACACATCTCCTCTCTTTTTATATATTAAACACTCCAACACCCACTCATTCAACAGCACAACTCTTCTTCTTTCCCACAACTCCTCTATGGCTGACCAAAACATAACTCCTCCTCCTTCTTCCTAAACTCCTCCTTCTCCTGAACACTTTCCTCCACCTCTCCTCCCTAACTTCCTCCTCCTCATCTTCTTACCACTCCCCCTACCTTCCTTTCCTTCTTCTCTTCCATGGCAATCGGCTAAGCCAACCAGGCCTAACGGTCATTGTTGCTGCCATTCAAGTTGCTGTGTAGCAGTTCCCGCAGCTTGTTGTAGCAGTTGTGGCCATTGCTACCACCGGGGCCAACCACCGCTGCATCCCCATAGTCCAAGGGAAACACCATGAGGGGGCACACACTTAGCCAAGGCCCCAAGGCCGCCGGCAGCCGCCAAAGGGCCACCCGACCCCAACCGAGTGGTAGCACAGCTGCTGCTGCTACCATTGCTTTTTCTAGCAGCAAGTAGCCGCTGTGAGCTGCTGCCAAGGCCCCGTGCGCCGTAGGCTCGTCCAACTCCCTCCTCGCACGGCCAAGGACCCTCCTTCGCCGCTGGCAGCCTACCAAGGCCGCCCGACTCGGCCAGGAAATAGTCTTGCTGTTGTCGACTCCTCCAAGCAGCAACTTGCAACCCTTGCTGCTGTTGGTGGTGTTCTCACCCTCTCGCGGCATTATGCGACCCTTTACACCCGAAGACACCCCCACGACATCGAGGAACCACCTCTTGGATTGCCGCACTCGCACGAGCAACCGAGAACACTTTCGTATCCAGTAGGTATGTGTCTCTTCCCTCTTATCATCTTGCATTTACTAAGATAACCTATATAGGTTTATGTTTAACCACTCCTTGCATACACACACAAGAGCATATCATTTCATATGTATTCCACATATGTATTATGCAATAGTAGGGTATTTCTTATCAAGCACAGTGTCTTTATGATGATCAATAACAGTAAGCCCTTTCCTATATAATCCCATATACACGAATCCTATATATATATATATATATTTTAATATATATATATATATATGAACCTTTTATATTAATATGCAACACATGTATACAAAACTTATATGCAACAGTAGAGTAAATGCAAGAGTATGTATGTACAACACATTTCCTATGCTTGCTAATGTAACTGTTGAGTATCAACCCATACATATACTATGGTATATCCCCACTTCATGGAACACCACCTTACTTGGATACCTATAGGAGTAGGGGTATCGACACTCCACATACACACCCGATGGGTTCCTTAGACACTATCAAGTGTAGAGTGATCTAACCTAAACACTATGGCTAGAGGTATATTACAAAAATATATGTGACACTAGGTGCACCCATTTAACTTATTGAACACTTCACACCCATACATGATTTGCTACACACTAATATTGCCTAACCATAACCTCGGGGTTAATGGTCATACCAAGATATTGTCTTGCCATGTTAGTAGACAACCTAGATTCTTTTGATTGCCAAGACTTTTGCATAGAAATTAAATTAGCCCTTCCTTTTTTATAGCCATGAGTTTTGTATAGAAATTATGTTAGCCATGCACGACACATGTGTAGTAGCATAGACTTGAAAACATATGAATATGTACAAATTGTTTAGCACAATAAATATGTGAGACATGCACGTGCACGTAGGAGAGTATATATATTCTTGTAACTAAATAGTCTTGTAAGAAAAAGGAATGCATGTACCCGAGTCGACATGACAAGTTGAAGTAATGTGTTTCATAACCATTTATGTAACTAGGCTAATTAGTTCGACGCAAGGATGACTTGTTAACTCTTGGAACGACTGACTCATAGGTCAACCATGATTCTAAGAAAGGGGTACATGGTCACTATTGTGCATATAAGCCATATAAATGCTAACCCTAATCTATGGATATTTGTTTGCATGACCTGTTTGACTTCATGATCTAGTCATGGTCATGAGGGTAATTGTTGTTACTTAACGTACCGTAGAATAGCTTTTAACAAATTATATTCATATATTTGTAGGTGCTCGGGATGATACGATCTCGATTGAGTAGTCCAGATCCTCGCCTGCACTTTTCGGAGTTCCAGGCAAGTATACCTTACCTTTTATTACTAGTTTTATTCATTCATATTTATGTTAAGTGCACTTGCTAGAGTGGACTTAGTTGTATGCCATGCCGTGGGTGTAGTCGATGACGACATTGTCATCAAGATTCATATACTTGACTTAACCCGAGGTGACATATCCTAATTTATGGAATCATAGTCATAATTCCCATGACCTTGACACGACTTATGATACGGTACTGAGTGAGTTCATACCATGGCACGGGCTTGCACTTTTGGCTAGCTACCATTACAAAGGGCTCATGTACTAGTACATAGAATGGTTAAGTTGTGTTTAGTTATTGTGACCTAGCATTGAGAGACGAAATGTTCAAGTGGTGGATACGACTTATACATTTTCGAAGACAGGGAAAGACAATTAGTAGGCATATGGGACAGATAGTTACATCATCCTTTTGTTTTATTTTTGGGCTATTGAGTCCAGTGCTACCCGGTTATGGGCATCGGCTCGTGATCTGACCTTGGCCCCTGCTTCGATGCAAAATCTTTATTCACCTACCCATACGAACCAGGGTTGTCTTCAAGGTGCATTCACTTAGCTGGTTAGTTCACTCTTTACATTTATTTAGTATTTACTTTATGACATGTTTTCTTCTTTATCTTGCTATATCCCCTAAGACCTAGTTTCTTTCCAGATTCAGATGAGCACTTACAGTTGACTATGTACGAATCGAGAGTTGAGTAAGGACTTGTTGCTGAAGACGACGAGGTGGTTCCTGAGGAGTTCCCTTGACTCAGGGTATGGTGCTATTTCGGTTATGAGCATTATTATCTAGTTAGTCGATGCTCATGACTAGTTATCTTTCGTATTTCAGTATTTTCATTCAGTGTTGTACTTTGTGGGTTTGTTCCTACCAAACTATTCAGTTGTATTTTATTCAGACTCCATGTTATTTCTAGTTCATATTTCAATCTTACTTTTATTGTTCATGTGGATGAGATTTAGGTGTTACCTATTGTCAGTATAATATAGTTATATTTATAGCGTAGTACATCTAGGATAAGTCCATTAAATTGAGAACTTATTCAAGATCGTATTAGCTGGCATCGTCTTGGCCTAAGTTCCTATTTAGAACTAGGACATGACATATTTTAGTGGTGACCCATGCAGGTCTTATTTATCGTTTCGGTTACGTAACTGTACCGATACGAGATTGCGATTAGGATTAGAAGTGCTAGGATCTCATCCACTTGTTGATTATCACCTTTGAACCTCAACTCGTATTCTATTTTTAATTTCTTTGCATCATGCTTCTTTCTGTCCCTTTTGTAATAGAATTATGTTTCTTTTAGAGAGATGAATTTGCGTAGTAGACGAGCAGCTTATGGTATTGCCATAGCATCCGACACCGAGCCCAGTGATGACAGGACTCCAGCTCCACTAGCGGACAAAACCTTGGGACATGTCACCACCTTCCGTCGACTCTACCAATTCACGTAGAACCTGTACCGTAGCATGCACCAACTGACCAGGAGGGACAGACTTCATAGACACCAATCCAGAATAATATTCCTTTGCATCCTCCACCTTCTTTTCTACCTCACATGTCGTGCATGTCATTTGCTCCCCACATGGTTCAGCATGAGAGACAACCATAGATGTTCCAGTTCTTTCAGGCAATGATGCAAGCACAGTAGCAACAGACTGAAGTTTTGAGGCAGTGCATGATGACGGTCAGAGAGAGAATACCTACACTAGTACCTACACCAGCACCAGTACCAGCTCAGCCGATAGACATTGTCAAAAGATATCGCAAGATGAGCTCGAAGCCTTTCAATGGTCGGGAGCGCCCAGAGTAGGTCACTGAATAGATGGTCAACACACGGAAGCTTCTGGCGGCATCTCAGCTTCCTGCCAACCTATGGATGACTGCCGTGAGGACTCAGTTGGAAGGGAATGATCATCATTGGTGGGAGTCGAAAGAGCGTGAAGTTGGCAAGAACAAGACTTGGAGGAAATTTTTCGAGTATTTTGAGGCGAAGTACTCCCCGACGACTGTTAGACACTATCTTCAATTAGTTCCTCAACCTCAGGCATGGGGACATGACTGTAGTCGAGTATGATGAGGAGTTCAACCGTCTTAGCCGATTCGGTACCATTCTGATACCGAACGTGAGAGAAGGCCAGAAGAGTTCACCAAGGATTGACGAAGGAGCTTCACGGATGCACCAACACTCAGGCGAGGAACTCGTATACAGAGTTGTTAGAAGAGGCCAGAGTCCAAGAGGCCATCAACAAGGATCCATCGCTTCCGAGGTACAACGCTACTACTAACGCACTAGTCGAAGGACAACAAGGAAGATCGTTCAGGCGCCCAGGAGAACATATTCAGCAGAGGGCCATTTCGTACCAGGCGAAGGAGTTCAATACTTGTCACTTTTGTGGCAGGATGGAACACATTAAGAAGGAGTGCAGAAAGAAGCTACGATTGTGCTTAAAGAGTGTATCGAAGCAACATTAGGTTATGAGATGTCCATGGCGTCGTTATATAAATCAGCAGTTAGTCTCAATATCAGTTCTTCCAGAATGGGGTATGTTTGCCATTGACTATTTAATCATTATTATTATTATATGCATTCATATTATCGTGTGTCCAATTTCGAGGACGAAATTTTCTAAGGTGGATAGATTGTAAGCCCATGTTTCAAAATTGTAGGATTAGTTAGAGATTAGGGCTGAGTTAGTTTTAATTAGAAATAATTATGGTTAATTAGGAATTTATATAATTAATTATGAATTTTTAGTTATTATTAAATTCCTACTTTTATTTATGATTATCAAATGCACCTTGCCATGACTTTTAATTTAGAAGCACAAGACTAGTTGTTTTCTCAAAACCAATTTCATATACATGATCTAGTCGAGATACTCTACACCCATAACCTTCGTATCCCACTCAAACGCATCTCTGGGTGCTTCATTTTAATGGCATAACTTTTCGGACACAAGACCCGATTTTAACTTCTACCATGAAATCACTTTCACTTCCAACTTAATTTTGAGACACAATTCCAACCCAAACTTCTCAACCTAAAATATAGACATAGCTCACATTAAGTCTACTACACACATGCCACTTGTGTCCCATTCAATTGAGTCCTTACATGCTATTTATTTATCCATGATCATCAATGACTTAATTTAGAGTTATGGTAACACCGAACCCAAACTTGACCCAATCTAAACCAAACAAACCTAACCCAATTGCATATGGCCACTCCCATGACAAAATCAAAACACCCCACACCATTCCCTCTCCCTAAAACACACCAAACACCATTTTCCCTCATCCAAAACCACTCCTAAACCCATTAGAA
The DNA here is from genome assembly GCA_029216955.1 of Iris pallida. Classification (NCBI taxonomy): domain Eukaryota; kingdom Viridiplantae; phylum Streptophyta; class Magnoliopsida; order Asparagales; family Iridaceae; genus Iris; species Iris pallida. The sequence continues at coordinate 2,780,308 of JANAVB010011395.1, forward strand.
AATTTGAATTCAGCTTTTACCCAAAGTGGACTTAACCTAAAGACACACTCAAACTCCCTCCCATTTAAACCAACCCCCAAATGGCCAAGCCAAAGAGTGGCTTCCATTAAACCCATCTTTTACTCACTCACGTCCTCACATGTCCCTTTGTAGTCCCTCTCACATGACAAAACACTAGGCTAACCACTCTAGCACAACCTATACTCATCACCATTCAATGAGACCCACAAATAGGCAAACCAAAAGATGGCTTAAGAAAATAACCTATGACCATACTCCCCCATGACCAATCCCCCTCTCATGCACAACTCTCCTTTTGAAATAATTCCAATAGTACACTCCACCCTCTCTCTTATTCCTATTCAAAACAACCCCCTCCCACATGTGGTCGACCACACAAACACCCCCCTTCAATAGCACCTCTCCTCTCTCTTTCATATATTAAACAATCCAACATCCCCTCCTTCAATAACACAACCCTACTACTTCCCCACAACTCCTTCATGGCCGACCAAAACATAACTCCTCCTCCTTCTCCTTCTTCTTCCTAAACTCTTCCTTCTCCTTAACACTTTCCTCCACCTCTTGTCCCTAACTTCCTCCTCCTCATCTACTCCACCACTCCCCCTACCTTCATCTCCTCCTTCTCTACCACGATAGCCGGCCAAGCCAACCAGACCGAGCGGCCATCGTTGCTATCGTAGCTGCTACTGCCGTTCAAGCTGTTGTACAACAGTTCATGTGGCTTTTTACAACTGTTCTGGCCATTGCCATCTCCAGGGTCGACCACAAGCACATCCCTGCCATACAAGGGTACCACCAGGAGGGGGGCCCAGAGTTAGTCGAGGCCCCAAGGTCGACGGCAGCCGCCTAAGGGCCGTCCAACCCCAATCGAGGGGTAATACAGCTGTTGTTGATGCCGTTGCTTTTCTAACAACAAGTATCTGCTGTGAGCTACTGCCATGGCCCCGTCAGCCGTAGGCTCGTCCACCTCCCTCCTCACACGACCAAGGACCCCCTATCTCCGGCAGCATCCCAAGGCCTCCCGACCCGGCCAAGATGCAACCTTACTGCTGTCTACTCCTCTAAGCAGCAAATTGCTGCCCTTACTGTTGTTGGTGGTGTTCTGTCCCTCGTGCAGCATTATGCGACCCTCATCACCCGAAGACACCTCCACGACATTGAGGAACCACCTTTTGGATTACCATACTCGCACGAGCAACCAGGAACACTTTCGTTTCTTATAGGTATACATCTCTTCCCTCTTTTCATCTTACATTTACTAAGATAACTTATATAGGTTTATATGTAACCACTCCTTGCATACACGCACAAGAGCATACCATTCCATATGTATTCCATATATGTAGTGTGTAATAGTAGGGTATTCCTTATCAAACACTATTTTTTTATGATAATAAGTAACAGTAAGCTCTTTCCTATATAAACCCATACACATGAATCCTATATATATGCCACACACACACACACACACACATGTATATATATACATATGACCCTTTATATAAATATGCGACACATGTATATAAATCTTATATGCAAAAGTAGAGTAAATGCAAGAGTATGTATATATAACACATTTTCTATGCTTGCTAATGTAACAGTTGAGTATCGACCCATACATACACTATGGTATATCACCACTTCATGGAACACCACCTTACTTCGATATCTATAGGAGTAGGGGTATCGACATTCCACACGCACCCTATGGGTTCCTTAGACACTATCAAATATAGAGCGATCTAACCTCAATACTATGGCTAGAGGTATATCACAAAAATGTATGTGACACTAGGTGTACCCATTTAACTTATTGGACACTTCACACCCATACATGATTTGCTACACACTAATCTTGCCTAACCATAACCTAAGGGTTAATGATCATGCCAAGATATTGTCATGCCATGTTAGGCGGCTACCTAGATTCTTTTGATTGCCACGAGTTTAGTATAGAAATTATATTAGCCCTTTTTTTTAATAGCCATGATTTATACATGTGTAGTAGCCTAGACTTGAGAACATATGAATATGTACACATTGGTTAGCACGATGAATATGTGATCCATGCAAATGTACATAAGAGAGTATATATTCTTGTTGCTAAATAGTCTTGTGAGAAAAATGAATGTTGTAGTATTTGGGTTCCTAGAATTTATTTTCTATTTTAAAGATTTTTTTAATTTTATTTTTAGTAGGAATCAATTATTAACTAGGATATTGATTTGGAATCATAAAATTTTTGCCTAAGCCTATATGTTAAATATAAGAAAAATAGGTCGTATATGGTCTCTGGGAACCCTAGATAGTCCCTAGTATATTATTTCACCATTTTAGAATTTACAGGATTTTGTGAAGATTTTTAGATAATTTGATATATGATTTTATTATTTTCTTAAGATTTTATGATTTACTGTGAGAGCACTCGAGAGTAGTTTTGAGGCCAAAGAATTTATTTGGGCTCTAGAACCCTTAAAATATTTTCTAGATTTTTCTAGGAATTTTTAGGAATTTTCTGGGATTTATTTGGAATTTTTAGGATTTTTCATAATTTTTATTTAATTTTCTTTAATTAAAAACCCTTTTTTCCAGTCAATTATCCAGTCAGCTGAGCGGGGGGCCCACCTGTCATCTGCTCAGGCACGAGTGGCAGGCCCACCCGTCAGCGTCGGGTGGGTGAGGCTCGGTCTCCGAAGCCGAGTTGGAATCCCAATCTGAGCCATGCTTGGACCCGAGCCAAGCTCAGCTTGCTCTGGGCCATTAGGTCTTGGTGGGGACCACAGGATGGCTGACACGTGTCCCTTAGTCGCGGTTAACAGCCCACCGACTCTTTATCTCCCTATATATATAGTATATAGTTTATTATTTTCGAAACCCTAGAATTAATTCAGTTGTTTTGTGGAAGAGTTCAGTAGAGATCTTTGACTTCGCGGAGGGTTTGCCGTTGATCTAGACGTCCTTTTTGTGTGCCGTTTTTTTGTTAGAAGCGTATTGAGGTTAGGTTTCTGAATATATAATTTATTTTCTGGTATTTTGACCTCGAATTTTTGAATAATTATTTGAGTGTCGATTGTCCAAAAATTAACACGTCGCACGGTTTTCAAGATTTCGACTGATCCCGAACTCCATTTTATGGTCCGTTTGAAGTTTTGGAAAGCCAACACCGAGCACTACAACATATAATTTTTCCAGAAATTTAGAGTTTCATGTAGTATTTTATTTTGTTTATAGAAGTCAAATTTGGTCAACAGTTTATCGATTTGGTCATGGTTAGCCATAATGGCGATAACTTTTGACCAAATCATGATTTTGTGGCACGGTCGATTCCATTATATTGATGGCACTAAAATCTACCATGTTGCACACTTAAACTTTTGAATTCATAATATTTGACTATTTAGTCAAGAGTATGTCTCGGTTTGCGTGCCACGAGTCCCAAATTTGGAATCGTGACTTTTCTAGGCCAAATATTTATGTGTAAATTGTTATTTCAGAATTAAATAGGTTAAAATAGATTTTAGATGATTTAGTCTAGAATTAAAATAGTATTAATTAGTTTAACCCATTAGCCACTTTTTAGGATTTTTAGAGTGGGAATCGTTGATCTAACTTGTGGTTTTTATGTGACGGGGTAGATCGAGCTACGATGTCTTGACTTGTGACTTTATCATCTATCGGAGCAGGCAAGTATCACTATGACCTATGTTTTCTTTATTTTATACTGTATGTATCTTCGTGTTGTCTTTTCACTATTACTCCCTTATGGTTCATGATTACTATTGTGCACGAGAGTTAGAATCGGTTGGATATACATACATGTTCATGCATTGCACATTGTTTCCTTTTGTTTATAGTTTATCGTATTGCTAATATTTATCGTAGTGGACATGTATTGTAAGTGAGTCGGAAGGGAGAATACAACAAGTAAGCATGTGGTCAACGAATTGAATACAGACCCCCTATATATTGATTGCATAATATCAGTCATGCACCACACGTATGACTGATGGATATCCCAAGCCGTCTACATGCTGAAAGTTGTTATTCTAAAAGACACAGTACACGTGACTTAATTATTGTTGCGCTATTGTCTATTGTTCTTCTTTCGTCAAGTCTACCTTTTTATTGTCATCATGTCTTAGTGGTATGTCAAGTCTACCTTCATATTGTTATCATGTCTCAAATGTACTTTCTTATCATACAATGTTATGCCTATACTTATCTTTAGTTATATTTCTTTATCATTCCTTCATGCTTGTATAATATATTCTGTAATGTAGTGTTATGGTTATCTTGATCCTATCATGACTGGATAACTATTTTTCATCTTTAGACGAGAAGATTTTCTCCGAGGTCTACGGTGAGTATGTTGGCGACCCTGACATCACTGGCGTACTCGATTCCAGCGCTGATGTGAATTAGCATATTTTCTTCATTATGGATTAGCATTAGTTAGTAGTCAAAGTTATGGAGTTTAGTTGTCTATTTTATTTTCTGCTATCCGGGTTTGTTCCCGAGACTTTTTGAGTTGCAGTAAATTATTTTATATATATAATATTGAGACTATTGGATATTTTGGTGATTATTGCTGGCTTAGTTGTGGATTATATATATTCATGTTGTGCTTGTTGTGGACCATTGTTACAATAGACAGCGTACTACCGTCGATGCTGCGGCGTAGGCTGGACTTGGCCACGAACTCGTATCCCAAATTTGGAAGCGGGTTGTGACAAGTTTTTATGGTAGCCCATGCAGGTCCAATTTTGCATAAGACTGCGAACTCATGGTAGTACTTAAGTTAGTCGTACTACTGCGAGCCTGCGACTAGAGTTGAAGTGAGGAGGTTATATCATCCACATTAGGATTTTTGACCTTATGAGTCTATTTTATCTTAGGATCTTATTGTCTCTTAAATTGCATCTTGCTTGATACCGTCCGTAAATTCTTTGATATTTTTGTATCTACCGTTCTAACCATATCCTTTCTTTCCTTTTAGTTCACAATGGTTGAGACAAGGCACAGTGCGATCCGTAAGGAGAAAAGGGTAGCTAACCCATATGCTACTCCCGAACCTGAGGGATCGACAGCAGAGAGTACTGAGTTCGAAGAGCCTTCTTTAGTTTTAGTTGTTATGCATGTTTAGTTAGTTTGTATTATGCTTATTATTGATCAGTTCCCTTATGTTCCTAGCCATTATCTCTCCGTGACTTAGCTTAAGAAATTATTGCTTGTAAGAGTTAGGTATTATACTATGTTATTTGTGATGTTTTGATTTTTGAGGACAAAAATATTTTAAGGGGGATAATATGTAGCATTTGGGTTCCTATAATTTATTTTCTATTTTAGAGATTTTTTTAATTTTATTTTTAGTTGGAATCAATTATTAACTAGGATATTATTTTGGGATCGTAAGATTTTTGCCTAAGCCTATAGGTTAGATATAAGGAAAATAGGTCGTATATGGTCTCTGGGGCCCCTAGATGGGCCCTAGTATATTATTTCACCATTTTAGAATTTACAGGATTTTATGAAGATTTTTAGATAATTTGATATATGATTTTATTATTTTCCTAAGCTTCTATGATTTACTGTGAGAGCACCCGAGAGTAGTTTTGAGGCCAAAGAATTTATTTGGACTCTAGAAACCTTAAAATATTTTCTAGATTTTTTTAGGAATTTTTAGAAATTATTTGGGATTTATTTGGAATTGTTAGAATTTTTTATGATTTTTATTTAATTTTCTGTAATTAAAAACCCTTTTTCCAGTCAATTACCCAGTCAGCTGAGCGGGGGGCCCACCCGTCAGTCGCTCTAACGCGAGTGGCAAGCCCACCCATCAGCGCCGGGTGGGTGAGGCTCGGTCTCCGAAGCCGAGTTGGAATCCCAATCCGAGCCATGCTTGGAGCCGAGCCAAGCTCAGCTTGCTCTGGGCCATTAGATCTTGGCGGGGACAGCAGGATGGCTGACACGTGTCCCTTAGCCGCAGCTAACAGCCTACCGACTCTCTCTCTCTCCCTATATATATAGTATATAGTTTATTATTTTCTAAACCCTAGAATTAATTCAGCAGTTTTTGTGGGAGAGTTCAGTGGAGTTCTTCAACTTCGCGGAGGGTTTGTCGTTGATCTATACGTCCTTTTTGCATGCCATTTTTTTAGAAGCATATTGAGGTTAGGTTTCTGAATATATAATTTATTTTCTGGTATTTTGATCTCGAATTTCTGAATAATTATTTGAGTGTCGGTTGTCCAAAAATCAATACGTCGTACGGTTTTTGAGATTTCGAGTGATCCCGAACTCCGTTTCGTGATCCATTTGAAATTTTGGAAAGTTGACACCGAGCTCTACAACATATAATTTTTCAGAAATTCATAGTTTTATCTAGTATTTTATTTTGTTCAAAGAAGTCAAATTTGGTCAACAGTTCATCGATTTGGTCATAGTTAGCCATAATGGCGATAACTTTTGACTAAATGGTGATTTTACGGCACGATCGATTTTAGTGCACTCATGGCACTAAAATCTACCATGTTGCACACTCAAACTTTTGAATTCATAATGTTTGACTAGTTTGTCAACAGTATGTCTCGGTTTGCGTGCCACGAGTCCCAAATTTGGAACCGTGACTTTTTTAGGCCAAATATTTATGTGTAAATTGTTATTCCAGAATTAAATAGGTTAAAATAGGATTTTAGATGATTTACTCAAGAATTAAAATAGTATTAATTAGTTTAACCCATTAGCCACTTTTTAGGAATTTTAGAGTGGGAATCGTTGATCTAACTTGTGGTTTTTATATGACGGGGTAGATCGGGCTACGACGTCTTGACTTGTGACTTTATCATCTGTCGAAGCATGCAAGTATCACTATGACTTATGTTTCCTTTATATTATACTGCATGTATCTTCGTGTCATCTTTTCACTATTACTCCCTTATGGTTCATGATTGTCATTGTTCACGATTACTATTGTGCACGAGAGTTAAAATCGATTGGATATACATACATGTTCATGCCTTACTCATTGTTTTCTATTGTTTACAGTTTATCGTATTGCTAATGTTTATCGTAATGGACATGTATTGTGAGTGAGTCGGACGGGGGAATACAACAAGTAAGCATGTGGTCAACGAATTGAATACAGACCCCCTATACATTGATTACATAATATCAGTCATACACCACACGTATGACTGACGGATATCCCAAGCCGTCTATATGCTGAAAGTTGGTATTCTAAAATACACAGTACACGTGACTTAATTATTGTTGCCCTATTCTCTATTGTTCTTCTTTCGTCAAGTCTACCTTTTTATTGTCAGCATGTCTTAGTGGTATGTCAAGTCTACCTTCATATTGTTATCATGTCTCAAATGTACTTTCTTATCGTACAATGTCATACGTATACTTATCTTTAGTTATATTCCTTTTATCGTTCCTTCATGCTTGTATAATATATTGTGTAATGTAGTGTTATGGTGATCTTGCTCCAATCCAGACTGGATAACTATTTTTCAGCATTAGATGACGAGATTTGCCCCAAGGTCTACGGTGAGTATGTTGGCGACCCTGACATCACTGGCGTACCCGGTTCCAGCGCTGATACGAATTAGCATATTTTCTTCCTTATGGATTAGCATTAGTTAGTAGTCATAGTTATGGAGTTTAGTTGTCTATTTTATTTTCTGCTATCCGGGTTTGTTCCCGAGACTTTCTGAGTTATAGTAAATTTTTTCATATTTATAATATTGAGACTATTAGATATTTTGGTAATTATTGCTGGCTTAATTGTGGATGATATATATGCGTGTTGTGCTTGTTGTGGACCATTGTTATCATAGACAGCGTACTACCGCCGATGCTACGGCGTAGGCTGGACTTAGCCACGAACTCGTATCACAAAATTGGGGGCTGGTCGTGACAAGTTTTTATGGTGGCCCATGCAGGTCCAATTTCGCATAAGACTGCGAACTCATGGTAGTACTTAAGTTAGTCGTACTACTGCGAGCCTGCGAATAGAGTTGAAGTTAGGAGGTTATATCATCCACAGTAGGATTTTCGACCTTATGAGTCTATTTTATCTTAGGATCTTATTGTCTCTTAAATTGCATCTTGCTTAATTCTATCCGTAATTTCTTCGATATGTTTGTATCTTCCGTTCTAACCATATCCTTTCTTTCTTTTTAGTTCGCAATGGTTGAGACAAGGCGCAGTGCGATCCGTACGGGAAAAAGGGTAGCTAACCCATATGCTACTCCCGAACCCGAGGGATCGACTGCAGAGAGTACTGAGTTCATAGAACCTTCTTTAGTTTTAGTTGTTATGCATGTTTAGTTAGTTTGTAGTATGCTTATTATCGATCAGTTCCCTTATGTTCCTAGCCATTATCTCTCCGTGACTTAGCTTAAGAAATTATTGCTTGTAAGAGTTAGGTATTATACTATGTTATTTGTGATGTTTTGAATTTTTTAGGACAAAAATCTTTTAAGGGGGATAGTTTGTAGCATTTGGGTTCCTAGAATTTATTTTCTATTTTAGAGATTTTTTTAATTTTATTTTTAGTTAGAATCAATTATTAACTAGGATATTGATTTGGGATCGTAAGATTTTTGCCTAAGCCTATAGGTTAGATATAAGGAAAATAGGTCGTATATGGTCTCTGGGGCCCCTAGATAGTCCCTAGTATATTATTTCACCATTTTAGAATTTACAGGATTTTATGATGATTTTTAGATAATTTGATATATGATTTTATTATTTTCCTAAGCTTCTATGATTTACTGTAAGAGCAGCCGAGAGTAGTTTTGAGGCCAAAGAATTTATTTGGGCTCTGGAACCCTTAAAATATTTTTTCAATTTTTTTAGGAATTTTTAGGAATTTTTTGGGATTTATTTGGAATTTTTAGGATTTTTCCTGATTTTTATTTAATTTTCTGTAATTAAAAACCCTTTTTTCAGTCAATTATCCAGTCAGCTAAGCGGGGGGTCCACCCGTCAGCCGCTCAGGCACGAGTGGCAGGCCCACCCGTCAGCGCCGGGTGGGTGAGGCTTGGCCTCTGAAGCCGAGTTGGAATCCCAATCCGAGCCATGCTTGGAGCCGAGCCAAGCTCAGTTTGCTCTGGGCCATTAGATCTTGGCGGGGACCGCAGGATGGCTGACACATGTCCCTCAGCCGCGGCTAACAGCCCACCGACTCTCTATCTCCCTATATATATATAGTATATAGTTTATTATTTTCGAAACCCTACAATTAATATTCAGCAGTTTTTGTGGAACAGTTCAGTGGAGTTCTACGACTTCGCGGAGGGTTTGTCGTTGATCTAGACGTCCTTTTTGCATGCCATTTTTTAGAAGCGTATTGAGGTTAGGTTTCTGAATATATAATTTATTTTCTGGTATTTTGATCTCGAATTTCTGAACAATTATTTGAGTGTCGGTTGTCCAAAAATCAATACGTCGCACGGTTTTTGAGATTTCGAGTGATCCCGAACTCCGTTTTGTGATCCGTATGAAGTTTTGGAAAGCTGACACCGAGCTCTACAACGTGTAATTTTTCCAGAAATTCATAGTTTCATCTACTATTTTATTTTGTTCATAGAAGTCAAATTTGGTCAACAGTTCATCGATTTGGTCATGGTTAGCCATAATGGTGATAACTTTTGACCAAATTGTGATTTTGCGGCACGGTCGATTCTAGTGTACTAATGGCACTGAAATCTACCATGTTGCATACTCAGACTTTTGAATTCATAATGTGACTAGTAAGTCAACAATATGTCTCAATTTGCGTGCCGCGAGTCCCAAATTTAGAACCGTGACTTTTCTAGGCCAAATATTTATGTGTAAATTGTTATTTCAGAATTAAATAGGTTAAAATAGGATTTTAGATGATTTACTCTCGAATTAAAAAAATATTAATTAGTTTAACCTATTAGCCACTTTTTAGGATTTTTAGAGTAGGAATCGTTGATCTAACTTGTGGTTTTTATGTGACGGGATAGATCGGGCTACGACGTCTTGACTTACAATTTTATCATCTATCGAAGCAGGCAAGTATCACTATGACCTATGTTTCCTTTATTTTATACTGCATGTATGTTCGTATCGTCTTTTCACTATTACTCCCTTATGGCTCTTGATTGTTATTGTTCACGATTACTATTGTACACCAGAGTTAGAATCGGTTGGATATACATACATGCTCACGCCTTACTCATTGTTTCCTATTATTTACAGTTTATCATATTGCTAATGTTTATCATAGCGGACATGTATTATGAGTGAGTCGGGTGGGGGAATACAACAAATAATCATGTGGTCAACAAATTGAATATAGACCCCTATACATTGATTGCATAATATCAGTCATGTACCACAAGTATGACTGACGGATATCCCAAGCCATCTACATGCTGAAAGTTGGTATTCTAAACACACAGTACACTTGACTTAATTATTGTTGCCCTATTGTCTATTGTTCTTCTTTCGTCAAGTCTACCTTTTTATTGTCATCATGTCTTAGTGGTATGTCAAGTCTACCTTCATATTGTTATCATGTCTCAAATGTACTTTCTTATCATACAATGTCATGCCTATACTTATCTTTAGTTATATTCCTTTTATCGTTCTTTCATGCTTGTATAATATATTGTGTAATGTAGTGTTATGTTGATCTTGCTCCAATCCTGATTGGATAACTATTTTTCAGCTTTAGACGACGAAATCTGTCCCGAGGTCTACCGTGAGTATGTTGGCGACCCTGACATCACTGGCGTGCCCGGTTCCAGCGCTGATACGAATTAGCATATTTTCTTCCTTATGAATTAGCATTAGTTAGTAGTCATAGTTATGGAGTTTAGTTGTCTATTTTATTTTCTGCTATCCGGGTTTATTTCCGAGACTTTCTGAGTTGTAGTGAATTATTTCATATTTATAATATTGAGACTATTGGATATTTTGGTGATTATTGCTGGCTTAGTTGTGGATGATATATATGCGTGTTATGCTTGTTGTGGACCTTTGTTAACATAGACAACGTACTACCGTCGATGCTGCGGCGTAGGCTGGACTTGGCCACGAACTCGTATCCCAAAATTGGGAGCGGGTCGTGACAAATGTATGTCCCCGAGTCGATATGACAATTGAAGTAATATTTTTATACCTATTTATGTAACTATACTAATTAGCTCGACGAAAGGACGACTTGTTAACCACTCTTGGAACGGCTGACTCATAGGTCAACCATGATTCCAAGAAAGGGGTACATGGTCACTCTTTTGCGTATAAGCCATATAAATGCTAACCCTAATCTATAGATATTTGTTTGCATGACTTGTTGGACTTCATGATCAGTCATGATCGTGAGGGTGATTGTTGTTACTTAATGTACTGTAGGATAGCCTTTAACATATTATACTCGTATATTATTCTCGAGTATTTTGAGGTGAAGTACTCCCTGATGACTGTTAGAGACACTCTCTTCGACCCGTTCCTCAACCTCAGGCAGGGGGACATTACTGTAGATGATTATGATGCGGAGTTCAGTCGTCTAGCCGGTTCGGTACCATTCTGATATCGAACGAGAGAGAGAAGGCCAAAAGATTTCACCAAAGATTGACGAAGGAGCTTCAAGGATGCACCAACACTTAGATGAGGAACTCGTATGCAGAGGCGTTAGAAGAGGCCAGAGTCCAGGAGGCCGTCAATAAGGATCCATCGATTCTGAGGTACCTGCTACTACTGACACACTAGTCGAAGGACAACAAACAACAAGGAGGACCGTTCAGGCGTCCAGAAGAACATATTCAGTAGAGGACCATTCCGTACAGGCGAAGGAGTTCAAGACTTCTCACTTTTGCGGCAGGGTGGGACACATTCAGAAGGAGTGCAGGAAGAAGCTACGATTGTGCTTTACGTGTGGATCGAAGCAACATCAGGTTATAAGATGTTTATGGCATCAAGATATAAATCAGCAGTTAGTCTCGATACCAGTTCTACTGGAATGGGGTTCGTTTGCCATTGACTATTTAATTATTATTATTATTATTATTATTATATTTTGTTATATTATTGTGTGTCTAATTTCGAGGACGAAATTTTTTAAGGTGGATAGATTGTAAGCCCATGTTTCAAATTTTTTGGATTAGTTGGAGATTAGGGTTGACTTAGTTTTAATTAGGAATGATTATGGTTAATTAGGAATTTATACAATTAATTGTGTTTAGTTATTATTAAATTACCAGTTTTATTTATGATCATCAAATGCACCTTGCTGTTACTTTTAATTTAAGAGCACAAGACTGGTTGTTTACTCAAAAACTAATTTCTTATGCATGACCTAGTCGAGACACTCTACTCCTATGACCTTTATGTCCCACTCAAACGCATCTCCTTGTGCTTCATTATAATCTCACAACTTTCCTGACACAAAACCCGATTTTAACTCCTACCATGAAATCACTTTCACTTTCAACTTGATTTTGAGACACAATTCCAACCCAAACTTCTCAAACCAAAATATGGACATGGCCCAGATGAAGTCTACTAGATATATGCCACTTGTGTCCCATTCAATTGAGTCCCTACATGCTATTTACTTATCCACGATCATCAATGACTACAATTAGAGTCATGGTGACACCGAACCCAAACTTGACCCAATCTAAACCAAACATGCCTAACCCAATTGCATATGACCACTCCCATGACAAACCCAAAACACCCCACACCATTCTCCCTCCCTACAACACACCAAACACCATTTTCCCTCATCCAAAACCACTCCTAAACCCATTGGAAAACCAGAATTCAGCTTCTACCCAAAGTGGACTTAACCTAATGACACACTCCACTTCCCTCTCATTTAAACTAACCCACAAATGGCCAAGCCAAAGAGTGGCTACAATTAAACCCATCTTTCACTCACTTACATCCTCACATGTCCCTTTCTAGTCCCAATCACATGACAAAACACTAGGCCAACCATTATAGCACAACCTATACTCCTTACCATTCAATGAGACCCACAAATGGGAAAAACAAAATATGGCTTGAGAAAGCAACCTATGACCATAGTCCCCCCATGACCAATCCCCCTCTCATACACAACTCTCATTTTGAAAAGATTCCAACAGTACACACCACCCTCTCTTCCATTCCTATTCAAAGCAACCCCCTCCCACATGTGGCCGACCACACAAACACCCCCCTTAAAAACACGTCTCCTCTATCTTTCATATATTAAACACTCTAACACCCCTCCTTCAACACACAACCCTTTTTATTCCCCACAACTCCTCCATGGCCGACCAAAACATAACTCTTCCTCCTCCTTCCTAAACTGCTCCTTCTCCTTAGCACTTTCCTCCACCTCTCCTTCCTAACTTCCTTTTTCTTATATTCTCTACCATTCCTCCTACCTTCCTCTCCTCCTTCTCTACCATGGTAACCAGCCAAGCCTACCAGGCTGAGCGGCCATTGTTGCCGCTGGAGCTATTGCTGTCGTTCAAGCTGCTGTACAGAAGTTCCTACGGCTTGCTGCTGCTGTTGTGGCCATTGCCACACAGAGCCGACTACCGCCGCATCCCTGTCATCCAAGAGGACCACCAGAAGGAGGGCACAAAGTCAGCCAAGGCCGTCGGTAGCCGCCTAAGGGCCGCCCGACCCTAACCGAGTGGTAGCATAGTTGCTACTGCTGCCGTTGCTTTTCTAGCAACAAGTAGCTGCTGTGAGCTGCTGCCAAGGCTCCACCGGCAATAGGCTCATCTACCTACCTCCTTATATGACCAAGAACCCCTCCTCGCTGCTGGCATCCTCCCAAGGCTGCCCGACCAGGCCAGGAAGCAGCCTTGCTGCTATCTGCTCTTCCAAGCTGTAATTTGCTACCCTTGCTGCTGTTGGTGGTGTTCTCTCCCTCTTGTGGAATTGTGCGACCCTCGACACCCCCACGCCATTGAGGAACCACCTCTTCGATTGTCGCACTCGTACGAGCAACCTAGAACACTTTTGTTTCCTATAGGTATACATCTCTTCCCTCTTATCATCTTGCATTTACTAAGATAACCTATATAGGTTTATTTGTAACCACTTCTTGAAAACACACACACAAGAGCATACCATTCCCTAAACATTTCCATGTATGTAGTGTGCAATAGTAGGGTATTTCTTATCAAACACTCTTCCTTTATAATGAAAAGTGGCAGCAAGCCTTTTCCTATATAAACTCGTATATATGAATCCTATATATATGCCACACACACACACACACACACACACACACACACTACAAAAAAGTGACCTTTTGGGACAACCAAAAAACGTCATAATAAATAGGTTTACCGTCCCAACTACTATTTGGGACGGTCTTTAGGACGGCAATGGGTGGTCTTATTAGGGTAGCGTGGCAAAAAGTTAAATGACGGATATTTGCCGTCCCAAATCCTTATAAAGGACTGTTAAACTCCCGTTCCAAAAGGTTTCAAAATTACAAATTCTGCAGGACAGTTTATAAATCTTTCCCAAAAAATACGTCCCAAAAACTTAATCCTCCTCCTATTTGTATATGAAATATACAATTAAATTTTATATAGAACAAAAATCACACAGAACTATTTAATCGCAAATGCATTATAGTAGCTGCAACATTAAGATAAGAAATTTTTATAAAATATTTAAAAGTCATATCCAACTGTTTACAAAATAAAACAAAAGTTTACATCACGTCGAATCTTTCCCCCATAACATAAAATTCATATCCCATTGTTTACAAAATGAAAGTTTACATCACGTCGATAGCCGCATGTGCATGTCAAACGCATCATCTGCAGCCTTCTTTGGAGCAGCCTTCTGTGAAGGAGTTACACGACAGCAGATGGCTGTCCTCGAGAGAATCGCCAATTCAGTGAAAGCCTCCTTATATCTCTTCAGAACAATTTCTAAAGCAGCACCATCCACAACAAATGTCAGCAGAAGATTGGCCAAAAGTTCTGCCTATCTAACTAGCAATGGACACATTAATAGTACAATTCTAGATGCTCAAGTATCTTGAGTTTTAATTATATTCAAGTCCACATACAGGTATTAGTAGTAGAAAATTACATTGCAATTGCAATATGAAATTCTAACACACAAGATGCATAAGGATCGTGCTCATCAATAATACAACTATGAAAAGTCACCTCGGCCATCCAGGCCCCAGCTTCGATCTAATCAGTTTAATTTGTAAAAATGTAATAAAAAGGTCAGATGGATAACTTTGCTCGAATGTTTCTAACAATACGACAAGCATTGAGAATGAGTTCCTCTACATGTTTTGCATAATGCATTCAAATAGTTAATTAAACCATATAAACATAATGAAATAGAATAAATAAAATCCTACTGCATTTATACCCTTGGGAGCTCTCTCAGCCTTATAAGAGTTGATAAAAAATATCAGCTAAAGACAAAATAACAAACTTTATAAAATATCCAGTAGGTTAATCAAGGCAAAGTATAAGGGGGACTAGAATATATGAATTTTCCATACAAAATTTCCATGCACACATATGTATACCTACTACGGTGTGACTGGAACTTTATGTTCAAATCAATGTGAGCTAAATTTAAAATTCGCAAAGGACAAGAGTTTACATGGTCTAGAAGCAAGTATCTGGAAGTAAAATATTATATCGGAGAAGTACCATTGTGAAAGATAAAAAACTTCTAAGCTCACAAAAGATAACAGAGGGGCATTAAAAATAATACATCCAACCAGAAGAGTTTATGAGAACCTAGAGATTATAAGTTTAACCTCATAAATGGCTTCCATACACAAAACTGTCCTATAACTTAAATTAAGCAAGATTGTTAAACAGTTAGAAGGTACCATTGTGAAAGGTTAAGTTCAAACGCTCAAATTGGAACAGTCAAAGAATGAGATTCTTTGAGAGCAAAAAACATATGGTATCTCTCCCAATACAGAAGTCTGATTACGAGAATCTCTCCGTGTAACATAGACCTGCTGATCCATGAGCATGTTAGAAGTCAAAGGATTAAGATCAGCTATTATTTACATAGATTACTTTGTTACAAACATTTCATTGCCAATATTCAACTTTAAAATATACCAAACGCACTAGACTTACATAATTATGTCATATTATTCTATTTGTAATGGTTTAGGATACATATGTGATCATTAAAGCAGGCTTACCAGATGAATAACATCTATGCTGACATCACCAGCTTCAACACCTTCAATTGTTATGAGCAAGACATTTCCAGCAACATCAGTGCTCTTGTTGTTCACGATTTCTTTCCGATTTGAGTATTGAATATAGACAGTTTTGCCACGAACTTTTGTAGGATCAGATGAAGAAGCATAATATGAAACCATTGAGATAGCCTGATTAAGGTCAGACTGTAAGGAAGAGAGTCAACTCATGATGTGCAATTGAACCAAAGCCATAAAGAATAGAATAAAACATCCCTTAGTGTTGTTCGTATACTTTAGATTGTTAGAAGCCATTATATTATCCAAATTTAAAAACTATGTCTACATTATATGCTCGACTATCAGAATTATGATGCAGCAGGAATAGAGGTACAAAGCAAATCACAAATAATTTATATATCATACACAGAGCCGGCTCAGGGATAAACTAGATAACATTTCGGATTTAGATAACCTCCTCTCTTATAGCAACCCTTATGATCAGCATGATCCTACAAGAGGCCCAAATTACGGGTGACCCTTTAGGATCGGACTAAAATAAGGATTAAGAGGCAAATAAAATTAGTTCCGGATTGGGTAATCCAACTCGCCGGGCCGGCCTTGATCATACACGCACACCTCCCCCACCATCTCTCAAGATGTACATCCTTATTAGCACACACACATGTACACGTAACACATGCATACAAGTAGTGTAGGGAAAGAGAGGAAGTAGTTATTATATGTGGCGAGACAACAACTACTGGTGCCGATCATAGAATTTCCATGTGAAGTGTCGTTGCAGGTTTGGCTCTCATCTGTTTGCTTCTTTAATTCTTTCTTTCTAATTTTTTCAGTTCATTTGTAGTAGTGCCCTATAATTTTTGAATAAGTAACTAGAGAGGATAACTGCTGAAGTGGGGACTCTCTTTTCCTTAGTTTAATATATATATATATATTTCTAGCTAGCTACCTCTCGATCGCTATAGGATGTCATCTTTCTTTCTTTCCTCAGCCTCATATATATGCATGCTTCGACTGACTGCGATCGATGGAGCCTAATAAAATAATATGATGGGTGGGAGTCTGTCGAGAGAATCTTTTGATGCCACGTTAGTAATTGGGAATATAAGGGGGAGCTAGAGGTGCTTGTTTTGTCAGCTGAGGAAACTAAGCTCCAAATTGAGATACAGAGGAGAGTACTTGTTTCTTTGCACTCGGTGCTAAACAAGACTGCCCATAAATTCATAGTAAGCCTTCTCTAACTGTCCACTACTAAGAGAATACTAATCTATTCTTTAATGGGTTTTGATTTCAAGAAGAGTGTGTTGGAGAAAGGTTTTGTTATTAGAACTTATGTGAGTTAATATATATATGTTGAAGGTATTTAAGCTGCTAGCTAGTCTTGCTTGAATCTTCAAGAGCCAAAAATGTTTCTTCTGTTATATGCCAATATCCTAATATAAATTTCATGAGCAAACAACACATAATCACGGTGGCTCTTGTTACTGTAAGTTGTCTTGTAGTGTATGCATGGGTAAAATTTAATTTAATCCTTTCTTGTCGTCACTGGGTTCTTGTTTTTGTGAGCTGAAACTAGTTTTTATTTTTTTTACACCTAGTTACAACTTAACTTGCTGAATTATATATGTTCCAAGAAAATGGTGTTGAAATATAATTACTTGAAACATGACTCGCTAGCTATTATGAAGGTAAATTGTTCGCTAAAAACTGGTCATATATATTCCTGAGATGTATCCATGCATGCGGTTGATGCTTAACTTGAATCAAGAAATCAGGGGAGCTACAAGTCCTTTGTGATAAAAGAACCAAATTATTGTTAAGTAGACAAACAAATTTAAAAGGACCTTTCACTAAAAAAATACGGGTTCTTACTTTGTATGTATCCCTTTGAAATTGTGGTGCCATTGTCACTGATGCAAAATACTCTATGTGCAGAAGTAGAACGTTGAAGGACAGATATTCCAGCTTTCTTGTAACAACTTTGCAATCTCAGGATTAATTCCTTCATGGGGAGATACCTGGAACAGTATCAGAAAGAAAACATGAGGACGGCCATGCTAAGGAAAGAAGAGACTTTCACACATCAGGTTAGGTTGCATTTACAAGAAAAGAAGGCCAAAAAAAGAAACTTTGTCCATCCTAATATGAGTGTTCTTCTCCTTTTTTTTATTTTATCATTCTGCTTCCATAAATCTCTCCTTTTGGAAGCACTTCCTGATGTCTCTGGAAATTGGCTCTCATCTGTTTGCATACAAGATTTGAATAATGTTAGTTTCTCATACCTCAAATACGTTTGGCATGTTTATGGTCAATGTCAAACATATGTTAGGTCCCTTTGGAACCTAATATGGGAGAACCATATTTGAAAAAATGTCGAGGAAGTGTCATGTCAGCAACATGTTATATACAGATACATACACGAATATGGTCCTCTGTTAGAGCATCAATGAAATATAGCTTATGTTACTAATAGATTTGAGTGATGTGACAATTGTCTTCATGGACCCCTCTCATTCTGTAGGTGTTCATCTAGAACATTAACTTTCCCGCCTATACTAGACTTGTTTTAACCACGTGTCATGCTTAAGAGTATCATGTTCCAAACACCAAACTGCTAGGTACCTACAATCAAACACTTATGATTATATATACCATGTGATACAAACAATGCAATTTACAACAATATATTCTTTATTCTTTTGGAAGCTTATGTCAATTTGTAACTTGTTTATAGGCCATTAAAGACTTATTCGGAGAAATTATCGAGCTTGAGTTCTTATTTCTAAAACAAAAAATTCAAAGTAATTTAGTCAGTCTTCTGGAAATTATTGAGCTTGTGAATAATTTCAAAATACTTTAAATGCAAATCTAATCAAACGAGAGAATTCTCAATAGAGATTAAACCCTAGAAAATAAACAAGTGCAAATCCAAAAAATGGTGAATAATTTCAAGTCTGAACCCTAGAAAATAAAAAAACCAAATCCTACTAAATAAATCCTAGAAAATAAACAAGAGGTTCTCCATCATCTCCATTCGTTGCATCATCATCAAACGGGGCGGGGGAGGTGTGAAGGAGATCCGAATGGCAGCGGTTCCATCAACGGGTGTGAAGGAGATTCGAACGGAGGATGTTTGAGAGAAGAAGAAAAGAGAGGATAACCTGATGATAGGGTTCCATCGGCAGTTCCAGCGCGGGGAGTGGCGGTTCCAGCACGGGTGCGACGGCAGAGATGTTAGTTATGGTCATTGACACTCTCAATGCAAGTATCAATGAGTATGCAAAATGTAGTGTAAATAGACCAAAACAAGATTTTCTATTTTTTACAGTCTCCTATAGGCTATAGAAACTTGACTAGATTGATGATACCTGATCCAATGACTATATATACCCTTTAGAACCAATTGGACTTCAGTTTTGAATTTCAACTTCAAATAGTTTGAAACTTTTTCTTCTCTATTTTGAGTCATTTCATATACTATTTAGCATATAAACTGGAACAACTTGATATACGATAAAAAAAAAACATATCATATACAGACAAGGCAAATGCACATGCATTTGCAAGTAATCGAAATTTTAAAGACTTAAAGCAACATTCAAGGTCTTAGATTCAATATTAAAAACTTTTGGTATATACGATAATGTGAAATTTGAACTCTACTTAGTTTTCTTATTGAATTTTAAAGAAAATAAACTAAAATGTAGGAGTATCGCAACCATAAATACAATAATGTCTCACACATCATATAATGCACAATATATCAATAACATAAATAAACAATCTAGAAAAAAATAGTCCTAAGAGATGTAACTTGAAAATAACAAAACATACCATGATGAAATCCATAAAATGTACTTGTTCCGCCAACTGCAGTACTAATCTACCCCGTAACAAAAAACATAAACTTCGAAATTTTGATTACAAAGATATAAAGGTGAAAGAACCTCATAAATTTTATAAATAGCATTCCATAAAAATATAAATTAATTTAAGCACGACTCAGTTCCATATAAAAAAGCAAATAAACGAGAAAAGGGATTGAACCAGGGAAATGCTAGAAATTTTTTTTAGTAAGTCTCGTTATCAGGTAGGATTGTCTGTGATGGATGGTTTGATAGCTCGGACTAAGATAAGTACTTTAGAATTTCATCACTAAAGATAGAAGAGGAGTTGTGTGCATGATGCATCTACCTGTAAATATTCAACAACAACAATCCTGCAATATGACATGCATGAATCATGCCTATAGGTGGATTCTTTCCGTTACTTTCAATTTCCACCAAAAAAATTCTATGAAACTCTAAAATTGTTATACCTTCTTCTTCCTCCTCGTCTTCATCATCGTCCCTTTCGATTCCACTGTCGGCGTCCTTGTCAGTCCCTTCTCCTTCCATTTCCTCCTTGTATATATCTGCAAAATTTGCAAAAACATTGCAAAAATGCCCAAAATTAAAGCAAATAAGATTACTAAAACAAAATTAAGTACTCACCTTCGTCGTTAGATACCACGACTCTCACCCATGTCACGGAGAAGAGAACGAACACGGGAACCCTAACCCCAACCCTAAATTAATGGATGAATCGAAACCCTAGATTTGACTACAACAAAGGAAGTGTGAAAAAGGAAGCCCTAACTCTCGATCTCGAAGAGGTGAGCAGATCGAACTCCATCCCCTTCTTCTTCAACTCCTGGGCACACTTTAGGAGGAGGAGGGAGTCCTCTCTCTCCCTACAGAGGAGAGCTGGACCTCGCCGTTGGACTTGCAAGAGTGAATGACCCACATGAGGGAGAGGGAGAGGGAGACGGAAGTAAGGCAGGGGATTCGGGAACCGCGGCAGGAGGCGGCGGAGGAGGAGGTGGGGAGGGGGAGGAGGAGAGAGAGAGAGGAAGGAGGAGAGAGGTGTAACCTGATGATAGGGATCCATCGGCAGTTCCAGCGCGGGGAGTGGCGGTTCCAGCACGGGTGCGACGGCAGAGATTTTTTGGAAAATATAAAGTTTTGGGAGTAGAACTTTTTGGAAAAGGTTTCAGCGAGATTTTTTTGGGAAGGAAGGGAGGTGTTCGCGGGTTTTGGCAAAAAACTAAAGCAAATTTTTTTTAATGATGGAGCCAAATTTTTAACATAGATACTAAGGACTTGGCCCAATAGCTAAGTTCAATTTAAGTGGGTTAAATTTAATAGTCCAAGGATCTAATTAAATACATACAATGCACCATCCAATAAATACAACCAACCAATAATTAAATAATAAATTAACTATAATATTTGTATTATAATTTATGCCAAGTAAAATACTAAACTAAAATCCAAATATTGACTTATAATCCAATAGTTAATCCTAAATTCAAAATTTGACCAAAAAATTACCCGGGTGTTTTTTTCATTTCCCGCCAAACTATTTGGGACAGGCTGAAATTCTATTTGGGACGGACATAAAGTTCAGTCCAAAATAAGTAAATATTATCAGGGTCGAAAAACAATGTGTCTTAAATGATATTACTTTGTGTCCCAAATAATATTATTTAGGACTCATAAAAATTGTGTATCAAATAATGTCGTCCCAAAAGGTCACTTTTTTTGTAGTGACACACACACACACACACACACATATATATATATATATATATATATTTATATATATATATATATATATATATATATATATATATATATATATATATATATATATATATATATATATAAATATATATATATATATATATATATATATGAACCCTTTATATAAATATACAACACATGTGTATAAATCTTATATGCAACGGTAGAGTAAATGCAAGAGTATGTATATACAACACATTTCCTATGCTTGCTAATGTAACAGTTGAGTATCAACCCATATATACACTATGGTATATTGCCACTTCATAGAACACCACCTTACTTCAATACCTATAGGAGTAGGGGTATCGACATTCCACACGCACCCCATGGGTTCCTTAGACACTATCAAATGTAGAGCGATCTAACCTAAATACTATGGCTAGAGGTATATCACAAAAATGTATGTGACACTAGGTGTACCCATTTAACTGATTGGACACTTCACACCCATACATGATTTGCTACACACTAATCTTGCCTAACCATAACCTAAGGGTTAATGGTCATGCCAAGATGTTGCCATGCCATGTTAGGTAGCTACCTAGATTCTTTTGATTGCTACGGGTTTTGTATAGAAATTATGTTAGTCCTTCCCTTTTATATCTATGTGTTTTTTTATAGAAATTATGTTTGCCATGCATGATACATATGTAGTAGCCTAGACTTGAGAACATATGAATATGTATACATTGGTTAGCACGATGAATATGTGAGCCATGCACATGTACGTAAGAGAGTATATATTCTTGCAGCTAAAATAGTCTTGTGAGAAAAAGGAATGTATGTACCTGAGTCGACATGACAAGTTGAAGTAATGTGTTTCATAACCATTTATATAACTAGACTAATTAGCTCGACACAAGGACTACTTGTTAACTACTCTTCGAACGGCTGACACATAGGTCAACCATGATTCCATAAAAGGGCGTATAAGCTATATAAATGCTAACCCTAATCTATGGATATTTGTTTGCCTGACTTGTTGGACTTCACGATGAATTCATGATCATGAGGGTGATTGTTTTTACTTAACATACCGTAGAATAGCCTTTAACATATTATACTCGTATATTTATAGGTGCTAGGGTCGATACGATCTTGATTGAGGAGTCTGGATCCTCGCTTGCACTTCCTGAACTTCCAGGCAATTATACCTTGCCTTGTATTTTTGGTTTTATTTATTCATATTTATGTTATGTGCACTTGCTAGAGTGGACTTAGTTGTGTGTCCGAGAGATGCCTCGAGTGCAGTCGATGATGGCATTGTCATCAAAATTCATATACTTAACTTAGTTCTAGGTAACATACCCTAAGTTGTGGAATCATAGTCATGATTTTCATGACCTTAACACGACTTACGACACGACACTGAGTGAGTTCATACCATGGCACGGGCTTGCACTTTTGGCTAGCTGCCAATGCAAAAGGCTCGTGTACTGGTACATAAAATGGTTAAGTTTTCTTTAGTTATTGTGACCTTGCATTGAGAGACGGAATGTTCAAGTGGTGGATACGACTTGTACATTTTCGAGGGCAGGAGAAGACAATTAATAGGAATACGGTACAGATAGTTACATCATTCTTTTGTTTGATTTTGGGGCCATTGAGTCCAGTGCTACCCGGTTATGGGCATCGGATCGTGATCCGACTTCGGCCCGTGCTTCGATGCAAAATCCTTATTCACCTACCCATACGAACCAGGGTTGTTTTCAAAGTACATTCACTTTGCTAGTTATTTTATCCATTACATTTATTCAGTATTTACTTTATGACATGTTTTCTTCTGTATCTTGCTATGTCTCCTAAGGACCTAGTTCCTTTCCAGATTTAGATGAGCACTTACAGTTGACTGTGTACGAACCGGGAGTTGATTCAGGACTTGTTGCCGAAGACGATGAGGTTGTTCCTGAGGAGTTCCCTTGACTCAGGGTATGGTACTATTTCCTTTATGAGCATTATTATCTAGTTATTCGATAATTATGACTAGTTATTTTTTATATTTCAGTATTTTCATTCAGTGTTGTACTCCGTGGGTTTGTTCCCACCAGACTATTCAATGTATGTCATTCAGACACAATTTTATTTTTAGTTCATATTTCAATATTACTTTTCTTGTTCATGTCGATGAGATTTAGATTTTACCTATTGCCTATATAGTATAGTTATATTTACATCGTAGTACATCTAGGACAAGTCCATTAAATTGGGAACTTATTCCAGATCGTATTAGCTGGTATCGTCTCGGCCTAAGTTCCTATTTTGAAACTGGGGCATGACATGCTTTAGTGGTGGCCATGTAGGTCTTGTTTATCATTTTGGTTACGTTACTGTACCGATACGAGCATGCGATTAAGATTAGCAGTGCTAGGATCTCATCGACTTGTTGATTATCGTCTTTGAACCTCAACTCGTATTCTATTTTTAATTTCTTTGCATCCTGGTTCCTTCTGTCCCTTTTGTAATAGAATTATGTCTCTTTTAGAGAGATGAATTTGTGCAGTGGACGTGCGGCTTATGGGGTTGCCCCAACATCCGACATTGAGCCCAGTGATGACAAGACTCCAGCTCCACCAACGGACCAGATCTCGAGACATGTCATCACCTTCCCGTCGAATCCATCGATTCACGTGGAACCTGCACCGCAGTTTGCACCAACTCACCATGAGGGACAAACTTCACAGACACCGATTCAGCAGTTGATTCCTTTGCCTCCTCTGTCTTCTTTTCTACCTCAGATGCCGTACGTGCCATTTACTCCCCATATGGCTCAGCAGGAGGGACAACCGGAGATGTTCCAGTTCTTTTAGTCAATGATGCAAGCATAGTGGAAATAGACTGAAGTTTTAAGATAGAGCGTGATGACGGTCCTAGAGAGAATACTTGCACCAGTACCTGCACCAGCACCAGTACCAACTTAACCAATAGGCATTGTCAAAAGATATCGCAAGATGAACCAGAAGCCTTTCAATGGTCGGGAAAGCCTAGAGGAGGTCACTGAATGGATGGTCAACACATAGAATCTTTTGGAGGCAGATCAGCTGTCTGCCAACCTATGGATGACTGTCGTGAGTACACAGTTGGAAGGGAATGCTCGTCATTGGTAGGAGTAGAAAGAGAGTGAAGTTGGCAAGAACAAGACTTGGAAGCAATTTCTTGAGTATTTTGAGGCAAAGTACTCCCCGACCACTGTTAGAGACACTCTCTTCGATCAGTTCCTCAACCTTAGGCAGGGGGATGTGACTGTAGACGAGTATGACGTGGAGTCCAGCCGTCTTAGCCAGTTCGGTACTGTTCTGATACCAAACAAGAGAGAGAAGGACAGAAGATTTCACCAAGGATTGACGAAGGAGGTTCAAGGATGCACCAGCACTTAGGCGAGGAACTCGTATACAGAGGCATTAGAAGAGGCCAGAGTCCAGGAGGCTATCAACAAGGATCCATCGATTTTGAGGTACCCTGCTACTACTGACACACTAGTCAGAGGACAACAAGAAGGACCATTCAGGTGCCTAGGAGAACATATTCAGCAGATGGCCATTCTGTACTAGGCGAAGGGGTTCAAGACTTGTCACTTTTGCGGCAGGATGGGACACATTCAGAAGGAGTGCAAAAAGAAGCTACGATTGTGCTTGAAGTGTGGCTCGAAGCGATATTAGGTTATGAGATGTCTATGGCGTCGATATATAAATTAGTAGTTAGTCTCGATACCAGCTCTACCAGAATGAGGTATGTTTTCCATTGACTATTTAATTATTATTATATCCTGTTATATTATTGTGTGTCTAGTTTCGAAGACAAAATTTTCTAAGGTGGATAGATTGTAACCCATGTTTCAAAATTTTACGATTAGTTGGAGATTAGGGCTGATTTAGTTTTAATTAGGAATGAATATGGTTAATTAGGAATTTATATAATTAATTGTGAATTTTTAGTTATTATTAAATTCCTACTTTTATTTATGATCTTCAAATGCACCTTACCGTGACTTTTAATTTAGGAGCACAAGACTAGTTGTTTTCTCAAAACCAATTTCATATGCATGATCTAGTCGAGACACTCTACACCCATGACCTTTGTGTCCAACTCAAATTAATCTCTTTGTGCTTCATTTTAATCGTACAACTTTTCTGACACAAGACCCGATTTTAACTCCTATCATGAAATCACTTTCACTTCCAACTTGATTTTGAGACACAATTCCAACCCAAACTTCTTAAACCAAATTATGGATGTGGCCCACATTAAGTCTACTACACACACATGCCACTTGTGTCCTATTCAATTGAGTCCCTACATGCTATTTATTTATCCATGATCATCAACGACTTAGATTAGAGTCATGGTGACACCGAACCCAAACTTGACCCAATCTAAACCAAACAAACCTAACCCAATTGCATATGACCACTCCCATGACAAACCTAAAACACCCCACACTATTCCCCCTCTCTACAACATGCCACCATTTTCCCTCATCCAAAACCACTCCTAAACCTATTAGAAAACTTGAATTCAGCTTTTACCCAAAGTGGTCTTGACCAAATGACACACTCAACCACCCTCTCATTTAAACCAACCCCAAATGGCCAAGCCAAAGAGTGGCTGCCATTAAACCCATCTTTCACTCACTCACATCCTCACGTGTCCCTTTCTAGTCCCTCTTACATGACAAAACACTAGGCTAACCACTCTAGCACAACCTATACTCCTCACCATTCAATGAGACCCACAAATGGGCAAACCAAAAGATGGCATGAGAAACCAACCTATGACCATACTTCCACCATGACCAATACCCCTCTCACACACAACTCTCCTTTTGAAAAGATTCCAATAGTATACTCAACCCTCTCTCTTATTCCTATTCAAAGCAACTCCCTCCCACATATGGTCTACCACACAAACACCCCCCTTCAAGAGCATCTCTCCTTTCTTTTTCATATATTAAACAATCCAACACCCCTCCTTCAATATCACAACCCTTCTTCTTCCCCACAACTCCTCTATGGCCGACAAAAATATAACTCCTCCCCCTCCTTCTTCCTAAACTCCTCATTTCCCTTAACACTTTCCTCCACGCTCCTTCGTAACTTTCTTCTCTTTATATTCTCCACCACTCGCCCTACCTTCCTCTCCTCTTTCTCTACCATGGCAGTCAGCCAAGCCAACCAGGCCGAGCGGCCATTGTTGCTGTCGTAGCTGCTACTGCTGTTCAAGCTATTGTGCAGCAGTTTCCGCGACTTGCTGCTGCTGTTGTGTCCATTGCCCCTACCCGGGTTGACCACCACCGTGTCTGTCACAACCGCACCCGGATGATCGGACACAAGTACGTAGGTTACGTCCAGCCTACGCCATAGTATCGACGGTAGTACGCTGTCAAGTATCCATTAACTATCTACAACATCTAGATGATCCAGGATCACAATGTACTCAAATCATACAACAACAACTAGGGAAGATATGAATAAAAAGATATCAATAATATTGGAACAGACAGAGTCTACAAATGAATATACAAGATCAGAATGTAACGGAGGCAAATACAATAAAGAAACAAAACAACTACAAGGCCTAGAACTCCTGGGAGACAACTCACGGTGAATAGAACAACGATATTCATCTCTGCTAGCATCATCCTATAGTCCAATAATGTAGGGCATAACAATTCCTAAAATTTATCAATAGGTCAAGTCAGGATGGAAACGAGTACATATCTCTGAATGTAGTTCCAAAATATGGTAGAAAATATAGAGCTAACAGTAGAATAAAATATATGACGTGATGTAAAGAAGTACATGAATACAGGATATGGATAAGCAAACTAAGCACATGAAATATAATAAGAATCTATGAATTATAAACAATATAAGTGTTTCAAAGCACAAGATGGTTATGTAATCGGTTTATGTTGCACGTGACTAAGATAAGGTTACTCCATTATACGTGAGGGTATAACAGACATATACATGATTACACTACTGGGATACAATCACATAACCACTTCTACTCCCCCTTACCCAAATCAATACACAAGGATCCGGTCAAATTGTGTTACGTACATAATTGTTAGTTATACATGAAGCACATGTGAACATGAGAGTACATGAGAGCACATGAGTGTACATGAAGAATACGAGTACAAGGAGTACGTGATGCACATGGTAAAGTACATGAACATGAAACATCCTATGCAGCCGGTAAGGGGATAACATCTCATGAAACGATCTATATAGTACCAATCTGTGTTAACAATATGTCAGTATCAAGTAAAGTAGTCTAAAGCAGGCAATATGGATACTATAATGAATAAAAATGATCAGAGAATGTACTTGCCTTAATTTATTTGGAGTCGACGTGTGCGACACGAAGATGTCAACACAAAATAGGTACCGATGATATGCTCCATAAGATGGTCTCCAAATGACGGCACAAGCTATTCTAATGAGTCCTGAAAGTCCAAATAGCCTAGTTTGATATATAGAAATCCAAAATCAGGGTTGGTATGATAATCGGATCAAGAAATGGAAACGACTATAATAGTCGTGATCAATGGTTTAAGGAAAAATAACTAAATAAATATAACTAATATATATATATGTAAACATTTTTGGATGAATATTTGAAAGGCTGAGAAAACACCATAGCACTAAGACTCAATTATAGCCTAACACGAATTTAAGTCAAATATTGATGACATTATTTTAGAAATATTAACATACGCTACAATTACAATGTAGAAATCTATTTTGAAAATAGATGATAATAGCTGTAAGAATAGTATTAAGTAAATACTTCTAACTTGTATAATATATATATATATATATATATATATATATATATATATATATATATATATATATATATATATATATATATATATATATATATATATAATCTGGGCTCTAAGCCCATAACATAATATTTCCCAAATTCTCATTTCTATAAATAATTTATAAATGACAAATTAAATTTTCTCTAATGAATTTAACCCTAAATCAAACTATTTATTAATTAATAATTTAATACTAAATTTGATGACAGAAACCCAATAAGACTAAACCCTAGGTAGCAACTGTTAACCAAAATATATTACGATTACTATCATTCCCTCTATTTCATCACAAATGGAATTGGTTTGAAAAGATATTATTTTTTAAACTATTGTTTAACTCATCATTCTCTAAGGAATGTTAACCGAATTATAACATTAAAGAGGGGGAAGGGGTCTAGTTACTGGCTATGGCCCGAAATAGAATATACAAAAAAAATTATTTACAACTTCCAACCTTAATGGCTGGTCCAACCCACGATCAATTTTTAATTTAACATAATAAATTAACCACTGAGTCAAAACACTGGAATGGGTTCGAAGCCCGGTCCAGGTGATTAAATCGACATCTTTCCAATTAGAGTAACATTTACAACCACTGGCTTGGAAACCCAGCCCACAATATGTATATGCAGTTTAAATATAACTCTTAAGAAATATTGGTCTAGGCCTGGTTAACGAGTAACCCACAAAATATTGGCCCATTTGAAACCGATTGAGCCTTGTGTTTTAAAGAAACCAAATTCTCTCTATGAGAGAGAATGGCAGGGAACAACCTCTGCTTTCCAACGAAGAAGACGAAGAAGGAGATCGAGGGGGTGAGGGGAGAGGTTTCTTACAGTGGGGGAGGGGTGAGCTGGGGGTTCTCGGTCGAGGGATTTTGGCACCGGCGACGTGCAGAAAGGGCGGCGGAAAGGTGCAGCGCGCCATGGTAGGGGCATCCAGGGAGCACGGTTGGGAAGACTCGGGGGTGTCCCGTGCTGGGCGGTGCTCCGACAGAGCACACGTGGTGCCTCGGAAGAGTTCGACCGACATCGGCTCTGGTAACCACGCCGGTGATGGAGGTGGCGACGGGTATGAGAACGATCGACGGAGGTGATCACGGGATACATGCGCGGGAGGTCGCGCCGACGGGGTGGGTCTCACCAAGGGCAGCGAACCTGGTCGTAGATCACAGGAGGACGAGGGTGCTGGCACGTTGGTTGCAGCGACGGAGGTCAGGTTTGGGTCTCTCTCC
Organism: Iris pallida; assembly: GCA_029216955.1. NCBI lineage: Eukaryota > Viridiplantae > Streptophyta > Magnoliopsida > Asparagales > Iridaceae > Iris > Iris pallida. The sequence continues at coordinate 2,810,241 of JANAVB010011395.1, forward strand.
TTATTTGTATCTTCTATTGTGATGGTGGTGTTGATGATGGTGAATGGTGGTGGTGGTAGTCGTGTAATCTGGTGGTGCGGGCGGTGGTTGTGTTGGGTGGCCATGGCCGTCGGTTTGGCGTTGAATATGGTTGGGGCGTCGGCCAGTGGATGGCTGTAGTGGTAGTTTGTCGGATTGGTCGGATGGACATCGGGGTGGATGGAAGCTGGAGGGGTATTGGGTTGTGATGATGGTGGTGGCTGCTCTTGATGGTCGGGATGAGGATGTGGAGGTGGTCGCGATTACTACAGTAGTGGTCGGCTGCAATGGTGAGGTGGTGGTTGTGCTATGGTAGGGGTGATGATGGCCAGAGGGGTGTTGGATCTGAGGCTGTGGCGGTTTGGGGATCACTGTTGCATTGAGGAGAAATTGGCAGCTGTGGGGGAAAATTTTTTAGGAAAAAAATTAGGTTGAACATTGGGGTATGTGCTATATATAGGGAAGTGGTAGGGAAACCCTAAATTTATGTAAATATAATAGAATTAGGAAACTAATGAAAACACTAACACTAACTACTAACCATTGGTTCTTTTAGTTTAGTCTGTAATTGATTTAGTAAAAATTTGTAATTTATTTATTAGTTAATTATAATAGAAATTACTACTAATTAATATATGAGCTAAATACCATTTAGCTGCCACCAGGATTAGGACCAACTGGTCTTAGGCCAATCCTGAGGCGAATGAATAACCTACCATACCAAAATCTTTTTAACAAAAAGATAATTAACAACAAGATATTTCTATTTACAAAACTTATTATTTTCATTTTTTCTCTATACATAATAAACATTTATAACATATAGATTTTCTCAAAATGAACATAAATTTAGGATAAAAATGTTCATAAAAAAATAGTTTTACAAAACCAAAGGCGAACAAGTACCGATAGCAGTTACGGTCGAAGATATTTCTCAATATTGGAATTGCACGATTTTAAAGCTTCAGGAAATTCATAGTTTTGAAAAATACAAAATTTTGAAAAACAATCCAAGATATTTGATTAACGGAGGTTACAGCGTCCCCCCCGTCTAAGGGGACCACCAGGAGGGGACCAACAGTCAGCCAAGACCCCAAGGCCACCCGACCCCAATCGAGCGATAGCACAGTTGCTGCTGCTGTCGTTGCTTTTCGAGCAGCAAGTAGCTGCTGTGAGCTGCTGCCAAGTCTCCGCCGTCAGCCTCCCAAGGCCGTCGACCCAGCCAGAAAGCAGCCTTTCTGCTGTCGACTCCTCCAATCAGCAACTTTTTGCCCTTGCTGTTGTTGGTGGTGTTCTCTGCCTCTCACGGCGTTGTGCGACCCTCGACACCCAAAGGCACCCCCAGGACATCGAGGAACTACCTCTTAGATTGCCGCACTCGCATGAGCAACCAGGAACACTTTCATTTCCTATAGGTATACGTCTTTTCTTTCTTATCAACTTGCATTTACTAAGATAACCTATTTAGGTTTATGTGTAACCGGTCCTTGCATACACACACAGGAGCATACCATTCCATAAATATTTCCATATATGTAGTGTACAACAGTAGGGTATTTCTTATCAAACACTCTTTCTTTATGATGATAAGTAACAATAAGCCCTTTCCTATATAAACCCATATACATGAATCCTATATATATATGCCACACACACACACACACACACACACACACACACACATATATATAAAATATATATATATATATATATATATATATATATATATATATATATATATATATATATATATATATATATATATATATATGACCCTTTATATAAAAAATAAAAAATAAAAAAAAAATATGAACCCTTTATATAAATATGCAACACATATATATAAATCTTATATGCAACAGTAGGGTAAATGCAAGAGTATGTATATATAACACATTTCCTATGCTTACTAATGTAACAGTTGAGTATCAACCCATACATACACTATGGTATAGCACCAGTGAATAAAGATTTCATGTCTGCCATTTGTAAACTCTCTAGAGTGTTATATATGAATATAATCTTCTCTGATACCAATTGTAGAACCGTTGAGCAGTTGCACCGTACCTATGTATTATTTGTGTATATCAAACCAGAGTTTAAGTCGGTTATCAAAATCATGTGTGAGCAGACCAATGGGCCAACATATTATTTATGGTTGGAATAATAAATTAGATAATTATGTCATATTGTAAGTTTTTGGTTAAATACTTAAAGTAGTTAATTAATTGTTTAGGATCATTGGATTCCAAAAGCGTTAACACGGGAGCAACATTTCATCTTCACTCTACAGAATTATGTAAGTGCACCTTGCTTTCGTTCAGTTCTTGTTATACCATTGTATTTTATTTTTTGTTATTTTAAGTTGTTGTCATGGACCTTAGTTGGTATGTCAATACGTGCTTCTGGATTATATTCGGGTGCATTCAACTGTTAGGTTGTCTACTATTGATATCTACAGCCTTTTTGTTCTAATATCCTAGTCCCAAAATGCGTAGGACCAGATGTACGTACACATGCCAGCAACATGTGACCAATGGGCCAATCTACCTACCAAGCCCATTAGTGAATGCTTAATCTGTAAATCATGACAACAACCCATAACAACAACAAATCACAAGTCATAGTTCACATGGTACAGTGCTAAATTTCATCCACACAGAAGAACTAAAACACGAAATATCCAAGTCCAAATAATATATCAACTATCCAACAGTCAATATGAGTAATAAATATATGGGAGAAAATAACCCGTCACCATAGCAAAGAGAAATAAAAGAAGTAATCAACTACAAGTCTGCTAAACTGGAAGGAAATTAAGTAGCAATGTCTAAAATAAATATTAAAAGTCTCAAGAGAAATTCTCTGGCACTATATCGTCCTACTGCACCGGTAACTCTCCCATCTCGACTCTAGAACCATATACCTCCGGTAGCCCTCCTATTTGTCTAAGCCTAGAAAATGACCAGGTCTTCAGGGGACATAGCAAGGTACATAATATACATGCCAAGTATAATAGAGAGAATATCTATAAAATGATGGGTAACTAAAATAACTATCTACGTACAAAATATGCAGTCGAGGACAATCCTAATACCAGACCCAGCTAAATTGGCAATCACTCTTGGCACTGTTTTATGATACCAAAGAGTGAACACAAAACAACTCTAAGGCTCTGCTACAGAGACCGAGGCACATACAAATACCGAAATTCCACATATTCATGAGTCACGATGGCCGGGTACTTCGGTAGAGTCCTCCCATCCCATGCTCTAGAACTATCCAGTCAAGTCAAGTAAGATTTGTGTACCAGTAACAAATTACACAAGCTAGTACTACATACTATGACATAGTCCATGTAACGCCCCATCCCAAAATTTGTAGGACCAGATATATGAATACATGCCAACAACATGTCACCAATGGGCCAAACCTCATAACAACTCCATTAGCAAAATTCTTAAGTTGTAAATCATGATAATAAACCCATAACAACAACACAACACAAGTCACATATCACAGGGTATAGTGCTAAATTCCATTCATGCTGAATAATCAAGATACAAGATATCTAAGTCTAAAATAGTAATAATATCAATTGCACAACAGTAAATATAAGTAATGGATGTATGGGGAAACAACCTATTACCATAGCAAGGAGAAATAAAATATGTAATCAACTACAAGTTTGCTGAACTGAAAAGAAATAAAGTAGCACTGTCTAAAATAGAGAATGACATGTCTAAAGAGAAATCCTCCGGCACTATCTCGTCCTCTTGCACCGGTATATCTCCGGTCTCAACTCTAGAGCCATATACCTCCGGGTAGCCCTCATCCCCGTCTAAGCCTGGAGAATAACCATGTCCTCAGGGACATAGTAAGGTACACAATATACATATCAAGTAATAGTAAGAGAATATCTATAAAATGAAGGATAACTACCGTAACAATCTAAATGCAAATATGTAGTTGATAAAAATCCTAATACCAGACCCAGCCGTACTGGCAATTATCCATGGCACTGTGCTGTGATACTGATGGACGAACGAGTAAACAATGTCGTAGCCTTACTATAGAGACCATAACCACAAGTAAAATAATCAAGTCCTATATATGGAAGCTTGACCACGAGTCTAGAAGGCCGGATATTTCGATAGTCATCTCCTCTTCATGCTCTAAAACTATCTAGTCAAGTCACGTATGAATCATGTGCCAGTAACAAGTCACTCGAGCTAGTACTATATGCTATCATAGAGTCCCTAGCCATGAATATCTCATGTCAGACTTTGTACCATATCATCATCATCCATCATGTCCATTACTTGTGGTCTATCTTAGCAATGAACACGACATAATGCACGTAATACCTAATATCTGTATATAATGTCAATAAAATAATATCGGCACTCGAATATCATACGGACGCTAAATACTGACCAATCCTACGTCATGACAATAATGAATGAGAATAATGCAACAATAAAAAGGAAAAGACAGTAAACCGTAACATTGACAAGATACACTTGCCTGTAACCTCTGTTTGTGTGTACGTCTGACCAACTCCAATATCGTTTCTACTCCCGCCAAGTCACATATAGTATATATCCTATTATTAATAACTCTCTAACGACTTACCATATATGGACTTTTCATATATGAACCATAATAATATATATACACCAAGGATAGTCATAATGTTTATACTACACAACATTACTTATAAAATACCAAATCTTCCTAAGAAATATTTTATTATTAACATAAAATATTAGGTTAAATTCTGAAAAAGAAAATATTTATAATTATTTTATACCATTATTTATTATATTTTATCGGTACAAAATCAAGTATACAAGTCCTGGGTTGATTCTACAACATTATTCCAAGACTTGGTATACGATTTTAGTCCCGAAACAATAAATATTTAAAAAAATTAATTATATAAAAATCATAAAAATTGGTAAAATTATATATTTATCATGAAAATATGCACAGTAATTAATCTGGTAATGCTATACGAAGTTTCAAATCAATTGGACACATAGAACTCATGGATTTCGATGTTTCAATATTATAGTGAATTGTCCGAATTTTTAATAAATAGCAAACAAAATCAAAATGCTGAAAAATATATGCATTGGAAAGCTTAGGACGTCTAATTTCTTACCAAAAATATACAGAAGGTTGAAGTAGCCCGAAAGTGGTTGAAAATTGGCTCTCAACAGAACTAGTCTATTTTAAACACCTTTTCCTAGAACGGACATCCCGGCCAAACCGTTTGGAAATGTATGGGTGGCCAATTGGACATAAAAATAGACACATAAAACTTTCCATTAGTTTTGGTTTCACTAAAAGATGAGGTTAATTCACCACATTAAAGTATTTATCACATGATTCAGTTCTCATAGAGATATGCAGCATTTCATTGCTTATAGGAAATAGGCAGCATTTTATATCTTTGCAATAGTTTCATAAAGTTTTATGTTCATGATTCAGGTGTTTCATTTATTTCAATAACATTACACGTGGGCAACATGATCAATTCATTTCTAGTGTGTGATTCATAGTAGCAGTTCAATGTTCAGGGATTAATCATCTCAACATTATTCAACACACTACAAGAAAAAACCTATTTTACAATGTTGCAAAAGTGTTGTAAAAGGTCTATTACAACGTTTAATAGAAGGTTGTTATATCCAGGGTTGTAAAAGGAGGTTATCTTTCACAATGTTTGTCTGAATGTTGTAAAAATATTGTAGAAGTTCTTCCACAATAATTTATAAACATTGTTGAAATTTATAAAATCTGACAAAAAAATTTCTAAGACATTTGGAAAGTATTGTAAAAAAAATACTTTTTAAAACGTATTACAAGTGTCGTAAATATAATGTTAACAACATTTTGCAGCTGTGGTAAAAATAATCTACCACGTTCAATAAACATTGTACATAGATTTTCTTCAACAGTGTAGAAACATTGTAAAAATAGTTCATGCAACTTTTAACAAATGTTGTATATTTTATTCAATCATGTTCGCCAAACATTGTAATATATATTTGTATGTTGTAATTATAACATCAATAATAATTTAAAATTATTGTAAATAAATTTTACAATGTTTAGAAAAGTTGTTATAATGTTATTTTATAACAGTTTTGAAACGTTGTTGATTATGTTTCCATTTTAAAAAAAATACAATTTATAAATAAAATTTATTGATTACAATTATACTAATACAAATACATTACATTATTCTAATTTTAACTCGGCTCATAAACATTCAATTCAAACAATACAAAGTTAAGGTTGAACCAAATAATGAGCAAAAGCAACAAAATAACGATAACTTGAACACAATATATCTTACAAAAGCAACATTTTTAGAACGCTAAATAATTGTTCACTATATCTATATACTTGTAAAACTCCACAGATGACAAACAATAGGGGATACTTAATTAACTTGAAGTTCAAACAGCCGATATACTCAACACCCTTATAGATATAAAGTCAAACTTCTAACTGTAGTTTGATTTTGATTTTATCAATGATACAATTAGAGTACGATAGGGATCAGGAGATATTTCTAAACTAACATTTTTATACCATCCTTTGTATGTTCAAAATATTATTGCAAACAATCCTGAGAGCTTTGGAAAATTCAAACCCATGCCCACTCCACCTTGACTCCGCAACACGTATTAAGTCGACTCCCATGCCCATCATGCTTCGGTTAGTTTTAAATATGGAACAAACATTCATTGACTAATGTTCCTGAAAGAACAAAAGAAGAAAGAAAATATAATCATAAGTTTTACATAGGGAGTTAAATTATTGCAAAACATAGTAGTAAAGAACAAAAAGAATCCATATTAATTTAAGGGTATATGAAATGAGAGGGATGTGAAAAATACCATCCTTCTTCACCAATGTTAAGGGGAAAAAACATACAACTCCCTATTTTTCCTGAAACAATTGAATTACAAGACGAAGAACTTGATCCTGTGTGAATGCTAAGATGCAAAATATAATCCAGGTTTACCATATGTTTAGTTACTAGTTATTATTACAAGGTTCTTTATTTAATATGAGTCATTCACTCTAAGAGTATGCCAACAAACTTCAAAGACTTTTCCAATCATAATCTACTAGAGAAAATAGAAGGAATCTTTCTACAAAACTCTAGCTCTGGTACTAAATCAATAAAAGCAAAATTATATGGTCCATTCAAGAGCAAGAATCTCAATCAAAATCCATAATTTTACAAAAAGATGTTCAACATGTATAGATACATAGGCAGAAAGAAACAAGTAAAAAACATGGCAATGTAAAAAATTTACCTTCGGGTTTCCTTTCCTTAGAGATGAGTAAGCTCCTTCTCCCTCCTCCTTTATCCGGGCTTGGGACTGGCAGTGTGAAAAACATACAACTCCCTAATTTTTATGAAATAATTGAATTACAAGACGAAGAACTTGATCCTGTGTAAATGCTAAGATGCGATAGGTAGTGAGAAGAACTGGTCATCCCAATGAGCCAGAAAGCAAAGTACATGGTTACAAAAACTCACAGTATACCAGTAGGTTAACAAGGTAAATGTTACAACTATATAGCATAATATCCATAACCAATCATAAAGAATGGAACATCATAAAGTGAACTACTTATAAGTATAGCCTATTGCACGTTAAAACTTGATCAAGAATTTTTGTTTGTTTTCCTTCTAAGAAAGATTAATCACATGGGGTGCATCCACACAAGATGATGTATGAAAAAACTTGACGGGCCCTTTGCAGACCAGTCATTCACCTAGACACTGAGAAGCCGCAGCTGACAGTAAAATTATATTGTTTGTATCTTGTGAAACTTATACAAGACGATCACTATGCAGACAGTAATTTACATATTTAAAGGAGTATTTAAAGGAGTTTCACTATGACCATTGAGACAGAATCTTCTATACGAGGGTGAGCTTGAGGTTCAGTTTTCTTCAAGTTCTATTATATCTCAACTATGTCAGAGACTTACAAGTCTATAATACATGAAATATACGTATAGGTACAAGTACGGGTATGGTCGTACAATAATTTCTAAACAAGTAAAATACAGGTACGCCAAAGGTAGTTCCATTATATATATATATATATATATATATATATATATATATATATATAACAAGCACTAGCCCAATTGGTCAGAACTGAAAACATTGGGACCGGGAAACCCCCTTCAGGATATGCACTTAATTAAAAAAAGAGCAGAAGAAGGGAGGGGGGAATGAGGAAAAAACCATAGATTATGACCGGGAAACCCCCTACATTAGTGTAAACTCAGCACATAATTCAGATGAAAAGCAGTTTCTTGACAAACAATAATACAAGAAAGAAAAATGTTATTAGAAGCAAAAGGGAAGGAAGACATTATTAGAAGCTAGAATCAATAATAAAGGATTAGCTAAGTTATAAAATGTTGTAGTATCTGAACATGCCAAAGAACTAGCTAAGTTATAAAATGTTACCGCAACGTCATATATTCAACAAGGCTGGCCCTTTCCGGGCCAAGAAAGGCAACAAAAACCAGCTGCCAGGTCTGGTCAAGACAATGTTAAGTCGAACCCTATATATACTGACAACTTATGCGCCATTCAGAAGGACTATATAAAGTGAACATACAGTTACTGAATGTATGTATTGCAGATTGATTATATAAACTGAACATTCAAAAAGTATATAAACTGAACATACAGTCATTCAGAAAGATCTACAGATTGCAGTCTTATTCACATGAAATAACCAAGATATAAAAGAAAATAAAGTAATAATGTATTGAAAACCACTAACCAATTAGCGTTGGTGGAAGATCCTTCTCTTCCTTCAGAAGTTCCATAACAACATCCTTAGTAATTCAATATAAAGATTATTTGAACCTTACCCAAGTGCCAGAGCTCTAGACCACTGAAGGAGAAATAAAATTTGAGTTGATATAAATAAAGTAGCCGTATTGTAAAAACTCCAATTGAAAGATACGGCACTAGGTGGATCCACTAGCGGCATCAATACTATATAGAAGAAAAATCTACTTGGGGTACTCCTCCACATTATCCTGATTGAAGGTACGGAGTTAGACCTAATAAAGTTACAAACATATTTATATATTATAATAAGTAATTTACATGAGAAACCCAGTTGCTAGTTGGATACAGATTAACCAGTTACATCAAAGAATGCTTAAAATATTTAGGTATTTGTTTTGACAAAAATACAACTTAACATCCATATTGAAGTTTCAACATAAATATGGAACTATGATTATATATTCATGGACGAAGATACCTTAAAAGTATAAGAGAAGTATCCAGACTGTCAAGTGATGGAAATATGAAATTTGAAGTATCCGTGTACCACTATTGATGCACCGGGTGTATTTATCACAAGGAAAAGGAGAAATCACTTTTTATAAAGAATAAACTCAGCTAGAGTGATGGTTTAGAGTAACAACTATCTTTGCCATATGATAAAACACCAGCCTGTATTGAAAAGAATATGGGACATCGCACCAATTAACAAACTCCAAATGATTACATCAAATAAATATAAAAGACCATAACCCATGAGGCCTATACCAATCATAAACTAAAGTTTTGTCTTAACTTACCTAATGTAAACCCCAAAATTTAGTCTTGAGGCATCTGCCTCGCCACCTTGAGGCCTCAGCTAGGCCATATTTGGAGTGTGCGGCCTCGAGCTCCTTAATAAGCTTGCATATAAGGAGAAATTGAAACTATGTCTCACTAAGCTATGCAACTACAAAAAAAAAAAACAAAGATATTACATAATTACGGGAGCAAAACTGAAGCAACGAACTAGAGCAATAATCTAAAACTCATCAGTATGAAATAATCTAAAACTCATCAGTATAAAATAATCTAAAACTCATCAGTAATATAACAAAGCAAAACTGGAGCGAGCAACTTAAAAGATACTGAATACTGGAAAAAGACGAGATGAACATACAGTCTAATTTTTCACCAATGCCAAGAACGCTTTGAACATTGCGAGCCATTATCTGGTGGACTTCATACAGTTCATCATTCAACTTTGCAAGGTTGCATTGTACACATGTATCCAAATAAAGTTTCCGTCTTCTGTATAAATGTATCTACATAGTTGTAACATGAAAAACCAATAAGTCAGAAAATTTGTTAAGTCTGAAACTTGTAGTTACTTGAATGCAACTTTTATAAAGCACCTACCAAATTTGATAAAAGCATATGGATTTGCAGCAGTCCCAATTTGACTCCCATTAATAAAAGCATATGGCGCCCATCCACCAATTTTATTTACTAATGTAGGTACATGCACAATTAAATAGAAGTCGACATAAATATTCAATTATGGAGGTTTATAAATACAAGTATCACCCAGCAAAGGAAACAGAAGGAGTTGAAAAAACCATTAAACATTATGGCACTATTTTAATAACATATTAGATGTCCATATTGTATCATATATATTTAAGAAAAAAATAGTGGAAGTCTTTAACTTCAAATGAGTTTATAAAAAGATGTTAGAAAAAGGGATCCACAAATTTATACTTTTCCACCTGTAGTTTAAGCTAATTCCTTTTAGGAATATTCATTTGGTTTCGAATGACAAAGCAAAATTTACTTTTTCTTTTCTTTCCTTATCAACCTATAGAATGACGATAAAGACAAAAAAGTTTATATCTAAAGGATCGGACACTTACAGGACCAGTGCTCGGAGTGACCAAGATTTTTTTGCAGCCTTGTCAGATAAAAAAGTACAACAATAAAAATGGTTAGTCATACAACAAACAAACCATACATCTATATAGACAATAAAGACAAGACTATACATACAACCCAATTATTTGGACAAGGCCAAAGAATTGCGTAAACTAAAAGAGAGAAAGTAACATGCCCAATTTAAAATATATATATTTGGTAGTAACAATAATTTAGTAGTGCATGCTAGATTGCTACTATCCTGATCAGATATAGAAACATGGTTAACATTTCAATGTCATTTAAAGTAGAATGCCATAAGAAAGAAGCTATGGAAATGAACATGTTAGCATTTAAGGAAGTTACTGATGTTTTTGGGTATCTTGAGTTAAATAAAAATTGACCGATTCAGGTTGAGCCAGTACCACTTGAGAAATTATTGAATTTATGCATACAATGTAAAAGTTATTTGTGGAGATGAGAAAACCAAGGTGAAGGTTACAAATATGAAAAGGAACAAGAAATGTGCCTTACTTTTATTGCTTTCCACTATAAACTCAATAATGGCAGTCAAATGTTTATGTAGATAACCTCTTATTATATCTGCAGTAACCAGATACTACTATTGATATCCTCTGACTCAAACTGAAAGTAAAAGGCACCTAGTATCAAAGCAACTTTACTAACTTAACACGACAAGCAGGTGGGTAGTATTAAAGAGGCTTCAATAATCAAACTGACATACAAAATAAATAAAACATGTAAGGAAGTTGTTACTTTAGTTAGGTGCTTCTCATAGATAGTATATAAGCATGTCATATATGTAACCTTTAAAAAGATGGATCCTCTTAAGCTTGAAAGTTATGCTACTGAAAATGACCGAGTTCTCCATTTTTACAGAGATTTCCAAAAGTATTAAAAAAACATCAAAGAAGTAGCAATAAGGCAGGGAAATTTCATGGTAACTGAAAGAAACCTATTCATAATATGCTTAAAGTGTTCCCGTTTTTAGAATTACAAGATAACAAATCATTGTTTATTCCATGCATGGAAGACAACATGAGTACAGAGTCTGGCAAAAGCACATTCTTGATTAAATAGCAAGCAGTCAAAGAGAATCCCAATTTTTTAAAAGAATGTAAACATCCTACAATTCAAATTTTTTTTAAAGAATGTAAACTTTGGGTTGTGAGCAATTTATGGCAAGTCTTGTACTTAATTCAAATGTGGGAATAGAATTTTGCATTCCCAAAAAATACTATTCACCAATGCTTCCTAATGGGACTTCCATCCGAAAATGCTTTAAACAACTGAAAGTTGCACATGCATGCTTAATTATAAGAAGAGATAAACAAAAGAGAGACCATTCACACCACATTTCAAAGATACTATAACTGGTGCTGAGATAACATTGCTTCTGCAACGTACAAAAGCAAGCCAAAGGAGGCAGAATCATATGGTTAGACACAAAAAAAAGAACTATAATGACAATACAAATGTAAGCACTCATCAAACAATTTTGCATAAATCAGACTAAACACTGTGTTCTAGTAAATACAAATCTAATAAAATAATAAAATTTTAAAAAAATAGAGACATAACTTGCAATAAAATGTAACCCTTGCCTCTTCTAGCTTGGATGCATTCATCCTGGTTGTGTTATCTCTTAAAAGATTGCTTGTTCTTGAGGAATTGTGCTCTCAATTTCGGACCCTGTTTGGAAGGTGTTATGAGTTACCCAATAGAAAGTTAAAATTGTAGTATAAAAACAAACAATAATGTAGTAACAATATTAAGCACAAATAACAATAAACATGTAAAACAAAAGAACATTCAGAAAAAAACTGAATACAATAGAAATTTATCGTATCCAAAGAGACATTACAGGTACAATAACAGACTATCATAGTGACTTCCATATAACATACTAGACGACCACTACTTGAGCAAAGAGAGGTTAGTCGATGGCGGGGGCAGACGACTTGGCAACATTCTTCCGATAACATGATAGTCGACCAGATCGAAAGAAGAAGGAGAGGAGAGGTGTAGTCAGTTTTTTTTCAGAAGTAGAGGAGGGAACTCGTGGGGTTGAGTGCTTGCTAGGAGGAGGCTGAAGGATGATCTAGGAAAAAATTAGAGGGGGAAATGGAAATTAGGGCTTGTTGAGTTTTGGAAAAAAGAAAAAGAGAGGGGGAGAGAGAGAGGAAAAGGGGGCGGTTAGGTATATGATGATGTTTGTGTGGTGAAATTTGTTTTAGTGGAGGGAAAACTAAAATGTTCGCTCTAATATTATAAATATAAAGATTTAACTTTGGCAAAACCAATTTTTTCTTAAGTTTTTAAAGTAGATGTTATAAGTAAATTTTGGAAAACATATATGTCAAATTTTTTAAATTTTGGAAAACAAAGAAACGAAAAATATTGTCGTATAAGGATTTCTAAACATTTAGTTTGACATGCACTTTTTTGAATTGTATTATTGCTTTCATTTTGCCTGTAAATAATTCTAATATTTTAAGAAATTGATTTCTAGGATATTGGGTGGAAATAATAAAAATGATGAAATTCTTACATTTGGATAAAATGCAAAAATACATAATATTGCTTGCCTACATTAATAAGTATTATATCTAAATTTATCTTTTATATAAAAAATAACTTTAAATTCTAAATTTTATATTCAAATCATATTAAAAGTTATTGAAATATTAAATTTAAAATGTATATTTGGATGAGATTTAATTTTAAAATAAATTAAAACTTATAATTTGAATAAGATTAGGATAAATAAATCTTTGTAACGAAAGTATAGTCATTTTACAAAAACAACGTGTGTGCCCGATTATATAATCTAACGAGTTGCACAAGCATTGGGTGTGCCCCGACACTAGTGTTCTTATAAACGAAATCTGCCAACAAGGATCACTTGACTCCACATTAACCACTTGGACTAGCGGTCATTGGCACACACACGTGCATTGTACTTATTTTAATCATCTTTTAATTAACTTTTTTTCTTGGAAAGAGCAAAAGACGCCAAAATAGCAAATTATATTTTCCTTAAAATCAAATATATGCATAATTACCTAACTATCCCCATTAAATTTAATAAATAATTTTAATTATAAAAGTTAGACAAGAACATAATTGGAGGAAAAAATTCACGATGAAGTCAACTTTTCTTATTATATAGTAGTATATAGCGTAGTTAGATACAGGCTGGACCAAATGAGTTAAAATTGAACCTACTAATTAAGCTTGACCTCTAAATTAATGCTTGTAGGTCTTGTTGCTGATCTGTAGGTCTTATTGCTGCTCACATGCATTGAAACCTAGGCTTTACAAAACTATATATTGAACTAGCTAGGGTTCTACCAGTGCCGACCCTGAGCTCGTGGGGGTCCGGGACGAACTTTTAAAATAGGGCCCCCATACATAATGTAAAAAAAATTAAAAAACTAAAATAAAAGTAAATTAAAAAAAGGTTACCACAAAAAATTGAGCTGAAAACCTTTAGCATACAAGTATAAAATACTAATCACAACACCACAATAGCTTTAAGCCAAAGAGGGCTCATGGTATATACTTGTTCTATTTTAGATATAAATTTTTTAATATATTTATTTTTAAATTAATTTTTTTGGGCCTCATGATCCATGAGCCCTGGGTGGTCGTCCTGGCTGCCTTGGGCCATGGTCGTCCCTGGGTTCTACCATCTGGTACACCAAGTTGATAAGTATGCATTTGCATGATTCCCATCAAAAGTTAATCTCCTAATCCTTTAATAAATAAGAGTTAGCTTTCCAACTTTCCATTTCAAAATGTTGACATTTGAAGTTAGCAATAAAGTGACTTCTTTTGTTCCGCTAAAGTTCTTTATCATCTCAAGATACTTTAAAATAGAAAATACAACATATACAATAATCTAGAATTAATGATTTGTAAACTAGTCAAAACTTGTAATAACTAATTTAAATAATAGAAAAAGTGTCTTTTTTGAATGAAAAATTAAGGGAAAATTTACCTCCCCCACAACCACACAGACACACACATAAAATAACATTTAACTTATATTGGGTCTGTCTTTTTTTCAAACACATGGATATGCAATTTAAAATACATAAAAGATAAATACATTCGCAACGTTTATTTATAGTGGCAAAATAAAATTAGATTTACAACATTGTATAAACATTATACAATACACATCTTTTACAATATTTAATAAAAGTTGTTGAATACAACCCTTTTACTTGAATATAACTCTTTTACAATGTTTCTCAAACATTGTAAAACCACAATACATACACAATGTTTATATAGAGTGGTAAAATAGTATTAATTTTACAACATTGAACAAACATTGTAAAAGATAAAAAGTTTACAACAGTCGATAAACGTTGTTCAACATGATATTTTAAAAACATTGTCAAAGTTAGTAACTCTGAGAACATTATATAAACGTTGTCAAACTTAATAAATTTTACAATATTAATAAACCGTTGTTGAAGACATTAATACACAACTTTTGTAAATAACCATTATATAAGCCTCAACGTTTGAATATAAAACGTTGTTTATACAAGTATTTTACAACATTTTACAATAAAGGTTGTAGAAGACCCCTCCCTTTTACAATGTTTTCAGGATGTGTTGTAGATGAAACGTTGTAAAAAGACTTTTTCCTTGTAGTAACATAAGTATCTCTATTATTTCATCAACTAAAGCATAGGACATTTAGGGACAAAACATAGCAATAAAATACTCGATTTTATTAAGCATGAATGAGTAGAGAAGAAGGGACAATAACACTAAGTTGCACAAAAGGGTCTTCCTGCTCCGATCACATATATACTCAATGGGTCCTCCAGAGATTGATTTGACACAAAGCACGATAT
The DNA here is from genome assembly GCA_029216955.1 of Iris pallida. Taxonomy (NCBI): domain Eukaryota; kingdom Viridiplantae; phylum Streptophyta; class Magnoliopsida; order Asparagales; family Iridaceae; genus Iris; species Iris pallida. Next base: position 2,825,898 of record JANAVB010011395.1, read on the forward strand.
TTTCTACTTAACATAGCTGCACCAGCGAGCCATGTTTCATAACTCATCCCATCCGACAAACTGAAGACTGTATCAGTCTCAGATCTCTTGATTTCTAACAAAAGTCATGGTCCAACATTCTGATTGCATCCAACAAGCCAACCAAATGTCTCGCACGGAGCGGGACATTACAGTTTGAGCCACCACTTGAATTGTTAACATGCAAAGGACTAAAATATGTCTAGGTCAACTCTACCATGGCTACTATGCTAGTCATGGCACCCGACTATGCTAGACATGCCATAGTTCCTAGTCAACATGCATACCAAAACTCAATCATGACCATAGCCCTTTTTATATTAAAAATATAAAATATAATTTAAAAATAATTAAATCCAATTAAAGCATAATGAATTTAATTAAGAAATCTATTTAAATTTGAGAGGTTTACAGTGCGGGTGAATAGAATATGTGTGCACGATGGAATAATAATCACTACTTAAAAATTTTATGGCAGAAAACAACTAATATAAAAGCAAACAATATTTAAGTAAATACATAAAATAAGGAGATCAAAAAGAGAAAACTCAAACCCCTGGGTTTACATTGGCTTTTCTATGAGCGGACTAGTCCAGTCTTGAGTACACTACTCGATGTTGAATATACTATTCAGTGAAAGACAGGTTTTGAATTCGAAGTGCTTGCAACTCCATACAACACGTGCTTTTAATCCGAAGAGCACTACTTCACACCCATAAGTCTTTGATCCAAATGACTTGTCAACTTGAGAAAAAGGATGAAAGTGAATTAGTTTTCAAGCCTTCTTTACAACCCGACCAAATTTTTAGATCGAACCAAACTGGCGCAGGCTTGGCTAAGAGTCGTAAAGGCTTTGATTTAAAAGTGTAAAGCTCAGAGAGCACTTAGAATAGAGATGAAAGAATGAGATGAAAAGAATGTAAAACTGTACTTTATTTATAGTATTTTTGGAGAATAAACTCGGGCAGAGTTCGGTTCCCTGACGTTCAAATTTGAACGTTGGAGCCGATTTTACTGGAAGACCTAATCCAATAGGATACTAGGTCAGGGTAACCGAGTTCAGTTTCCCTATGACCAGGTTGGTCAAAGTGTACAATAGACTGGATTTTGGGTTCGGGTTTTTATAAAAGGACAGGATTTTTGTTTTTGTGGACTGAAAAAATATGACCTAGGTAGTCTTATTTAGAAGTAAATTTTGGAAGCTAAGACATGTGTCAAACTCGTCCAATGTACATTTTTTCTAGACTCAGTAAAGTAAAAAATACATAATAAATAGAAAATTGTCTTAATCAGCATTTTATTATTTTTAGCTTGGCAAAGACTTGATCAGATGCAGCATAACAATTTGATGTTCATCAGTCATACCAAAGTAGTATATTATTTGTTACGTTAAAACTAGAGTCTTAGTCGGCAATCAAAATAAGGTATGACCATGATCTATGGGCCAACAGGTCCATGGTTTATTGTGATGCATCGAACAAAGGAGTAGGATGTGTTCTTATATAGCATGACAGATTTATGGCTTATGCGTCTTGATAGCTCATGACTATGAGAGAACTACCCAACGTATGATCTTGAATTAGCCGTAATTGTGTTTTTATTCAAGCTTTAGAGGCATTAACTGTATGGGGATCCAATGGAGATTTTTAGTGATTATAAAAGCTTGAGGTATGTGTTCATGAAGAGGAACCTCAACATGCGGCAGAGAAGATTGATAGAGTTACTGGAGGATTATGATATTGACCTTCAATATCATCCAGGAATGACCAACGTCGTTAGAGATGCTTTGAGCAGGAGAGCAGGAGCTTACTTCTTAACGGAGCAACATCATAGCTTGGAGGATCTTTAGGAGATGATATCGAGGTGTGCTACATGTAACTCCTATTTTCTTAATAAATAAAATCTATTATTTTTTTCATCATTTTCAGAATTTTTATAATAATTTTTAGCATTACTTATTTAGAAATTATTTGGTAATTTTTTTGGCAAAGTATAATAATTTTATAGTAGAAAATGGCATATTTGTAATTATCATAAAATATGATGGAGAGTGAGATTGAGGTAGATATCCTATGATACGGAATAGTCGGCTCAATGACCCGAATGAGAAGAAAAGAAGTAGGAAAGCTCACTCTATACACTCTAGGATACTACGATATACTACTAGTATACTCATACCCTCTTACTTATGCAAGCATTTTGAGGCAATCCGTGTTATACTAGATTTTTGAAAAAAATCTATAACTCTGATAGGCCCAAAAGGCTTGGCATAAGTAAATTTAATTTCTATAGAAGCGCTCAAAACACTGTACCAATCATACCTACACTTCTAGGATACTCTATATACTGTAGGTATTAGGATACTTCTTAGCAACGTTCTCAGAGTAGGTAATCCCCAATATCTTAGGATACTCTATACACTCTAGAGGATACTCTATAGGTACTAGGATACTCTATACACTCTAGGTACTAGGATACACTATATACACTCCAGGTACTACGATACTTTATATACCAAGGTTCACAGCATCGGTATCAGAATCGGTATCGGACTATTCCTACGAGTATTGGTATCGGTGATATTGGTAGTATCGACGGTTTCGGATCGGTGTATCAAATTTTTTAGTATCAAAAAAATTTATTAATAAATTATTTACATTTAAAAACATATATTTTATACATTTAGGCATAATTTAAGTATTTTTAGTGTTATTTTGTAGTACTTTTGAAATTAAATAACATTGTAATCACCCTTAGCGATTGGTTTACATATAATAGATTGATTTTTTTTCTTTTACATATTTTTACAATCTTATTATGCTTTAAACCCTTGATGATTTGTCTTTTTTACTTAATTTTCTTTGTCGAATTGACCGAAAAAGAGACCCTCAATTTGGTATCGGTAAGTATCGGGTATTGGTCGGTATCGGATCGAGACATGCAAAACCGTATCGATATCGGCCGTATCGGATCGGTATTGGCCGATACTTTAGACCATGTTATATACTTCTTTGGATACCTCATGTTCTAACCTGTCACAGGATACTCACCTCCTAGACACTCAAGTTCACTCATAGGATACCTCACTCTAACACTTACTCACTAGGATGCACATTAGCCCATAGCCACTCATGTGTTCTCACAATAGAGTTGCCACATAAAACTATTTTTGACAGTCCCCTCCTCTCTAAACTATCACATACTCACAAGCATGTGAGTGTGACACACTAAACAACGTGTCATGTCAGTGTGTGTGTGTGTCGTGTCAGCGTGTCGTATCAGCGTATTGTGTCAGCGTGTGTGCGTATCATGTCAGCTTGTGTGTATGTTGTGTCAGTGTTTGTGCGTGTCGTGTCTGTGTCAGCACGTCAGGATGAGGGAGTTAGGGTTAGGATTTACCTGCCTTGGTCGGAGTCGGGTCGGGGTCACCGGGGATGGAGCAGCAGCGGAGGGGACTGGTTGGGTCGGCGTCAACGAGGGGGCTCGACAGTGGTGGTGCGACGGAGGGACGGGGGTCGCCGATGGAGGGGGGTCGCCGAGCGGAGGGGGTCGCCGCGGGGAGGGGTCACTGGAGACGAGAGGAGGGGTGGAGGTTGCCGGAGACGAGAGGAGGAGGGGGAGAGATATTAGGCTTAAGGCACGCAGGATATCAAAAATTTTGGGGAAAAGAAAATGAATTCGATCGGTTCCCAACACCCTACATAAAATATTTTAGCGACGTCTTATAAAACATCTCTAAACATCATTGTTAACTAATAAACTTGCGATGTACTGAGTAAGAGTCACAAAACGTCGCTAAATAAAATCAACCAACGATGTTCTACGACTAAACCACGACTTGTTCTTTCCAAACCATAATGCTAGTCGCTATCAGTCGTTAAACGTCACTGAATACGACGTTCAGCGACGTCACTTTGATACGTTGCTAATACAAAAAAAATAGCAACATATTTAGCTGGAGTCGCTAATGTTGTCGCCAATATGACTTATTTTTGTAGTGGTTCAAACCTGTTAGTCCACACTAGGGGCAAGGGTTTGGTTATTCGTTGATCTCTTGTCATGTGTTCATGTTTCATTTCCAGCAGTTCATTTATGCGTAGTTGTTCTCGTATCCATGTTCATTGTCACTTGTCATTTTTTTATCTATCTCCTGCTTATTTCTTATGCATGATAAACTGTTAGATAGGCATATTTTATGTATCATGCTAGTCCCCTGAGCACCTGATGATCTCTTCAGGTAGTTGATTGCACGGAGTTAGTTAGCTGATCATGATGATAGTTGTTTACATCTGCAGGATTCAGGTATTTGCTAGTGATATTATTTGGTTATCCTCTCGTGCTTTATGTTCCTTATCATGATATATTTTGCTTGTTCGCCTACTTTATAGACTCATGTTATTTCTTTGGAGTCTAATCGGACATATATGCTAGTGGACTGCAGACCATGGAACATAATGTTCATTTTTGTTTTATATTCTTCTTGTGAATTAAGATATAGTTTAACTTACCATATTAGACCTGATTCTCTATTTTGGATAGCGTATACATATTCGATTTGGGCTGGAGTTCACTTGATACGTAGCTGGCTTGCACACGTGCTTACATCCAGAAAAGTGGATGCGGGTCATGACAAATGGACTCGAAGAATAATAAAGATCCAGTAAAGCTAGGCTATAACAGCAAAGACAGAAATAAATAGTACATTGAACGCAAAAATGATAATAAAAATACTAGCAATAGTACCTGAATCCTGAAGAACACATCATGATAACTTCATGCGAGAAGTCCAACTATCACTTAGAGAGATCACCGGGTCCTTAGAAAGACGTAACAAGATACAACAACTAGCTACGATATGAATAATAAAAGTAATATACATGAACATGAATATAACTAACAAGGTAAACTATCCATCTAAGTATATGTACTTGAAGACAACTTTGGTACGTATGAGTTGTTGGTGCTTTCTTTACATGCCTTGTAAAAGTTTAGTCCCACATCGGAAATGCACCATGAGTTATCTCAACATATATACTTGGTTGTGTTGTTGAGAGATGCACATGGGGTGGTGACCCTAAGGAGGGAACCATGTGGGTGATTTTACTAGAAGATAAGAATAAGGCTCCAAGGATTAAGTATTAATGCTTTTGTCATTCTCTTGGATTAATTCCATTTGGAGCTAAGCCCCAAAGGGGCTTAGCGACTCCGACTCGGACTCAGGCTCGGGCTCATGGGCTCATGAGGCGTAATATGGCATTTTGTTGGCGTACTTTGCACTTAGCACGTCAGCAGTCATACGGCTCATATGCGGCCATGCGGACTTATACGACATGCGGCTCATATGAGGCCTCATACGGCCCATGCGGCTATGCGGCCATGCGGCCATGCGGTTCATGCGGCCCATACGGCGCATGCGGTCCATGCGGCCCATGCAGCTCATGCGGCTCATGCGGTCCATGTGGCTCATGCGGTCCATGTGGCCCATGCGGTCCATGCGGCTCATGCGGTCCATGCGGCTCATGCGGTCCATGCGGTCCATGCAGCCAGGCTGTTGTTGCTGCTGCCGTATGGAGGGCTCCGCTGACTTTGCAGACTATAAGTCAGTTATGGAAAGACTGATTCAATGCGATTAATTTAGATCCACTTTTTATGGAATTTGAATTAATTTCGTTGTTATCTTTGTGGGATTTGAATTAATCTCGTTGCTATCTTTTTGGGATTTGATTCAATCTTTCCATAACTGAAGAGACGGCTAGGGTTTCCACTCTCTCTCAATATACTCTATTCTGGCCTCCTTTGTGTATACTACGAATTTTATAAGTTAGAAAAAGAGAGAGAGAGAGGGAGCTGTTGCCGCCATTGCAAGTCCATCCGAGGAGTCAGAACTGAGATGACTTTGAGCGTTCCACAAGTTCTTCAACTTGCTGGTTCCTGGAAGCAATTCATGTGGGGCGAATCTTGCTTTGAGCAACGGTGTTTTGACACCCCAGCAACTATTTTTCATCTCATCTTTCTCTAGTTTTTGTAACTCGTTCTGCCCCAATTGCAACATGTTTACAAGGGAGAACAGAGATTTTCTTTTCTCTATTTCCCTCCTTTATATTGTAATCTGGCTATTAGGTTTTTTGTATCATCGTAGATCTCGATTGCATCAGTTTTACCATCTGTGTTCAAGCCCAGGAATAACAATCTCAAAGCAAGATCCTTGTAGATGGAAAACATTAATGCTTCGCTCGTCCAATCGGACTACTGCAAGTTGGAAAAGTTCGATGGTGATCATTATCAAGTCTGGAAGAGAAAGGTGTATCTAACTCTTCAACTAAAAGATGTTGATCATGTTGTGTTGGAGGAAGAACCTTCTGTTCAAGACATTGGATCTACTGCCACAATCAATGCGGCTACCAAACTCCAGGCCAAATGGAGAAGGAAAAATAGCATCTGCAGGCTTCTCATCTTGAATGCTATGGAGGATTCCCTGGCAGAATCCTACTCGAAGAAGGAATTTGCCAGAAATATATGGGAGTCTGTGGAAAAACTGTATGAAGAAGACAGTAACAGGAGCAAGATGTTTGTGGTTAAAAAATATCACAAATTGCTCTTTGAGGACGAGAAGTCCATGTTGCCACAGGTGAAGGAATTTCTGAAGCTACATCAAAAACTGGAAGACGAAGAGATGCCCCTTCCAGACAAGTTTGTCGTTGGAGGGATCGTCTCAAAACTTCCTGCTGGATGGAGTACCTTCTATACAAGGATGCTCAGAAAGAAGCTAGACATTAGCTTGGGAGATCTACTTCAAGAGATCCATGTTGAGGACGAGATGCGTTCCCAACAGAAGATGGACACTCTGTCCAAATAGTAGGCTAAGGCCAATCTAGTGCAGACAAGAGATCCCAAGGGGAAGCAGGCGGCTTCTCATCACAAGAAGGACTTCACCAATCTAAAGGTAAAGGTTGCTTCATTCAAACAACAGAAGTCCAAGTCCCACGTGACTTGTTTCAATTGTGGCAAGAAAGGCCACTACAAGAGTGAATGCAGATCTAAGCCTAAACAATCAGAGAAAGGTGAGCCTAATAAGGTTTCATTGATTTCTGACATTGTTGCTATGATCGCATAGGTCACAACTGTGGGGGTTGACTCTGACTGGTGGATAGACACTGGTGCGACTTGCCATGTCTGTTCTGGCAAGGAATGGTTCGTCACGTACCAACCGATATCTGAGAAGGTTGTCATGGCGAACCAGGCCCAAGTTGAAGTTCTGGGGATCGAGACCGTGGAACTGAAAATCACTTCTGGGAACAATCTAACGCTTCAAGGTATGAAGCATGTTCCGGTGATTGCCAAGAACCTGATCTCTTGGAGCCTTCTCTGCAATGCAGGCTTGAGGATGGACATCAATTCTGGTCAGATGGTGATGTCCAAGAAAGGAACGTACTTCGGGAAGGCTTATCAAACCGAAGGAATGTTTATAATTCAGCTTGTCAACCAGTTTAACGACATTAATGCAGTTGCATTTTTTGATTATTCTCTTGAGTTGTGGCATAATAGACTAGGACATGTTCATTGTAAAAGAATTAACAAAATGTCTAGTCTAGGTCTTATCTCCAAATATGGGGGTAAGGTGGAGAAGTGTGAAGTGTGTTCTCAGACGAAGATCACTAGGAAACCCTTTCATCGGGTCAATCGAAGCACAGATCTTCGAGAGTTGGAACACTCCGATATCTGTGACTTCAAACATTTCTCCACGAAGGCCGAAATAAAGTATTTCATAACCTTCATCGACGACTTCTCTAAATACGCGTTCGTCTACTTGCTCAAGTCTAAAGACACGGCTTCCGAGAAGTTCAGAGAGTTCAGGGCCGAAGCTGAACGGCAGACTGGACAACAACTCAAGAGGTTGAGAAGTGATCGAGGTGGAGAGTACAGATCTCATAACTTCACATCGTTCAGCAAAGAACATGGAATCATATGCGAGACTACCGCTCCATATTCTCCTCAATCCAATGGAGTAGCAGAGAGGAAGAACCGAACATTAACAGAAATGATGAGTTCAATGCTGCTTACTGCAGGTTTTCCAAAATGCTACTGGAGAGAAGCTGCATTAACGGTCACTTTCATTCTGAATAGAGTGACATATGCAACTTCGGACATAACTCCTCCTGAACTCTTGTTCAAAGTCAGACCAAACTTGCATGTCATTTGAGTGTGGGGGTGTCTGGCGTATGTGAAGCTCCCAGATCTGAAGATTCAGAAGCTAGGAATAAGGACTACGAAGGCGATCTTCTTGGGATATGTCGAAAAGAGTGATGTTCGGAGATTTTTTGATATTGAGTCAAATCATATCATCGAATCTCGCGATACTGAATACTTTGAAGACAAGATTACAAAAGACAAAAACATTGTTCTTTCGGACATTCCGAAAAATGATATAGGTACAAATGAGACTGAAATCTCATATGGGCCAGTAGTCCAAGAAGAAGCTATTGTTGATGAAACAACTCTTGTACCAGAACTCGCAGAGCCATCAGCAAAGCGAGCGATGAGACCTAAAGACTTCGAAGATGACCTTGTCACCTATTATATAGAAGCAGATCCGCTTACCTATGATGAGGCGAGAAAGACCAGAGATGCTATCTTCTAGAAGGAGGCAGTAAATGACGAGTTTGACTCTATCACCTCCAATAACACATGGGTGTTGGTAGATCTACCTGAAGGATAAAAGCCCATCGGATGTAAATAGATCTTAAAGAATAAGGTGAAGGCAGATGGAACTATTAACAAGTTCAAGGCCGGGCTGGTAGCCAAGGGATTTTCTCAGAAACAGGGGATAGACTACTTTGACTCGTATGCTCCAGTAGCTCGGATGACCATCATCAGAATATTAATCGCTCTAGCAGCTATTCATAAGTTGGTGATACATCAGATAGATATAAAAATAGCATTCCTGAATGGGGAGCTGACCTAAGAGATTTACATACAAAATCCAAATGGATTTGTCGTCAAAGGTCTTGAAGACAAAGTCTGCAAGTTGGTAAAATCATTGTATGGTTTAAAGCAAGCTCCCAAGATGTGGCATGAGAAGTTTGACAAAGTTATTAGGTCAAACGGCTACCGAGTCAGCGAGACGGACAAATGTGTTTACATAAAGTTCGATGATGGAAGAGGAGTCATCGTTTGTCTATACGTGGACGACATGCTAATCCTAGGGACGGATATAGGCTGTGTCACAAAGACAAAGAAGTTCCTCTCAACCAAGTTCAGTATGAAGGACTTGGGGGATGCGGATGTCATCTTGGGCATAAAGATCATCCGGACAGACACTGGAGTAGTGCTGTCATAATCTCACTATATTGAGAAGATGCTCACACGGTATAGGTGTAAGGATCTTCCAGGGATCGATATGCCATACAGGGGTGATCAGAAGCTGAAGCCAAACTCGAGGGAAAGCGTCAAGCAGCTGGAGTATTCTAGCATCATCGGAAGTTTGATGTACGCAACCACTGCCACAAGACATGACATAGATTTTGTCGTGGGAATGCTGAGTCGGTTCACAAGCAACCCAGAGATTGAGCACTGGAAATCTGTGAAGCGGGTGATGAGATATCTCAAGAAGACTCAGACATATGTACTACACTACAACAGGTATCCGACAGTAGTGGAAGGCTTCAGTGATGCTAGCTGGTGTTCAGAGGTGGAAAACGAGAGATCCACAGGAGGATATGTCTTTTCCTTGGGTGGGACTGCTATGTCATGCCCCGATTCGTAGAGTCGTTTATTCACATATTTTTATCTCTTGGAATCGATCGTCCTCGCTTAAGCGTGATGCCGTACAAGTCTGGTGTTGCACTTGTACAAGGCAAAGATGGCACATAGGTGATAATTCTTCAATAGGAACACATCGCAGCGACAGAAGTAGACAAATTGAAGTTAATGAGGACAATCTTTCTTATTGAATAGAAGTACATCACTTCTTTATAGCAACAGAGATAAAAGGACAACTTGAAGTAACCCAGAGACATAGAACTTTACTCTCTTTATTGATAATCGAAGAAAAGTACAAGACTTGTATTGAAGTACAATGCTTACAATCAATCTCACTTTACATTGAAAACCAACTGAGCAATGCTAAAAAATCTACATTTGATACTTGGATATATTGAATTACAACTCGATATATTGACTTGGCTTACAATCTCACTGGTACAACTGATTACAATGTTCCATACATTATGCCCTTTATAAACAGAAGATACCATCTTGTACAAGGAGAGCTTCCGTATGCCCAATAAATCTTCGATGCCGCGGAACCAATCAAGCCAATTTTTTGTGTGTAGAAAATCCCAAGCACGAGCACCTGCCCACACAAAACGTGGGTCAGTACATCATCTATGTACTGGCGAGCATAATCCAACCCACTCGCCTAAACCAACACTAACGGGTCGATTTTGGCAAGCATTAATAGAATGATCTTTCTACTTGGACCTAGCATCAGTTTACAATTCATGGACAATAATCATAGTGAAGCATGTAAACATATTCTTAGCAATAATCATATGGATATATCATTTAGCATTCTTGGTGTTATCATGTAAAAGCATAATTGAGGCATCGTTATCATTGACATCTTAAACATATTGTGACAATTCTCACTTCAAGCATCACTTAGCATGTATGTTATATTTGAGCAATATTCATAGCAAGACATCTTTCTAGCATACTAAATTTAACATGTTAAGCAGGTTCTCATATTGAAAGACTACGCATAGCATCATTTATTTGGCACGTTAAGCACACAAATTAAGCCAACACATATATTGAGTATATCACAATTAAGTGATTTCTTACCGATAGCCAACTCCCTCGTACCTGTATTAAAATACAGGATAATATGATATACTTACTCTATCTGCACAAAACATTCATTAGCATGCATCCTGACTACATGGTCGTTGGTAAAACTGTACCATAAAGGACTTTCCAACGGGTATTACGACATACCATTCCAGGGTAGGTTGCAAGCCTAGCCGAATGTCTCGTAATACCTCGTGCCACCATAGCACGACCAATGTTTCCTCCCGGGTCGAATCGGTCCCAGCGCCCCGGGTACCGTTCGAGGAAACTTACTCAGACTTGTACATGTACGTCCATGACCATGCGAATGCGTGTCGAGTCGATAACACAAATGCATAGTAAAGCAACTGAAAGTAGCAGAGCCAACAGTTCAAAATCTCATCTCAATCCCGAGTCGTGTTCAACGACTAATCATTACCATCATTCTACTTGGTGATCTCCATGATCCCAAGCTTCATCATTCTCATTGTTTGTTCCATTGCAACATTTCTCATTACGTTCCTTCTAAGGAGGAACAACAGCATTCATTCATTTTGAAGGGACCTGTAGCATTTCATTCATTTCATAGGAGCAATAGCATATTCAATTCTTTTCTCATGTATCATTCATGCAACATCTCATTAT